>CM051238.1:45968415-46410915 GCA_027917425.1 Gastrophryne carolinensis
TATCTCCTATCCATCAATTAATGAGGGGGCGTGGCTTAATTTACATATTGTCCCGATTTCCCTTTCTGAAAAGTTGGGAGGTATGCTGAACCTACAGCTAGTGGGAAACTAAAACCCAGGGTCAGCCTGTCTTAACCCATAACTGCCAGGGGCTGTGAAAACACTACTACTGTGTCCGATTTCAGGAAACCCTACACCTGTTCAACACATTGTGACAAATCGTGTGTGCGGAAGAGGGAGTAGTCTTATACGGCGAGTATATAACAAAATCTATATTTTGAGTGGAAATGTTGGGGGGTCGTCTTATTCGCCAGCAAATACGGTATGTTGTGAGTCGCTGAGAGTCGGTCACACTGAGCTGGCGCTACCTTTCGCTTGCTGCAGAGCGGTACAGCACCGAACATACATCTCATTCTTCAATGCCGGCCAGGTTATTACAGCGTTTGAGATGCTCTGTTACAGCGCCCGATACCCGCACACCAGCATCTACTAGCGGTCGTTCTAAGCACTGCTATACAGACACTCATATGCCGATACCTGGCATTAGTAATGAATCAGCCTCCACGTATCAGCTGTGGCAGAACTGAGAGGCTAGAAAGAAAAAGGCCAGCTGATCCAGCTTACACAGCTCCAGAAAGTGTCCGACTTAGGCCCTTATTTAAGAAGGGATAGCGTCAGGTAGTGGCTGGTTAATGAGAGATAGCGACTGGTGAACGCCGGACACGGAACGCAATGACACATTTATCAAGCAGAATCTGTTTAGCGGGATAGCGCCATGTAGCGTCTGATTCATCATTTTCACAACCTCAGTGTACAGTGCCGGCGTTCAGCCTTGCACAGCGCCAGGTATGACCTCTCGCTACCTGTCGCTCTCCCATACATTTCAATGGACAATACTTTTCTTCTCTTTAAACGTTTATTTATTTATTTTTTTTATCTCAAATAATGCTGTGACCTCATTGAAAAAGCAGTTTTTTTACAAATTTTTCATTTTCCATATATTTCTTCAGAAATGACATTACAGGTCTGGCATTAAAGTGTTCATGTTACAATGTTGTTACAATGTAATTCCATATGTTTTCGCTTTGTTACTAGTGGATAGATGCTGAAAAACAGACTTTAATCACACAGCCTCCGGCGCTCTGGGCTTCAAACAAGCATTTTTCTGCGCCAGAGTTTTGTGAGGCTGTTTTTTTGCTGAATATAGTGTGAGTCGGTCGCTATGACCAGTCGCTAACATACGCTCCCATACAGCACTGTACTGGTCCAATAGCGACTCCTAACAATGTATTCAACATTACTGCACAGCGACTGAGTCGCTATGAAGTAGCGACCCACGGCTGAGCACTGCAACTACTAGCGGGCGCTCAGAAAATGCCTGCTACAGACGCTCATCTGTCGCTACCTGGCGTTAGTAATGAATCAGACTCAGGTTACATGGGGGAAGAGAAGCAGCATGGCATCCCAAATCAGGATGCTCCCATGCTGTGGGTGAAGAGGGAGTAATGCCTTTAGTGATGAGATGCACTCCAAAGTCAAAAAGAATCCTCACTCTACCGCACTTCCTGCTCGGTGAATGGTCAATGCTCTGCTGATAACATTCAGGGACCTATATGGGCCCCAGGTAGTCACAGGGACGGCTCCAGGTCCCTTGGGCGACAGAGTCTAAGTGGGGCCCTCATGGTGTGTTAAGACATACGATAATAGAATAGAATAGAAAGAAGGAATGAGTGTAATGAATGAAATATAAGGAATGAAAGATACAAAGAATAATGAAAAAAAGATAAAAGTAATAAAAAAATAAGAGTAGAAGATAGGAGTAGAAGGGCTTTATTCATCAAGGGATAGCACCAGGTAGTGCCTTGTAAGCGACAGGTAGCGACAGGTAGCGACAGGTGAATGCCGGCCACGGCATACAATTCCACATTTATGAAGCCGATTCTGGTGAGCAACTGGAACAGTGCCATCCCGTCCGATTCATCATTACCCAAGGCTCAGCGTAGAGCGCCGGCGCTGAAGCTTCGCTCTCCCATACATTTCAATGGACGCTACCTTCCTTCTCTTTAAACAGGGTTTTTATTATTTTTTTTTATTATTATTTAAACAAATCATTGTGTGACCTCTCCTGGCCAATTTAATACATTTTCGAAAACGTTTTTGATTTTTAAAATTTAAATGCAGAATTGTCATTACAGGTCTGGTATTAAAGTGTTACTGTCACAATGTAATAACAATGTAATTCCATATGTTTTCGCTTTGTTACTACTGGATACATGTTCAAAAACAGACTTTAATCACACTGCCTCTGGCGCTCTGGGCTACAACGACCTGATTTTGAGCGCCGGCGCTGTTTGAGGCTGTTTTTTTGATGAATGTGGAGTCAGTCGCACTGAGCTGGCGCTACCATTCGCTCCCATACAGTGTAGTACTGATGTTATAGCGACTCACACAACATATTCATCAATGCCAGCCAGCGTCCGAGGCGCTCTGAAGCAACAAACCATGGCTGAGCACAGCGACTACTAGCGGTCGCTCTGAAATCCTCGCTACAGACGCTCATCTGACGCTACCTGGAGTTAGTAATGAATCAGCCTGCCAGAAGAGGAGGTACTGCAGAAAGAAAAGAAAGAATGAAAGACAGAAATAATAGACAGCATTGCAGAAAGAATAGAAGCAATGAAAGAAAGGAAGAAAGAAAATAAGTTATTGCAGAAAGAATAGAATAAATGAAAGAAAGGAAGACTAGAAGGAATGAATGAAAATAAGAATAGAATGTACTGCTGCAGGAATAGAAGGAATGAAAGAAAGAAATAATAGAAGGTATTGCAGAAGGAATAGAAGGAATGAAAGAATGGAAGAAAAGAATGTATTGCAGCAGGAATAGAAGGAATGAAAGAAAGGAAAACTAGAAGTTATTGCAGAATATAACAATTAAAGAAAGAAGGACTGTGAGGAATTGGTCAAATATTATATTGCACCTTATCGCCATTGTCGGCATCCCCCTTTAAGAAACATCACATATCCAGGTCTGGAGTTCCCCTTTATTCCGCCTGTTCTAAATGCACAAGTCCTTAGCTCTATTCAGGAAAAGAAATTAGCATTTACAGGTTAAGCAGCACAGATCACAGACCCCCTGTGATGCTGCTTTCCTGCTGATTGTCACACCTTAGTCTGGGAAGATGCCGCTTAGTCTGTAGCTCGCTGGACCCCTTGCTGTGAATTTGTCATATCAAGGATGAGAACCGCAGACCAGCGGCACCAACAGAAATTGTTCCATAACTGCGCCCCCATGGGTCCCGGCACCAAACCAGGTACAGGATCAGAACCGGCTCACAAAACCGTATAAGGGGATAGGTAATTGCATTCTCAGAAATAAAGCAAAGCCCCATAAACGGAGATCTAAGGTTCTGATCCGCTTAGGAACCCCATTTCTGGACTCATTGGGTGCACGGCGTCCAGCACGATAGTTTGGTACGGCTTCCAAGGCCATACGACCCCCCTGCTCCAAGTTATAACCTCTAAAGGGTTTTAGGGCAAAAGCACGCTCCAGAACCATGGGAGGGGACATCCCGTCCCACAGAGGGGAGGGGGGCGGAGGGCCCTCGCAGCATAAATAGGGTGGGCTGGAGCCAGGTAGCTGTCACTCATCTGGAGGGGATATGCGGTCAGCATACTGGAGGTGCCCATCATCATCATCATCATCATAAGCTCTTGACATACCCCTTGTGAGAGCTTCCCCATCACTACTACAACTGCATATTAAGGTAACTGCTTATTGTTTCTCTGTGTAAGGCACTCTATCCTGTAACCATCTCAGAATAGCATATTTGTATCACCTGTATCATTTCATATTACCTCATAGTTAAATGTTTGTTATTACTGCCTAGTGTGCTTATAGCATTAAAACTTAAATTTAATCTGAGCGATCTGTTATTGCCTTAAACCAAGAATCTGTGTGTCCGGAGGCTTTGGGCCTTGTATCCCTGATAGGAGGGGTCGGACAAAGGGTTTTGGGAACGCGGTCTTTGTGTCGGGAGGTCCCTAGTTTGTAGTCGGACCACGTGACCGCGGTTCCCTGACAAGGACTATAAAGGTATTGTAGAACAATAGAAGGAATGAAAGAAAGAAATAATAGAAAGTCTGACAGAAAGAATGTCAGAAGAAAGATGGAATGACAAAAAAATGAAAGAAAGAAATTGAAGTGAATGAAAGACAGAATAGAAGGAATGACAGAAAATAGAAAAAATGTTAGAAAGAAACAATAAGGAATTATAAAAATAATAATGGAATGGAAGACATAAAGAAAGAATATAAAGAATAACTAAAAGAAACAGAATCTATGATGAAAGAAAGAATGCAGAATAGAGAAAGAGATAAAGAATGAATAAAAAGACAAAAAATAGAAAATATTACCCAAATACCAATCTGCCCCAGGCTGATCAGGTTGGGTTACTGCATGGCCCTACTTCCTGCATAGGGGCTGCCCAGGGAGGAGGGAATGATTCCGCCCACCATTGAGAAGAGGTGTCACAAGATCACCATGTGTGAGGAAGCCTTCCATGGTACAGGGTCCCTGGCAACTGCCCAGGTAAGCCTGATGCCAGCCCTGGGTGGTCACATGGAACACAAGTAAATAATACTGATGATTTTTGGGTTTGTTACTGGACCTTAAGTCCAACAGTCAAAAATGAATTAAACCAAACCCTCCCCAAGGTAGTTTAGATTGCTGCACGTTAAAATTCATTTAACTTTTTTCTAACTCCTGCTATAGTAAATTTTAGAAACAAAATGGCGATTCATGCATTTGCAGGCCATCTGCAAACAGGAAGTGCTGCTGAGCTTCCTGTTACTGTGCATTGTCAGTTGAATCCAGGCAGCAGCATGGCTGAGATGCTGGGAGAGGAAGCTCCAAAATGGCTGCTAATTTTCTTTTCCAACTGTGCCAGGCTGTTGGTCTGGTTTAAGTCATTGGCCATCACAGTGATGCCAGGGGATTGAGGCATGTGCAGCTTTGTGGTGTGTGGTTTTAGACTGGAGGTCACTTTAAAACACATGGCCCTTTGATGTTAGACACAGGCTTCCCTTTTCCATGTGGGTCCACTTTAATACAGGAGGCTTCCTCATTGCTCGGTTACAATACTGAACATCCTGTGACGCCTTCATACACTGACAGCTTTAATTAGCTAATGAATATTCATCTCCCTCTGACTTGATAGGTCAGAGAGTCTACACGCGCTGAACAAAGGGTGTGATGCTTTTACAAACTGATAGCCACAGCGTATTACCAATCAAAGAAAACGACTATGATTATGCTTACTAGGAAAAGTGTTATCATTGGCCAGAGGCATTATGACACGGCCCTGTGATAGCCCATGGCCTTCCGCCCCGACTCAACCACTATCTATAAAAGACAGCACATACCGCAGCGCCGCTAGTCTTGATAAAGTTGCGTGAAGCGTCGAAACGCGTTGACGGCGGCAGGCGCACCTTTGGCAACACACCTAAAGGAACACACGCAGGCCTTTTGACACCTCCCTCCTTAGCACCGTTTCGGACGAAGTGCAGCGCAGGATGGGTGAGAGTCTCGCCTGGTGATCTTTTAAAGTGGACCAACACCCAGGATTTTCGCTATCCTGGGTTTTGGTCCACTTCCGCGGGGTGCCCCGATCAGGGGAAACCCCCCCCCCCCCCGATCGCCCTAAATAACTCACCTCACCCAGCTCCTACGCAAGCGCTTGTCCAATCAGAGCGCTCAGAGCCGCTGTGGTATGTACGGACAAGCGACGGACAACCACAGCGGCTATGAGCGCGCTGGAGGCCGCGTCTCACGCTTCCTTCTAACAGGGAGCGCCCCCGTGCCGGCCATTCACAATGGCACCCTGCTAGAGGGAAGCGCAAGATGCGGCTGCAGCCCGCGTATGCGCCGTTGGAACGGGGATAAGGTAAGGTTTCTGGGCGTCCTGGGGGGTTTCACACAGCGGGGCATCCCGATTTCGGATGCCCTGCGGGGAGGGATCTGATCGGCCCGGGAATCTTATAGATGTGTTGGTCCACTTTAAGGCTGTTAACCACTTGTCTTATTGTGAGTGCATTTTTAATTATAAACAAGCAGGTTATTATATGCTAGATTTCTTTGATTGATTTTATTACATGCCTCACTTGCAATGGGACAATTTAAAGTCAAGTTTTAAATTTACTTGAGAAGCCAGCTTTCAGCTCTTAACTGGAACATAACGAAAAAATCAAAAGGATCTCTTATAGAGGCTAATTGTACATCATTCTCTGGTAAGAGTAATTTCAGAAGGTGGTGGGCACAAGGAGAACGTTTTAAACCCATTTTACTGGCACATAGTGAACAGTTTGGAATTAACCCATTGTACAAGCAAGCTAAATAGTGCATGCACCTTGGGATAGGAGAACATAATAATTACCGATTGCTACTGGAGAACAATAGACATTGGCGGACTTATTGTTAAAGCCCAAGTTTGCTAACTAATTGAGAAACCTTTTTCAATTTTATTCTTGATTTCTAATGCTCTGTGTTTTTATATGTAATACTGAACATCCGTCCCACTGCACTGTATGTCCAGCACTGCAACTGCTGGTAGCTTAGTGGTATATATGAAATATGCCTCTGCAAATATTTGTTTTTTCATAGTCTTAAAGTGGACCAAATCCCAGCTCGATCGATTCCCCCCCCCCCAGGGCATACAAAACAAGGATGCCCCGCTGTGTGAAACCCCCCAGGTTACTCAGTTTACTCACCTTTGTTCCCGCCCCAATGGTACATGCGCGGGCCGCGGCCGCATCGCCGCTATTCCATCTAGCAGGGTGCATGCCTGCGCCATCCATTTGTGATTGGCTGGCACGGGCACGCTCCCTGTTAGAGGGAAGCGGAGGATCCGCCCGCTAGCACACTCGGAGCCGCTGGACTTAGACGCTGTCTTAGATGGTGTGACGTCAGCGGCTCTGAGCGCGCTGATTGGACGAGTGGCCGCGCATGCGCTGTAGGACCGGGAAGAGGTGAGTTGCGCTCGGCGATCTGGGGGGTTTCATACAGCGGGGCACACTCGATCGGGGTGACCCGGGGGAAAGGACCAAAACCCAGGATAGTAAAAATCCTGGGTTTTGGTCCACTTTAAACAAATCAAGTTTAGAAAATAGAGCATATTGTTGTTTTATAGTGTAAAACAATTGCTATTTGAGTTGTACATGTGCTTCTGGGAGTCGGCACACACCTGCGGCCTGGCTCATCCGCATTGTATTATAGACATGTACAGAGAGCAACAAATTCAAAGAGCCCCCTCCCGCTGCCCCCATCCGCTGCCCCCGCCCGCTGCCCCCTCCCGTTACCCCCTCTCCCCGCCCCAGCTCGCTGCCCCCTCCCGTTACCCCCTCCCGCTGCCCCCGCTATCACAGGTGCTCCATCTCCACAGCTCGCCCCGCAGGATACAATGCAACATCAAGGAGAGCTTGGCTCCCCATTGAATCCTTTATTTGAACACAAGGACAAAATGGTCTCTTAAAGCGGCTCATGGGAGGGGGGTCTCTGTTTCAGCGTCAGGAGTGTCATCTGCAGACGAGGGGCTGCCTGGGCCCCCGGAGACCCCTCTTCAGGGCCCGTAATGATGATTCTGTATTCAGGCTCACACTTCCAGCTCACAAATGAGTAACCCGGGAGCGACTGTTCGCCGCACTCCAGCCACTGAATCACTCCCTGTATACTAACAGGCGACTATTAATTACCCAGACGCACAAATATTTACATACAGATTGCATCTAATACGACTTTTAAATAGGCCGCCCACTTACCCGCTGCCTCCCCCTCTGCCGAGTGCAATTACCAAGATAATAGATCTAAGAGAGAAGAATATACAGGAGCCCATTCATTTTAGGGCCTATCATTTCCATATTCACAGGAAATAGTTTTTAAAGTGGACCTAAAGCCAAAATAGGCAATTCTATTACCCCCCCCCCCCCCATTATAAAACTGAATGGAGGTCCTCTTACACCCCCACCCTCACCCATCTATTTATTAAAGATTAAAAGTACTTACTGGGTTTGTGCTTCCATGCACATTTCAGTGCACCAGCAATGGACCCTGGAATGAGTATACTAGAATTTTTTGTTCCTCCTTTGACATTGTCCAAATCAGGGAGTCCCAGGCTGGGTATAAGTATAGGTCCAGGGCAGGGCCGGCACCAGCACAGGGCAAACCTGGGCAATTGCCAGGGGCCCTGGCATCTTCAGGGGCCCACTCAGGCTTGCACTTGTCCATGGTATTATTTTACACTGAACCTGATTTACAGTGGACATTGAATGCCAGGTTTTGTTAGCAGACCGGCTCATGGCTGGACTCAGCAACAGGGGATGGTCAGCAACAATGGAGATGTTGGCATGTAATAGAGGGCAATTGATGGAAGCTCAGAAGGTGGCGAGAACCAGGTGACAACTGACGGCAATGATGGAGTCTTTAGTGGCAATGGAACAAGCAGTAAGGGCTGATGGGTGCTTGGTGGCAGTAGAGAATGCAACAAGGACTAGAGGACGATTGGTGGCAGTAGAGAATGCAACAAGGACTAGAGGACGATTGGTGGCTATAGGGGAGGCAATAAGGACTGGAGGGCGATCAGCAGCACAAGATGACCCATCATGTGACACACTCATTTGACATACCTCCCAACTGTCCCTAATTTAGAGGGACTGTCCCTTTTTTGAGCCCCTCATTGTTCTTCTCTGTCCTGTAACGTGCCGATCTGCAGTAATAAATAATTAATTTGCCTATTCAAAGTGTTTATATTGTTGTAACTGTTACATCTCCTATCCATCCCTCAATGACGGGGCATCCCCTTTTCCCACCCTGAAAAGTTGGAAGGTATGCTTTGGGTCCCCCTAAGGCTCTCTTGCACAAGGGTCCCAACAAACCTATAGCGGCCCTGGTCCAGGGCATCCTGATTTGGGATTCCCCCTCCAGTTACAGCAGCTGGAATCACCCCAATCCGGCTTAGCATAACGCCAGGGAGGGATGGGAGGGGGTTTTTAATTTTTGTATACAGCTTGGACTTTTAAAGAAAAGCAGCCGCCAGCTTAAATTCTACAAATCTAGGGCCGGTGGTCTCCCTCTTTGTGGGGCGCCCTGACTCTTGGAGTCGTGGTAAAATGTAACTTTCCATTTAACTATGACCCTTATGTGCAATATAATAATGGGAGATGCTAAGAATTTTGCTCCTCTGGAATCATACGCTACCAAGACTACTAAATGTTTTAGGCTAAAACCAAATGTTTTGAAGTGGACTGAAACCCAGAATTTTGCAGATCCTGGGTTTTGTTCCCTGTCCCTGGGGCACCCCAAATCCGCTGCAGGAAACCCCCCTATATTTTCAATGTTAAAAGTTTTTATGTCCTTCGATCAGTCACATACATATTCCCTAGGATTGTAAATGTAATTTAAAGATGAACAACCACCTCTCCAGAGTATCCCTATTTATTGGCATCCCAAATTGTATACGGGGGACCCAAAAGTGGACCAAAACACAGGATTCTGACTATCCTGGGTTTTGGTCCTTGCCCCTAGGGAACCCCGATCGGGGAGGCCCCACTGTGTGAAACCCCCCAGGTCATCCGAACATACTCACCTCTTCCAGGTCCTACAAAGCATGTATGCCTGCCCTGGAGTCTCATAGACTCCAGGGTGGGATTTGGTCCTCTTTAAATCTAATACAAGAAGAGTTATAAGGTCAGTATAGGTTTCTTTTGGGACAGGACTTCTGCTTTTAATGGGTGAAATGAATGCAGTAAAATACAGGAGGGGGAAGTCCTCATGAAAGGCTGCAGGAAAAACCATTTTGGTTTGGCTCAGAAAATGCTGTAACTGTTGGCAAGAGCGCACCTAAAGGAAACCCACATAAAGGGCCAGAGCCTAGTTAATTGAATTTCCATTTTTAATTAACTGACAGAACTTTGTAGCGAGCAATTGCAAAGCGCATAGGTGTGAACGGGTCCTCATGAAAAAAGCTGTTGGTATTGATCTTTTCTTTTTTTTTTTTAAATCCAATTAAAGTGACTGTGATTCAATGCCTAATGAATACCTTATTGCTTATTGTTCTTTGTCTCTTTAAAGATCTATTCCCTCTAACAAGGGGCTATTGTTGGTGAAGTGTGGCAGCGGGATGGAGGGGGAGCGCGGGTCAGGCGGTTCAGGGCTGGAGAGAGGAGCAATTGTTAGGGGAAGACTTTCATCAGGGAGGCTCCGCGTCATTGGGAAGGTGATCCGCTCAGCCACAGGTAGTGGCGGGCGTACGTAATCCATTCCAGGTTGGTCAGGCTTCGCAGATCACAGAAATGAAAGGCTGGTTTAGATTAAGGCTGCTCTATAGGCTTCCACAATACACAGCCTGTTGTATGGTTGGGGTCGTGTAGCAATTCAGGGCAGAGACTTTGGTCTTCTATAAAGGGCAATTAGTGCACCCTTGTGGGCTCCAAAGGGTCAGAGCCTAAAGACCCTCTTACATTTGCCTCCATTTACAAATATAATTTCAGCATCGGCTCACTGTATGATTTCTGGATTTGCCATACCCTAGGTCAGCGGTACTCAACTGGCAGACGGGGGTCCGAATGCGGACCTCAGTGCCAGATTTCCGGACCCCTGCTCTGACAGCTCTGCACTTAGGCCCTTATTTATGAAGGAATAGCGACAGGTGAGCGACCGGTAATGACGGGCCCCGCCACGAGAACGCCGGCTCCCCACCACAATCACACATTTATCAAGCCAATTCTGCTTAGCGTCTGAGATAGCGCCATATAGCCACTCATTCATCATTATTCCAGCCTCAGCCCACAGCGCCAGCGTCCGACCTTGAACAGCGACAGGTATGACCTCTCGCTACCTGGCGCTCTCCAATGCATTTCAATGGAACAATCTTTTGTATTAATAATTAATTGTTATTGTTTTTTTTGTTTTTTTTTTAAATGTGAAAAATTCTGTGACCACTTCTGCCATTTTAGATTTTTTAAGGGAAAAAAAAATAAAAAATTGTACAGAATTGATATTACAGGTCTGATATTAATGTATTCATATTACTAAATTATTTAAAATACTTTTTTTTTGTTTTCCAAAAATATGGTGGTTTGGGAGTTAAAAAACTACTTTTAACACATCGCCTCCAGCGCTCGGGGGCTTAAACATGCATTTCACAGCGCTTGAATTTTTTGAGCGTGATTTTTTGATGAATATGGTGGAAGACGGTCACTCTGACCAGTCGCTATCATGCGCACCCATACATCGCGGAACCTGTCAAATAGTGACTCGTAACCTTGTATTCAACATTAAGCCACGCCGACTGAGTCGCTGTCAACAACCGAACAACAGCCAAGCACAGCGACTACTAGCGGGCGCTGTGAAAATACCGCTACAGTCGCTCAACTGTCGCTACATGTCGCTATTAATAAATCAGCCTCTTAGTTGCTTCTATGTTGCTGTGTTCAGAGCTGCCCCCCTGATCAGCGATGTAGTGCTTAGTCTCCCTGCCAGTGTCACCTGGCACCTAGCATTGTAATATGAATTATTGCATAAGCGGGAAGTGGCATTGCAAGGTACACACAAACTGTGTTTCTTGGTCTCTTTGCCCCCTTTTCCCCCACCCAGCTCAACCCCATCTAAACCTGTCCCGCTATTTCTGCCCCATCCATCCCCATCCCACCATCTCTGCCCCATCCATCCCCGTCCCACCATCTCTGCCCCATCCATCCCCATCCCACCATCTCTGCCCCATCCATCCCCGTCCCACCATCTCTGCCCCATCCATCCCCATCCCACCATTTCTGCCCCATCCATCCCCGTCCCACCATCTCTGCCCCATCCATCCCCATCCCACCATCTCTGCCCCATCCATCCCCATCCCACCATCTCTGCCCCATCCATCCCCGTCCCACCATCTCTGCCCCATCCATCCCCATCCCACCATCTCTGCCCCATCCATCCCCGTCCCACCATCTCTGCCCCATCCATCCCCATCCCACCATCTCTGCCCCATCCATCCCCGTCCAACCATCTCTGCCCCATCCATCCCCGTCCCACCATCTCTGCCCCATCCATCCCCATCCCACCATCTCTGCCCCATCCATCCCCGTCCCACCATCTCTGCCCCATCCATCCCCGTCCAACCATCTCTGCCCCATCCATCCCCATCCCACCATCTCTGCCCCATCCATCCCCGTCCAACCATCTCTGCCCCATCCATCCCCGTCCCACCATCTCTGCCCCATCCATCCCCGTCCAACCATCTCTGCCCCATCCATCCCCATCTCACCATCTCTGCCCCATCCATCCCCGTCCCACCATCTCTGCCCCATCCATCCCCATCTCACCATCTCTGCCCCATCCATCCCCGTCCAACCATCTCTGCCCCATCCATCCCCGTCCAACCATCTCTGCCCCATCCATCCCCGTCCCACCATCTCTGCCCCATCCATCCCCGTCCCACCATCTCTGCCCCATCCATCCCCGTCCAACCATCTCTGCCCCATCCATCCCCGTCCAACCATCTCTGCCCCATCCATCCCCGTCCAACCATCTCTGCCCCATCCATCCCCATCCCACCATCTCTGCCCCATCCATCCCCGTCCCACCATCTCTGCCCCATCCATCCCCGTCCCACCATCTCTGCCCCATCCATCCCCATCCCACCATCTCTGCCCCATCCATCCCCATCCCACCATCTCTGCCCCATCCATCCCCATCCCACCATCTCTGCCCCATCCATCCCCATCCCACCATCTCTGCCCCATCCATCCCCATCCCACCATCTCTGCCCCATCCATCCCCATCCCACCATCTCTGCCCCATCCATCCCCATCCCACCATCTCTGCCCCATCCATCCCCATCCCACCATCTCTGCCCCATCCATCCCCATCCCACCATCTCTGCCCCATCCATCCCCATCCCACCATCTCTGCCCCATCCATCCCCGTCCCACCATCTCTGCCCCATCCATCCCCATCCCACCATCTCTGCCCCATCCATCCCCGTCCAACCATCTCTGCCCCATCCATCCCCGTCCCACCATCTCTGCCCCATCCATCCCCGTCCCACCATCTCTGCCCCATCCATCCCCATCTCACCATCTCTGCCCCATCCATCCCCGTCCAACCATCTCTGCCCCATCCATCCCCGTCCAACCATCTCTGCCCCATCCATCCCCGTCCCACCATCTCTGCCCCATCCATCCCCATCCCACCATCTCTGCCCCATCCATCCCCGTCCAACCATCTCTGCCCCATCCATCCCCGTCCCACCATCTCTGCCCCATCCATCCCCGTCCCACCATCTCTGCCCCATCCATCCCCGTCCCACCATCTCTGCCCCATCCATCCCCGTCCCACCATCTCTGCCCCATCCATCCCCGTCCAACCATCTCTGCCCCATCCATCCCCGTCCCACCATCTCTGCCCCATCCATCCCCGTCCCACCATCTCTGCCCCATCCATCCCCGTCCCACCATTTCTGCCCCATCCATCCCCGTCCCACCATCTCTGCCCCATCCATCCCCGTCCCACCATCTCTGCCCCATCCATCCCCGTCCCACCATTTCTGCCCCATCCATCCCCGTCCCACCATCTCTGCCCCATCCATCCCTGTCCCACCATCTCTGCCCCATCCATCCCCGTCCCACCATTTCTGCCCCATCCATCCCCGTCCCACCATCTCTGCCCCATCCATCCCCATCCCACCATCTCTGCCCCATCCATCCCCGTCCCACCATCTCTGCCCCATCCATCCCCGTCCCACCATCTCTGCCCCATCCATCCCCGTCCCACCATCTCTGCCCCATCCATCCCCGTCCAACCATCTCTGCCCCATCCATCCCCGTCCCACCATCTCTGCCCCATCCATCCCTGCCCCATCCATCCCCGTCCAACCATCTCTGCCCCATCCATCCCCGTCCAACCATCTCTGCCCCATCCATCCCTGTCCCACCATCTCTGCCCCATCCATCCGCATCCCACCATCTCTGCCCCATCCATCCCCGTCCCACCATCTCTGTCCCATCCATCCCCATCCCACCATCCCTGCCCCATCCATCCCCATCCCACCATCTCTGCCCCATCCGATCCCCGTCCCACCATCTCTGCCCCATCCATCCCCGTCCCACCATCTCTGCCCCATCCATCCCCGTCCCACCATCTCTGCCCCATCCATCCCCGTCCCACCATCTCTGCCCCATCCATCCCCATCTCTGCCCCATCCATCCCCATCCCACCATCTCTGCCCCATCCATCCCCGTCCCACCATCTCTGCCCCATCCATCCCCATCCCACCATCTCTGCCCCATCCATCCCCGTCCCACCATCTCTGCCCCATCCATCCCCGTCCCACCATCTCTGCCCCATCCATCCCCGTCCCACCATCTCTGCCCCATCCATCCCCATCCCACCATCTCTGCCCCATCCATCCCTGCCCCATCCATCCCCGTCCCACCATCTCTGCCCCATCCATCCCCATCCCACCATCTCTGCCCCATCCATCCCTGCCCCATCCATCCCCGTCCCACCATCTCTGCCCCATCCATCCCCATCCCACCATCTCTGCCCCATCCATCCCTGTCCCACCATCTCTGCCCCATCCATCCCCATCCCACCATCCCTGCCCCATCCATCCCCATCCCACCATCTCTGCCCCATCCGATCCCCGTCCCACCATCTCTGCCCCATCCATCCCCGTCCCACCATCTCTGCCCCATCCATCCCCGTCCCACCATCTCTGCCCCATTCGATCCCCGTTCCACCATCTCTGCCCCATCCATCCCCGTCCCACCATCTCTGTCCCATCCATCCCCATCCCACCATCCCTGCCCCATCCATCCCCATCCCACCATCTCTGCCCCATCCGATCCCCGTCCCACCATCTCTGCCCCATCCATCCCCGTCCCACCATCTCTGCCCCATCCATCACCATCTCTGCCCCATCCATCCCCATCCCACTATCTCTGCCCCATCCATCCCCGTCCCACCATCTCTGCCCCATCCATCCCCATCCCACCATCTCTGCCCCATCCATCCCCGTCCCACCATCTCTGCCCCATCCATCCCCGTCCCACCATCTCTGCCCCATCCATCCCCATCCCACCATCTCTGCCCCATCCATCCCTGCCCCATCCATCCCCGTCCCACCATCTCTGCCCCATCCATCCCCGTCCCACCATCTCTGCCCCATCCATCCCCGTCCCACCATCTCTGCCCCATCCATCCCCGTCCCACCATCTCTGCCCCATCCATCCCTGCCCCATCCATCCCCGTCCCATCCATCCCTGCCCCATCCATCCCCGTCCCACCATCTCTGCCCCATCCATCCCCATCCCACCATCCCTGCCCCATCCATCCCCATCCCACCATCTCTGCCCCATCCATCCCTGTCCCACCATCCCTGCCCCATCCATCCCCATCCCACCATCTCTGCCCCATCCGATCCCCGTCCCACCATCTCTGCCCCATCCATCCCCGTCCCACCATCTCTGCCCCATCCATCCCCGTCCCACCATCTCTGCCCCATTCGATCCCCGTTCCACCATCTCTGCCCCATCCATCCCCGTCCCACCATCTCTGCCCCATCCATCCCCATCCCACCATCCCTGCCCCATCCATCCCCGTCCCACCATCTCTGCCCCATCCGATCCCCGTCCCACCATCTCTGCCCCATCCATCCCCGTCCCACCATCTCTGCCCCATCCATCCCCGTCCCACCATCTCTGCCCCATTCGATCCCCGTTCCACCATCTCTGCCCCATCCATCCCGGTCCCACCATCTCTGCCCCATCCATCCCCGTCCCACCATCTCTGCCCCATTCGATCCCCGTTCCACCATCTCTGCCCCATCCATCCCCGTCCCACCATCTCTGCCCCATCCATCCCCGTCCCACCATCTCTGCCCCATCCATCCCCGTCCAACCATCTCTGCCCCATCCATCCCCGTCCCACCATTTCTGCCCCATCCATCCCCGTCCCACCATTTCTGCCCCATCCATCCCCGTCCAACCATCTCTGCCCCATCCATCCCCGTCCCACCATCTCTGCCCCATCCATCCCCGTCCAACCATCTCTGCCCCATCCATCCCCGTCCAACCATCTCTGCCCCATCCATCCCCGTCCCACCATCTCTGCCCCATCCATCCCCGTCCCACCATCTCTGCCCCATCCATCCCCATCCCACCATCTCTGCCCCATCCGATCCCCGTCCCACCATCTCTGCCCCATCCATCCCCGTCCCACCATCTCTGCCCCATCCATCCCCGTCCCACCATCTCTGCCCCATCCATCCCCATCCCACCATCTCTGCCCCATCCATCCCCATCCCACCATCTCTGCCCCATCCATCCCCGTCCCACCATCTCTGCCCCATCCATCCCTCTTCCCTCAGCTTAGCCCCATCAATTTCTGTCCCCCCCAGTTTTGCCCCATCCATCCCCGTCCCACCATCTTTGCCCCATCCATCCCCGTCCCACCATCTCTGCCCCATCCATCCCCGTCCCACCATCTCTGCCCCATCCATCCCCGTCCCACCATCTCTGCCCCATCCGATCCCCGTCCCACCATCTCTGCCCCATCCATCCCCGTCCCACCATCTCTGCCCCATCCATCCCCGTCCCACCATCTCTGCCCCATCCATCCCCATCCCACCATCTCTGCCCCATCCATCCCCGTCCCACCATCTCTGCCCCATCCATCCCCGTCCCACCATCTCTGCCCCATCCATCCCCGTCCCACCATCTCTGCCCCATCCATCCCCGTCCCACCATTTCTACCCCATCCATCCCTGTTCCCTCAGCTTAGCCCCATCAATTTCTGTCCCCCCAGTTTTGTCCCATCCATCCAATCCCAGTCTATTCCTGTCCCCTCAGCTTTGCTCCATCCATTACTGTCCTAGTTTTGTCCATCCAATCCCCAGCCTCCCAACTAGACCAATTTATTGCACTTGCTTTCAGCTCTGGCCATCTACCCCCCCCCCCCCCCCCAGCTATACCCACCAATCATTCCTGACCTTCTAGTTCTGCCCATCCATCCCTTCTCCCAGCTCTCTATTCATCCCTCCATCCCCCTCCTGTTCTGTCTATCCATCTGTCTTCCTTACAGCCTCTCTCCCATTCATCCCTCACCCCTGAACTTTATCTATACATCCTTGTTACCAGACCTTATTGCCAGTAACATTTTGGGCCCTAGTCAACCCCTGTACATGGCTTGCACATAATGCACAGGGGGTTAAAAGCAGTGTGTTGTGGGCCAGAGCTCCAGGTTCTGTGGGGCTAAAACAAAAAGCTTCTGTGTTTTTCCAGTGTGCTGACTTCTAACTATACACCCCCCACGACAGCCCCCCATGCCCAAACCTTCTCACCGGATGCGTTGATGATGTAAATGGACTTTTACAAGAAGTGGTTAAGTACCACTGCCCTAGGTTATCACATATTACCATGTGCCTCCATCTATAAACCCAAGGACTCTATATACACACTGTGCCCCTTACTATCAAGCGCCCACTATGCAACCCTGTATTCACCATAAATCTAATGGCCTCATATAATTCTGTGTCCTATCCAAACATTGAAGGGTGCCTATGCAACACTGTGTCCATTCCATAAAGCCACGGGCCCTATTTTTCTGTGACATTAAGGCACAAGTATACAAGGGCCCCCTTATATTGTTGCAGAGTGTGAGTGCTGGGTGCAGTGGAGTCAAATACAGATAGACATTTGTGGTGTACCGGGAACTGGCTTTACTAGAACATGAGGTCACCTTAAACAGTGGATATCATATACAGGAAAAAGAAGTCCTAGAGATCAGAAAACACAACATGCAGCAGGGAATGTAAAATGGAGTCTAAACATAGATATATGTAACAGTGCCATCTACTGTCAGAAATGTAAACTGCATTAGCCTTGCAATATAGACGCAGATCACATACAGAGACTAGCTGTAAGCTGTTGCACAGTATCTCCAACATATACAATTATGTGTCTCCTCCATAAATCCAGGGACACCAATATAATTCCGTTTTCTTTCCCTATATACACCACTGTATTCCATCCTAACTATCAAGGCCCACTACACAATTCTGTTTCCTATATATAAATCCATTGACTCCTTATATAATTCTTTGTCCTATCCAAAATTCCAAGGGTAACCCTGTGTCCAATCCATATATTTTTGGGTAACATATATACACATTTAGGGGTGCTTCATACAAGGCTGTGTCCGATCCATAAACCCAAGGGTCCCTTATATAATTATGTGCCCCGGCTATAAATCCAAGGGCCCCTTTTCAACTGTGTGCTCCATATATAAATATATAGGTCCCCTATAAAATGATATGCCCCAGCCATAAATCCAAGGGCCCATTTACAACTTTGTACCCGATCTATATCTCCAAAGGCCCCTTTTCAACTGTGTGCCCTATATATAAATGCAAGGGTCCCTTATATATTTCTGTGTCCCATCCATAATTCTTTGGCTTCCTATACAACCATGCGCCCTGCTAGAGGGATAGCAGGGATGCGGGCGCGGCTCAAGTTAAGCGTATAGGGGGATCTGGGGGGGTCTCACACAGCGGGGCATCCTGATTTTGGATGCCCCGGGGGGGGATCAATCGGCTGGGAATCCTCTAGATTCCAGGGCTGATCACCATGGGTTTTGGTCCACTTTAAGGCTAGAAAAAAATAATCTAGTTTGATGGACGTAAATAAAAAATGAGTTATAGATGTATGTGACACATAGGGAGGTAGTCTTGTAACGTGGCTTTATTCTTCTGTATGGTATGTATTATTGATGAGTGATAGCTGCCGGCTTGCACTGTGCTAATGCTGCTTTGTTGAGTGCATCTAGTAAAATTGTACAATGAAATACACAAGGCACGTGCGGCACGCAATTCTACAGCCTCCCCGCACTCCAGATAATTGCCACAATGCAAACGGGTGTGTTACTGGCAACCGAGGCTGCAGAAAACCTGAAGAGAGATTGCTCGGTGTAGCATCTGTTTCTGATCCCTACCCCTAAGCCAAGACCCGAACCTTACAGCATTTACCTGGCCCTAAAGTCAAAATTTAAAAAGCTCACCTTTAGCTTTTAATTTAGTTTTTTATTTTTTTAGTTATTTAGATATTCTGGCTAGTGCTGCCCCTAGTGGCAGATTGTGTAAAATAAAAACTTTCATTAAAGCAGACTAAAACCCTGGTGACCCTGCTGTGCTGCAAGAGCCAGAATCAAGATAATTTTCTCACTGGCACATAATTATTATTATTATTATTTATATAGCGCCATCATCTTCCGTAGCGCTTTACAAGGTAATGAAAATGATTATTTACAGGCCACTTACAAACTCACTCACTAGCAAGTAGGCGGAGTTAATAGTTGTAGATTAGAATGACATAATTGCTATGTGTGTCTCTCTCCTCCCTATGCTTCTATTACCCTGACCACTACCTTTGGATTCCCCTCGCTCTCTCCCTCTAACCTGGTGATAAATCTCTAAGGTCCTTATTTAAGAAGGGATAGCGTCAGGTAGTGGCTGGTTAATGACAGGTAGCGACAGGTAGCGACTGGTGAACGCCGGACACGGCACGCAATTACACATTTATCAAGCAGAATCTGTTTAGCGACTGGGATAGCGCCATGTATCGTCTGATTCATCATTTTCACAGCCTCAGCGAACAGTGCCGCCATTCAGCCTTTCACAGCGCCAGGTAGGACCTCTCGCTACCTCTCGCTCTCCCATACATTTCAATGGACGAACATTTTCTTCTCTTTAAACGGGGTATTTGTTTTTTTTGTTTTTTTTTCAAAAAATCACAAATAATTCTGTGACCTCTTCTGGCATTGAAAAAGCTGTTTTTTCAAAATTTTTTCATTTTTTATATATTTTTTCAGAAATGACATTACAGGTCTACCATTAAAGTGTTCATGTTACAATGTTGCTACAATGTAATTCCATATGTTTTCACTTTGTTACTAGTGGATAGATGCTGGAAAACAGACTTTAAACACACCGCCTCCTGCGCTCTGGGCTTCAAACAAGTATTTTACAGCGCCAGAGATTTGTGAGGCAGTTTTTTTGCTGAATATGGTGTGAGTCGGTTGTTATGAGCAGTCGCTAACATGCGCTGTACTGGTCAAATAGCTACTCCTCACAATGTATTCAACATTACTGAACAGCGACTGAGTCGCTATGAAGTAGTGACCCACGGCTGAGATCAGTGACTACTAGCGGGGCGCTCTGAAAATGCCTGCTACAGACGCTCATCTGACGCTACCTGGCGTTAGTGATGAATCAGCCTGCCCGTGACCTAGGAACATAAACTAATGCATTACAATGGGAGGTCCATCATTTGTTGAGGCTTACCACTGATAACCTGCCCGGGTATCCATTTCTATTATTTTACCAGTTATTTTGCTGCTGCTATTTAGGTTATCTACACTATTTATCCAGTTTTCTGTCATTTTTTTTTAGCGCATTGCATCGTTTTTCTGTTTTTTTAAATAAATCTTTAAAATTGCAGCAAATTCTCTAAGTGCCCTAAATTAAGAATGAAAGTGGTCCTACATCTGTTTTCTTGTCTATCAGCAAGGGGCGCATTGTGACAGGCTGGGAGGGGCAGATTACTGGAGCACCCCGCAACACACTGAAATTGTTACTTGAACCTCAATCAAAATGTGTTCCTCCCCGGTCCTGTGGGCTGGCCTTGACTGGCGGCCAGAAAAGATGGCCCACGTGACCTTCAGCCACCAATTGGAGGATTGCATTTCAACTGAGGATCAATGTTCAAGTATGATTACTGGATTGTGCGGGGGGCTCCAGCAATCTGAAACGTGGAATATAACATACCCCATGACAGCTGTTCACATGTGCAATTGGTTGGGCGAGTGCCTGGAGAGTGGTTTAATGGAGCACTATCGCAAAAAATGGCCCAATGATAAAAATCCGTATAAATATGCTGGACGGCGGGAGGAAGGGTCATACAAGCGCATCAACAAATATCTTGTTTTTTTATTTTAATGGAAGAAAGAGGACATCAGGGGTGACAGGTTCTGTCACCCATGATACACTAAAACTCCTGGATTTTATTCCTATCATGAGCGAAATTAAAGTGGACCGTCACCCATGGGTGATCGGCCCGGGAATCTATAAGATTCCCGGGCCGATCACCCCCCTCACCGCGGGACATCCGAGATTGGGATGTCCCGCGGTGAGGGACCCCCCCCAAAACCCCAAAAGAACTCACCTGATCGGCGACCGCCGCCCCGCCTCCCGCGCACTCCTCTAGCCGTGCGTGCGCCCGCGCCGGCCGTTTGTGAATGACCGGCGCGCGCACTGTCAGAGGGGCGCGCGGGAGGCGGCGGCGGACGCGCTGCCTTGTCCGCCGTTTGTCCGTGGGAGCGTGGTGAGGTGAGTTTGGGGGTTTCTGGGGGGTTTTACACAGCGGGGCACCCCTAATCGGGGTGCCCCCCTGAAGTGGACCAAAACCCAGGATAGTCAAAATCCTGGGTGTTGGTCCACTTTAAAACAAGCTTGGTGGGAGATTTGGGCCCTTATTTAACAAGGGATAGCACCAGGTAGCGAATGGTGAGCGAACGGTAATGACGCTCACCGCCACGAGAACGCCGGCTCCCCACCACAATCACACATTTATGAAGCCGATCCTGCTTAGCGACTGACAGAGCGCCAGATAGCGAATCATTCATCATTATTCCAGCCTCACCCCACAGCGCCAGCGAGCGACCTTGAACAGCGACAGGTATGACCTCTCGCTACCTGGCGCTCTCCAATGCATTTCAATGGAGCAATCTTTAAATATTCATAATTAATTGCTATTAATGTTTTTTTTTTTTTTTTTTTTAAATGTCAAAAATTCTGTGACCACTTCTGCAATGTTTTTTTTTTTTTTAAGGTAAAAAAAAAAAAAAAAAATTGTGCAGAATTGATATTACAGGTCTGATATTAATGTATTCATATTACAAAATGTTTTGAAAAATGTGTTTTTTTTGTCAAAATATGGTTGTTTGGGGGTTAAAAAACTACTTTTAACCCATCGCTGCCAGCGCTCTGGGGTTTAAACAAGCATTTCACAGCGCGAGAATTTTTGGAGCGTGATTTGTTAATGAATATGCTGGGAGCCGTTCGCTATAGCCGTTCGCTGTCATGCGCTCCCATACAGCGCGGAACCTGTCAAACAGCGACTCCTAACCCCGTATTCAACATGACCGCACACCGACTGAGTCGCTGTCAACAGCCGGACAACGGCCAAGCACAGCGAATACTTGCGGGCGCTGTGAAAATAACGCTACTGTCGCTCATCTGTCGCTACCTGGCGCTATTAATGAATCAGCCTGTAATTCATTTTGGGTGTATAAGTGACCCCTCCTCTCATTACCCGAAGTGTTTATATGGATTTTTAATATTACACTATTTCTCCATAGTGCTCCTTTAAAGCGGACCTTCACTCTGAATAAGAGTCTATCTTATATGTTTCCCACACCCTGTACATACAGATTGCTCACATTACAAAATCCTCCTACCTGCATCTACTGCATGTTATGAGCCTTTAAACATCCAAGATGGCGGCTCATGGAACATCAGGCAGCTTGCAAACAGGCAGTGCCTTCTAACTGTGCTGCACTGCATTCTGGGATTGCTGACCTTTTCCTGACCCCAGCTCTGCTCTGTCTGAGCAAAGCACAGCTATAACCCGCCCCCTGTACTTTATCTCACTCTCCTCTTATCAGTAAATGTGATGCTTCTGAGTCAAGATGGTGGCGCCCGTATCCTTAAGTCCTGAACAGAGTTGCAGCCCAGTAGGGGAAAGAATAATAAGTAAGTGACTAAAAACTTAAAATATAATAATTTTATATGCTGGGGAATCGTTTTATAAGGGTTTGGGCTCTTCAATAAATCATGGTGAAGGTCCGGTTTAAGCGCTGCAGGATATAGGATCGTATATAGCGCTGGTGGTATGTGTTGAGGCTAGGGCTGCCACCTTTTCCAACAAAAATATCGGCTTTTACGGGTACATGGAGGTGGTCTTGTAGGGGGTTTGGTCTTGTGGGGGCGCAGTCTTGTAAAATGTAAGTTTAACCATACTTCTTTACTTAAAATACCTTATTTTTCACTTTCTAAAGTGCAACAACCAACAAACACACATAACAAGCTTCTGCAGAGTGCTCTTAAACCGGACCTTCAGCGTGATTTAATGAAAAGCCCAAACTCTTAAAAAACAGTTCGCCAGCATCTAAAATTAATATATATCGCGTTTTTAGTCACTAGCTTATTATTCTTTCCCCCACTGGGCTGCAACTCTGTTCAGGAATTTATGATACGGGCGCCGCCATCTTGACTCAGAAGCATCACACTTACTGAGGAGAGGAGAGTGGGATAAAGTACAGGGGGGGCAGGTTATAGCTGTGCTTTGCTCAGACAGAGCAGAGCTGGGGTCAGGTAATGGTCAGCAGTCCCAGAATGCAGAGCAGCACAGTCAGGAGGCACTTCCTGTTTGCAGGCTGCCTGATAAGATGGCGGCTTCCATAAGCCGCCATCTTGGATGTTTAAAGGCTCATAACATGCAGTAGATGCAGGTAGGATGATTTTTAATGTGGACAATCTGTATGTACAGGGTGTGGGAAACATATAAGATAGGCTCTTATTCAGAGTGAAGGTCCGCTTTAAGTTACAGACCGGCTGGGATTCGATCGCTAGCCCTGTTGCTTAAAGTGAACCAACACCCAGGATTTTGACTATCCTGGGTTTTGGTCCACTTCGGTGGGGCACCCCCAGAACGCCCCAAAAACTCACCTCTCCCCGCTCCCATGTGACCGCTCCAGCCAATCACAGCGCACGTCCAAGGTCGCTTGGACGCGTACAGCAGCTCAGCGGCTCTGAGCGCTGGAGGCCGCGTCTCGCGCTTCCCTCTAACAGGGAGCCCGCCTGCACCGGCCATTCACAAACGGGCGGCGCGGGAGCACATGCTGCTAGAGGGAAACACGAGACGCGGCCGCGGCTCGCGCATGCGCCGATGTAACGGGACTGAGGTTAGGTTTGTGGGCCTCCTGGGGGGTTCCTCCCCGCGGGACATCCCGATTTCAGATCCCCGCGGGGAGGGATCTGATCGGTCCGAGAATCTTATAGATTCCCGGGCTGATCCCCCCTGGGTGTTGGTCCACTTTAACAAGAACAAAAATACCAGCAATTACCAAAAACTTACCGACAGGTTACCAAAAATACCGGTAAGGTGGCAACCTTAGATGAGACTGCAGATTGATCTGTTCCCCAACCAGATCTTTTTACATCTATTCTTTACCCATGCCTGTTGTAAACCATAAATAAAAGACTGATGAAAACCATTTATGTACATGTTCATGTAATTGAAATATCTACTTTGAGTATTTTTACATGGTTTTAGATAGACCACCCAGGTGGTGATTGAAATAATTAGAAAATGGAAAGTGGTACTTGATTACAAAAAAGGTTGTATACCCCCCCACCCCCAGTATATGCTTATTACAATGCTGCATGTTTAATACAGGAAATCCTCTGAAGCAGCATCATTGCAATTCAGTAATTGATTTTGTAATTAGAACCTTATTAAAATAATGTCTTATGACTGAGGCCCAGAATTTGCAGTTTCCTGGAGGGCAGTTTGGCCATCAGCCAGACTAATTAACTTTGAATTAGTCCTGGAGGTGATCTCTGCATGACTAACAGCAAAACGGAGCATGGCCGTGTATGATCCAACACACATAAGCATTAAGGAGAGTCCCCTGCCAATCAAAACCCAGCACACTGATGACCCGGGATAGGGGAAGGATTTCAGAACATCGGTCAAAGCTTTACCTTTCAAATGTTTTATTAGTTCAGCAAAAGTTGGGACACCAGTTTTAACCCCTTTTAACTTTGACCCCCAGATCTAAATCCGATTCTTGTTTTTTCGATTGGAGACAAAAAGATAATTGACAAGAAAAGCCATGAGTGTCATTAGCTAGTAACTTGGTGCATAAAACATGTGGTTCCTGTACCAATGACACTAGCTTGTATGTTAGATATACTTTCTATTCAATGTTTACAGGAAGGAAGGCTTGAAGCCTTGGACAAAAACCTTTCATAGCTGACCCTTGAGTCTAAAAGTCTCCAGAAATGGCAGATTCTCTGACCTTGGGGTATCCAGATTTGGGGTGCCCCCTTTCCAAAATTCCCTAGTTTACCAGGTATACTCACTAATCTTGAAATTCCACAGCGCATCCATTCAGATGATGTGTCCATCTAAATGGACTATCATTTCTGGGGCCCCATGTAAAGTTGTGTCTGGGGGCCCTAATCAAAGACAAATTTTGTATAGCGAAACACAATATTAAAACACCTTGTCAGGGATGTAGCCGTGGCCTGCACATGCGCTGTGGGACTTCCAGCAAGCCCAGGGGGTTTCACACAGGGGCATCCTGGCATAATGATTTTCCATCCATGGTATAGGGAATTGTCCAGGAATTGCTCATATGGCTGTCCAATTTTCACTCCCTGTGGCATCCCAAACTAATATATCCCACTGTATGAAACCCCATGAAATCGCTGCACCCACTCACCTAACCTAATTCCAATGGCGCAGGTGGTCAGGTAGGTGGGTGGGTGGAAGCGTAGGTGGCTGGGCGGTCAAGCAGGCAGGTGGACAGGTAGGTGGGTGGGTGGTCAGGCAGGCAGGTGGACAGGTAGGTTGGTGGATGAGTGGGATAGTGAGGCAGGTAGGAGGGTGGGCAGGAAGGAAGGTAGGTGGGTGGTCAGAAGGCAGGTAGGTAGGTGGGCATGCAGGCGGGTGGGTAGGTAGACATGCAGGCGGGGGGGTTGGGTGGTTTATGTGGGCATGCAGGCGGGTGGGTGGATGGGTGAGCATGATGGGAGGCAGGCAGGTGGGCATGCAGGCAGGGGGTTAAGTAGGTGAGCATGCAGGTAGGTACATGGGTAAGTGGGCATGCAGACGGGTAGGCAGGTGGGTGCATGGGTGGGCTTGATGGCAGGCAGGTAGGTGGGCAGGCAGGTGAGTGAGTAGGTGAGCATGCATGCAGGCAGGTGGGTAGGTGGGCATGTAGGCAGGCAGATACGTAGGAAAGCATAAAGGTAGGTAGGTAGGTGGGCATGCATGTGGGCAGGAAGGCAGGTGGGTGGGTGGGTGGATGGGTAGGAATGATGGTAGGTAGATGGGTGGGCAGGCAGGTAGGTGAGTAGGTGGGCATGCAAGCAGGTGGGTGGGTAGGTGGGCATGCAGGCAGGCATGTGGGAGGGTAGCTGGGCAGGCAGGTGGGTAGGTGGGCATGATGGCAAGCAAGTGGATAGGTCAGTGGACATGCACACATGTGGGTAGGCAGGTAGGTGGGAATGATGGAAGGCAGGTGGGTAAGTAAGTAGGCAGGCATGATAGCTAACAGCCTGGCTGGCAGGCCGGCTGGTGGGTGAGTGGGTGGATGGCATCTCTTGGAGCAACCAACGCCTGCCTGTCTGACCTCGAGCTTGTCTACCCATCTGTACCGTGTGCCCTCTAAGGGCTTGACCCTTGACCATTCTACTGTGTATCTCCTTGGAACCCCGAACGAGAAGGACTGTCATTCCTGTGTATGACCTCAGCCAGCCCAGCCTCCACCCAGCCTCAATCCTGGTTCATCTGCCTTCACCCTGTAAATCCCCATCCTTTGTGCTATCTAAGTTCTGGGGGCAACCGTGTCCAGTGAGGCTTATCCAGCATCATGGCAAACAGGGGCTTTCTATAGGTAGAAGCAGCAGCGGAAATTGGAGGTTGTGGAATCACCTGATGGCGGGTATTCCACAGGGCCTGACATTATAACGGGCCATATAGAATGGAAGATCTTGTGGAACAACTGCAGGCCATAGCGTTTGCTATTAACCAACTTACTCAGCACATGGCGACACGTTATAATGTCAGATTTTGCCACTCCTAATATTGTAGAGATTTCTTGGATGGGTTATTAGAATGGCTTGTTTCACCTGCATAGAGAACTCCTTCAAGAGCAGGGACTTCTTGAGTTACTTTATTGCCGTACTGAGGTTATGACAGCAGATATCCTTCCCAAGCCTTTGACCACTGAAAGACACTCAATGCTTACAAGGAAAATGGGTTTAACAGACTAAGCCTCAGCTGTTGAGAAGGGGTGTTGGAGATACAACAGACTTAGCTTAGTATGTGATCTGCATCTATATTGCTAGGTTAATGCAGTTTACATTTATGACAGTAGATGTTACATATTTCTATGTGTGGTCTCTGCTGTGCATTCTCTATTGCATGTTGTGTTTCCTGTACATCGAGGTGATATCTTTGACTTCTTTTCCTGTCTATGTTATCCACCATGTGGATACCTCTTACCTCACTCACATTTCTGTAAATCCAGGTCCTGTTACTCCACAAAAGTCTATCTAAATTAAATTCGGTTGCAGCCAACACTCACATGCTGCAACAATTTTCACTCTTCTACATTTTGTTTCTCATCCAAGGGCATACTGACTTGGGATGCCCCGCTGTGTAAAAGCCCCAGGAAAGTCCACAATCCTTACCTTTCCAGCAATCCATTGCATGTGTGAGGTCTTCTCCAACCATTGTGCTATGCTGTACATATTAATGAGCAGCATAGAAAGCTGAATGAAGGAGGGGTGGCAAGCAGGCATCCTCGCAGCCCCTTCCCTCCGGCTGTGCATACCTGCACCGGCTATTCAGTTAGGCCTGGTGGAGGAGTGCACAGCACAAGGAGGGATTCCGCTGCTGCAGCTACTGTGTCATGGTATAACCTGAAAAGTGAGTTTTACATCGATCTCTGGGTATCCCAAGTCTTAGAGTCTTCTAGGTTCTGGGACCAGTGGTTACACATCCTTAAGCTTTGGATAGTGTAGTGGATATCTAGCATTACACTTTGGTCAACAGCTAAGGGCCTATGAGAAAATCCAATGGTGCCCTCGTGACCAAAGTGATCAGCAGAAGATATGGTGTTTCTGGGACGAAAGTAAGGCGTACCCATAACTTCCAACTATCCCTTATTTGGGGGGACTGCCCCCCTGTCCCTCGTTGTTCTCATTTGTCCCTCTTTGAGATTTAATATGCATCAATAAACGATTCATTCAAGTGTTTATATTGTTGTAACTGTTACAAATGATCTTCTATCCATCAATCAATGAGGGGGCATGGCGTAATTTAACAATTGTCCCTCTTTCCCACCCTGAAAAGTTGGAAGGTATGCCATACCATATTCAAACAAAGAAATTGTACTCCACTGTGTGGGTGGGGCACCCCCATTGCCAATCTTGCCAATCTTACCTTTCAAATCGCTCATCCAATAAAATCAAGCCCCACTTAGGCCCTTATTTAGCAAGGGATAGCGCCAGGTAGCGAATGGTGAGCGAACGGTAATGACGCTCACCGCCACGAGAACGCCGGCTCCCCTCCGCAATCACACATTTATCAAGCCGATCCTGCTTAGCGACTGACAGAGCGCCAGATAGCGAATCATTCATCATTATTCCAGCCTCACCCCACAGCGCCAGCGAGCGACCTTGAACAGCGACAGGTATGACCTCTCGCTACCTGGCGCTCTCCAATGCATTTCAATGGAGCAATCTTTAAATATTCTTAAATTGCTATTAATTTTTTTTTTCAATGTCAAGAATTCTGTGACCACTTCTGCAATGTTAGATATTTTTTTTAAGGTAAAAAAAAAAAAAAAAAATTTGTGCAGAATTGATATTACAGGTCTGATATTAATGTATTCATATTACAAAATGTTTTGAAAAGCATGTTTTTTTTTTTTTCAAAAAATATGGTTGTTTGGGGGTTAAAAAACTACTTTTAACCCATCCGCCGCCAGCGCTCTGGGGTTTAAACAAGCAGTTCACAGCGCGAGAATTTTTTGAGCGTGATTTGTTAATGAATATGCTGGGAGCCGTTCGCTATGGCCATTCGCTGTCATGCGCTCCCATACAGCGCGGAACTTGTCAAACAGCGACTCTTAACCCCGTATTCAACATTACCGCACACTGACGGGGTCGCTGTCAACAGCCGAACAACGGCCAAGCACAGCGAATACTAGCGTGCGCTGTGAAAATAACGCTACTGTCGCTCATCTGTCGCTACCTGGCGCTATTAATGAATCGGCCTCTTAGTATCCAGCCACCTGCGACAATGTGAACATGATGGCCAATCGCGGAGATTTTGTGTTAGGCTGGGAGGGAATTGCCAATCGGGATGCCCCCCATGCATTTAGGTACAAATGGGTGTTGTTCCACCAGTCTCTGTGTAACCCTCCATCCTACCCCCACCCCGACCCCTGGTGTTGGATTCCGGGCCAGGTAAGGTGTTTATTTTTACCTGCACGCAACCCCCCCAACACACTTTAAAATTAGGTAAAGCCATGGCACTGTGCCAGGCTCATCAACACACAAGTGTCGGCGGCACTTATTGAAGTGGATCAACACCCAGGATTTTCACTATCACCTGATCGGGGTGCCCCGCAGGCAGGGAGCTGATCGAATCTTATAGATTCCCGGGCCGATCAGCAGTGGGTGTTGGTCCACTTTAAAGTGAGGGCAGGGGCAGTTAGCAGATTGATGACTTGTGTTGAAGTTATCGCATTGCTCCACCGCAATAAATACTGATATAGGAACTCAGCATTCCATCTTGCTCCTGTAAGCACGCTCCACAATCGGTCTAGACAGGAAATAAATCGATCAGCAATAACGCAGGCACTGAACTTGAACCATCAGACAGAACGTTTCACCGCAGAGTTAATGGAAGACGGCTGCTTTAAAGGAAAACTCCCTTTTTGGCAGGTTTTTCGTGTTCCGTTTCCTCTTTTGGAATATAAAATAATAATTTGTGTTAGGATTATGCGCCTGGGCCTGTGATTTACTCATCAGCATGCTGTTTCCATAATTCTTATATTCCTGGGATTCTGTTTTGCTATAGTGGGGGGGGGGGTTCTGGCCTTGAGTAAAAAAACATGGACTAGAAGTTCCACAATTCTTCCAATGTAAAGGTGAATTTTTTAGTAGCGTTGGCGGGAAGTCTAAGGCCTTTATTTATGAAGGAATAGCGACAGGTAGCGACTGGTGAGCGACCGGTAATGACGGGCCCCGCCACGAGAACGCCGGCTCCCCACCACAATCACACATTTATCAAGCCAATCCTGCTTAGCGACTGAGATAGCGCCATATAGCGACTCATTCATCATTATTCCAGCCTCAGCCCACAGCGCCAGCGTCCGACCTTGAACAGCGACAGGTATGACCTCTCGCTACCTGGCGCTCTCCAATGCATTTCAATGGAACAATCTTTAAATATTCATAATTAATTGTTATTCATTTTTTTTTTTTTTTTTTTTTTTTTTTTTTAAATGTGAAAAATTCTGTGTCCACTTCTGCCATTTTAGATAATTTTTTTAAGGAAAAAAAATTGTGCAGAATTGATATTACAGGTCTGATATTAATGTAATCATATTACTAAATTATTTTAAAAACTTTTTTTTTTTGGTTTCCAAAAATATGGTGTTTTAGGGGTTAAAAAACTACTTTTAACACATCGCCTCCAGCGCTCTGGGGTTTAAACATGCATTTCACAGCGCTTGAATTTTTGAGCGTGATTTTTTGATGGTGGAAGCCGGTCGCTCTGACCAGTCGCTATCATGCGCACCCATACATGCGGAACCTGTGAAATAGCGACTCGTAACCTTGTATTCAACATTACGCCACACTGACTCAGTCGCTGTCAACAACCGAACAACGGCCAAGCACAGCGACTACTAGCGGGCGCTGTGAAAATACCGCTACAGTCGCTCAACTGTCGCTACCTGCCGCTATTAATGAATCGGCCTCTAAGCAGCCTAATGACCTATCCAGCTGAGAACCCCATATCCATTTTGCCACTAGAAAAAACGACTGTGATAGTTCCAATCTGAAAAAGTTGAATTTCAACAGAACCAGTAACCCATGCCTTACCCAATCAGATGAACCGCAAGCTAGAGTGAGGAAGTCTATTATATGTACTCGAAATCACCACTTTGTGGTACATAGCTAAGGTAAACACTGTGTTGCTAAGAAAAACTGTTTTCTTTCATAACACAGCGTTGCAAACAAATAGAAAAAAAAAATAAAAAATAACAGATAAGCTCAGCACATTGAAGACATCATTTTGCCACACAATATGGAAACTTTCAAAAATGCCATTGAAAGTGGAATTACCCTTAAAAAGTACAAGAGGTTCTCTGTGATCCAATAAATATGGGCAAGGGATTAGGACCTGTGTCTTACTGCACTGCAAGAACTCCTTCATAAATGTTACTGAAGAAAGACAGAAAAACCTCTGTTTATTAAAAGGGGACCTGCACTGTGGAAATAGGTGAACCCATGGGCTTCCCTTCTATACTTTAAAATAGAACAAAGTGCAGCCAGCTCTGAATTCTTAAAGACTCCAGGGCCGGCCACTGGCCTTCCTCTGGGGTATCCCAAATGGGGATGCCTTACTGTGTGGAACCTAATGGGTTGCTGCAAAACTCACCGATACCCTGGCTTCCACAGCAATATAAGTAATACTGCCTGCATCCACAGCATTTCTAGGCTGAGGCACGCTCCCGTGCACAGCTATTCAGATAGGCTGGGGGAGGGGGGGGGGGGGGGGGCAGGAGTACAAGGAACAAAACCAGGATAGTGAAAATTCTGGGTTTTGTTCCACTTTAAACACCACCAATCCTGCAGTGAGCTATCCACCAGTGGGTCTAAAGTAGTGGGTCTAAGGGTTAAAGAGGTATTCCAGGGCCCTTCTCCTGGGGCATCCCATTTTGGGATGACCTGCTGTGTGAAACCCCTCAAAATAACTCACCTTTTCCTTGTCCAAAGGCGAATGCACAGGCTCTTGTTCAATCAGAGCCGTATGCCATAAGGGACAAGTCATATCAGCAAAAGGCTTTGATTGTTTTTAATGGGGAGCGCAAGCAGCAGCATACATAACCTGCATCTTCAGGCTGTGTGCACGCTCCCACCCCAGCCATTCAGATAGGATGGGAGTGTGCGCGTCGATTGGGGATGTGGCCATTTACACTCCGCATTGAAGCAAATCAGAGTCATTTGCCGAATGACATAGCCACAGCAAACGGCTATGATTGGACGGGAGCCAGTGTATGTGGCACTGGACTGGGAAAAGGTGAGTTAATATGGATGATCTGACCATCTTCACCCAAAACGCGATGCCCCCCAGGGCATGGCACAGTACACAGGATAGTCAAAATTCCGGGTTTTGTCCTGCTTTAATAGATTGCAAGCTACCTATTCTGTATCCCCTTTACCCTAATAGATTGTAAGCTCTTCTCCTTCTGTATCCTCCCTTATACCCTAATATATTGTAAGCTCTTCTCCTTCTGTATCCTCCCTTATACCCTAATAGATTGTAAGCTCTTCTCCTTCTGTATCCTCCCTTATACCCTAATAGATTGTAAGCTCTTCTCCTTCTGTATCTTCCCTTATACCCTAATAGATTGTAAGCTCTTCTCCTTCTGTATCCTCCCTTATACCCTAATAGATTGTAAGCTCTTCTCCTTCTGTATCCTCCCGTATACCCAAATAGATTGTAAGCTCTTCTCCTTCTGTATCCTCCCTTATACCCTAATAGATTGTAAGCTCTTCTCTTTCTGTATCCTCCCTTATACCCTAATAGATTGTAAGCTCTTCTCCTTCTGTATCCTCCCTTATACCCTAATAGATTGTAAGCTCTTCTCCTTCTGTATCCTCCCTTATACTATAATAGATTGTAAGCTCTTTTCCTTCTGTATCCTCCCTTATACCCTAATAGATTGTAAGCTCTTCTCCTTCTGTATCCTCCCTTATACCCTAATAGATTGTAAGCTCTTCTCCTTCTGTATCCTCCCGTATACCCAAATAGATTGTAAGCTCTTCTCCTTCTGTATCCTCCCTTATACCCTAATAGATTGTAAGCTCTTCTCTTTCTGTATCCTCCCTTATACCCTAATAGATTGTAAGCTCTTCTCCTTCTGTATCCTCCCTTATACCCTAATAGATTGTAAGCTCTTCTCCTTCTGTATCCTCCCTTATACTATAATAGATTGTAAGCTCTTCTCCTTCTGTATCCTCCCTTACACCCTCATAGAGTGTAAGTTTCTTGTCTCTTCTGTGTCCCCCCTTATACCATTGCCCTGGGTAGTGAGCACGGAAGGGGCCCCATCACAATGTATCTGGGCATTTGTAGTTAGGCCTCATTTTGGCCTGGTCCTCTGCCCTATAGTTGCCTGATCCTGACTGTTCTTTCTAAGTCTTATTTAAATGAGTAAAATAAAAAAAAAGAAGTGGCTTCTCCAGATGCAGCGACACGCGTGGGGGGGGGGGGGAAGTGTGCAGCTGAAGGTCGGCCGGGCTTACAGAGCTCCTGCACATTCCCAGAGTGACCTAAATGAATCTGCATTCTGCATTTCATTAAAAAGTTGCTCAGCGAACTTTCCCACTTTCCGATGTTCTATAAATACGAGCTGTCCTAGATCTGCAGATAAAGCTTTGTCATCCTTCGATTGCTGCCAAATATAACACCCTGTGCGCGTCATTCAGGATCCGAACGCAAGAGTTTCAGCTGAAAATACAGAATTGCTGGAGGAGATCTGACTGCAGGAAAGTGCGCCCGGATCTGCAGCAGTTCACCTATCACATCAAGTACCATTGTCACGTTCATACTAAACTACAAAAATTAAAGTGGACCGGCAGTCAAAAATTACTTCATGTCCCTTTTAACAATCGATTGGGATGCCCCTAGAATTAAAGTTAGGATGGCAAGATTAGATATGGAACTGTGTGTGTGGCTGTTGCGCCCCCCCCACAGATGGAGCTCTGATAGGAAAAGGTAAGTATCGCTGTAAAGCAGACCAAAACCCTCGTAACCCTGTTCTAGAGCCTAAAAGACCCAAGGGACCTTCACCATAATTTAAGGAAAAGCCCAAACCCTTAAAAGACTATTCCCCAGCATCTAAAATTAATATATTGTACGTTTTTAGTCATTTACTTATTATTCTTTCCCCCACCGGGCTGCAACTCTGTTCAGGACTCTAGGATACGGGCGCCGCCATCTTGACTCAGAAGCATCACATACTGAGGAGAGGAGAGTGGGATAAAGTACAGGGGACTGGGTTATAGCTGTGCCTTGCACAGATAGAGCAGAGCTGGGGTCAAGGAAAGGACAGCAATCCCAGAATGCAGAGCGACACAGTCAGAAGACACTTCCTGTTTGCAGGCTGACTGATGCTCCATGAGCCGCCATCTTGGATGTTTAAGGGCTCATAACATGCAGTAGATGCAGATAGGATGATTTTTAATGTGAGCAATCTGTATGTACAGGGTGTGGGAAACATATAAGATATGATCTTATTCAGGTTCAAGGTCTGCTTTAAAGCTTGCCGCCACTGAGTGAAACCCCTGGGTTTACCTGTAGTGTTGGACAAACCACCCAAGGTATGGTTTCGGCCAAACTTTGAATAAAAGTTTGTTCGGGGACCCAAACCCAGTCCCCATGGAAATCAATGGGGACCTGAAATTTGGGGAGTGATTCTGCCTTTGGGGCGCCTATCAAAGGGCCCGAAGAGGCAGAATTGGAGCTATAATTGGGGTGTGGGGCAAATGGGCTACAGCTGGGGCCACAGAAGGATGGCCGCCTTTCCCATGAGTGAGGACACTTCTAGTGTTAGCTGTCAGTGTCCTCACTCAGGGGAGCAGCGGACATCTTTCTGTAGCCCCGGCAGTAGCCCATTTGACAGCCGGACAACAACCACTGAACAGGGACCGGATCACAGGGCTCAGTTACAGCTGCTTCCCCCTGCACACTCTGCATAGGTAAGCTGGGTTGATGGGCTGCTTGGCAAGCCTGAAAAATAACTTGCTGTTAAAAAACTCATTGCTAAAAAACATGTTGGATGCTGTCGGCATGTGTTTTAGGAAAGCAGTAAGCCTATTATTCATTGAAGTCGGCGGTTTTCTCCAGCTTTTTGATAGAGGAAATTCACTCTTTTTCTCCTTTGCCCATGCTTTTCTGCCTTCTAAACACACCAGACATCAGGCACAGACGCCAGTTTAGTAAAGCAAATTGGTGCTTGTGGAAAATTTCAGGAGCAAATTGGAGCATTGGCAAACGCTAGTGTGCATAAAATGTGCATCCCATTTTGATGACCATAAATCAGGAGGAAGCCTGAATGCAATTTGGCATTTCAAAAAACGTTCGCAATAGCACCAGCGCACGACCATGAATCGACCCTATGGAGTGTTGTCTGTAGCTCTGCCTGGCAGTCTGTGGTGGTGACTTCTCCCCAAATTGTTGGAGGTAGATTTGCATCAGACAGCATACTTCTAGAACTTTCACAAAGCAACTGTTTCTTTCTTTTTGCAACACAGTTTTGTTCTGGGTTGTATGGAACCGTAGTCTGGAACATGTTTCCTATCTTTTTCAAAAAGGTTTGCATATTGCTGTTTGTGTATTCAGTGTATTCAGTGTATTCAGGGTTTTGGCATTCTTCCAAATTTGTTAAACACTACAGCAAGTTATTCCTCAAGTTTCTGTGACACTTCATTTTAGCTGTGCAGCAGGTAGACAATTGTGTATCTGGAAAAATCATCAATGAATGTAAGAAAATATCCCTTCTTGCCGGGGGTTTGGACCAAAAACATCTGTGTGTATCAATTCCAGTAGCTGTGCAGATCTAGTGCTACTATTTTTAGGAAAGGATTATCTGGACATTTTCCCTTCAAGACAACGGGTGCATTTCATCACTTGACTGCATTGGTCAATTGAAATTCCATCTGCTGTTGCTGTTGTTGAGCTTCTTTACTGCTTCTGAGTCTTTATGCCCAAGATGTCTGTGCAGATTGTCTGTGCTGTACACAGTTTCTTTGCAGTTTAGCTGATAACATTTACCTTAAATTGTCCCTACTGCTAGATTGTGACCCGCCTTTGAAATCATGCAACTGCCATCTTTAAAACTAGCTACATTTCCCTGTTTAGTGAGCTTTTTCAATAGACAAAAGATTGCTTTTAAGACTGGGAATATATAACACATCCTTTAATGGGATCTTTCTCATTCATGCTGGGAAAACTTGACAGTGTATATAATCATTCTCCACAACTTCTGAAGTCATATAGTGAACATTAGCTAAGATAACTCTTTCTGGCTTGCTTTCATCAAGGTTAAAGAAAAAGGCTTTGTTGTTTGTCATATTGCCGATTGCCGGGGTCCCTCCTCTCGATCGAGCGCTGCAAAGCCTGCAAACCTTACACCTGACAACTCGCTCCCTCTGGGAAATGCAGCCCCAAGATTGGCTGGAGGCTGTCACATGGTCGGCAGCTGGCAAAGCAGAAGCCTGACCACAGGAGACGTGGCAGCCACCAGTCAATCACGGGGCTGCATTTCCCTGAGGGAGCGAGTTGTCAGGTGGGCTTTGCGGGCTTTACAGCGCTCGATCGAGGGTGCTCCCCTCAGAGGACCAACACCCATGTTTTATAAAATGGATGTTGGTCCGGTTAAAATGCAGTTTCGAAACATACATCAGCCTCAATACATTCAGGAGTGTCAGCTTCCTCCACAGCAGACTTAACCTTTTGCTGAACTTTCTGCTTCTGAAGATGACTCATTCTAGCTTCCCAGGCTCTACAATCTGCCTTGAGGTGACCAGGCTTTTTACACACAAAACATTCATGAGTTTTCTTTAGATATCTCTTATTTTAGAGAAATCATGTGTCTGTAGTGCTGCATCTGCTCTAGATTCATTATTTTGCTTAGAGACCCTGCTTTTCTCTCGTACAAGTTTGCCTTTAAAGTGGACCAACACCCACGGGTGATCGGCCCGGGAATCTATAAGATTCCCGGGCCGATCACCCCCCACCCCGCGGGACATCCGAGATCGGGATGTCCCGCGGGGTGTAACCCCCCCAAAACCCCCGAAAAACCCTACCTGATCTTCGGCGGCGGCCGGCCGCCGCCGCCTCCCTCGCGCCCCTGCAGGCGTGCTCGCGCCCGCGCCGGCCGTCTGCGAATGGCCGGCGCGGGCGCGCGCGCGTCAAAAGGGACGCGCGGGAGGCGGCGGCGGCGGCAGCCGCTTAGACGTCCTTGTACGTTGGCGCTGGGAGCGCGGAGAGGTGAGTTTTTCGGGGGGTTGGGGGGGGGTTTCACACAGCGGGGCACCCCGATCGGGGGTGCCCCATCGAAGTGGACCAAGACCCAGGATAGTCAAAATCCTGGGTGTTGGTCCACTTTAACATACTCTAGTGTCAGCTCATCATCCGGCCAGGCATCTAGTGCAGTGACAAGTCTGTCATAACTTTCTGGAAAACCACTTAAGAGAAGTGCAGCAATGAAATCTTTCATTTCTTTCTCAATGCCTCTGAGGTGCTCCACAATCTCTAGAGTGTCTCTTATATATTCCTGCATATTCTGGCTGTCACTTAGCTTAGACTGATACAGTTTTCCCATGAGATAGACTGCTGAAGATTATTATTATTTTTGGGCAACTTTAGCAGCTTCATACCCATGTTGAAAGGGATCACTCACGGGGAGGCTGATTCATCATTAGCGGCAGGTAGCGACAGATGAGCGTCTGTAGCAGGCATTTTCAGTAGTCGCAGTGCTCGGCCATGGGTTGCTACTTTATAGCGACTCAGTCGCTGTTCAGTAATGTTGAATACATTGTGAGGAGTCGCTATTTGACCAGTACAGCACTGTATGGGAGCGCATGTTAGTGACTGCTCATAGCAACCGACTCACACCATATTCAGCAAAAAAACAGCCTCACAAATCCATGGCGCTGAAAAAAAATGCTATTTCAATGCCAGAAGTGGTCAAATAATTATTTGTGATTTTTTGAAAACCCCCCCCCCAAAAAAAAACTGTTTAAAGAGAAGAAAAGGATTGTCCATTGAAATGTATGGGAGAGCGACAGGTCATAGCTGACGCTGTGCAAGGCTGAACGCTGGCGCTGTTCGCTGAGGCTGTGAAAATGATGAATCAGATGCTACATGGCGCTATCCCAGTCGCTAAACAGATTCTGCTTGATAAATGTGTAATTGCGTGCCATGTCCGGCGTTCACCAGTCGCTACCTATCATTAACCAGCCACTACCTGACGCTATCCCTTCTTAAATAAGGGCCTAAATGTGGTGACCATTCCACCTCCTGTGTCACCTTATGTGGATCATGTATAAAGCTCTCCACACTTTAGCAAATACCCTCATTAGGGTTTTTTTATATTATATTATAATTTTTTTACTTCTCCTCAGCGTGCACTCCTGTCAAAGAAAGTTCTCGAATTTGTGAAAAATAGCCATTCGTCATCAAAGGAAAAAACCTCTGCATCTCACCTGGAGAAGACTCTCTTTAAACAAAACAGGGTGCACGGGGTTTAAAATGCCTTCCACCCACTCTCCAACCCTTCTCTCCTAAGCCTGGGGGCTTTAAATAAAACACTTACACTGCCACCAGCTGAGCTACCACACAGAGCTTAGTGGACTGTTAGTCAGCCGATCACTGAGCAGCAGAGGCGCGGCGGTCAGGCAGTCAGTCCGGCAGCTTCATCAGTAGAAGAGCTGTCCAAGCTAAGATCTCACCAAGGGATTGGCCTAAGCACAGCACAAGTGAGTGTCTTTTTTAGATCACCCAAATTGGGCTTATCTAAGATCGAGGTACGGAAAGGGAAATTTGCAGGGTGATGGTGCACCAATCTGAATGTCCATTTCAAATTTGACCTTACAATTAAAGTGGACCAACACCCAGAGGATTCCCGGGCCGATCACCTCCCTCACCGCGGGGCATCCGAGATTGGGATGTCGGGTGAAACCCCCCCCCCAAAAGCCCCAAAAAACCTTGCCTTATCGGCGACGGATCAGCCGGCGCCGCCTCCCGCGCGCCCCTCTAGCAGTGCGCGCGCCCACGCCGGACGTTTGTGAATGGCCGGCGCGGGCGCGCGCCCTGTAACAGGGACGTGTGGGAGGCGGCGGCGGCGGCGGCTTGTCCGTCGCCGAAAAGGTACGTTTTTTGGGGCTTTTGGGGGGGTTTCACACAGCGGGGCATCCTGATCTCGGATGCCCCGCTGAAGTGGACCAACACCCAGGATAGTGAAAGTCCTGGGTGTTGGTCCACTTTGAGAAAATGACCTCAGATCAGCCTAAACCCTGTTTCAGATGATCATCTCCTCCATATGAATCCCAAAAACTGAGCAAAATGCACGCTATCCCTTGTTACAAAAGCTGCAGCATGTTCACCATTCTGACAGCAAACTTATTGGGTTAGCCAGTGGGCATGCATACACTGTACATAGAGATAGGTTACCCACCATACCATACCATCACCCTCCATCCATTATTTAGCATACTCCCCACCTCCAGTGCTAACCGTTGCTGCTTCATACTGAAAGGGATGTCAATGGACAGCAGTGAATGCTATGAATTACAGCATATGGAGAACAAGTGAAGGGAGGGGTAAGTATAAAATATGAGAAAAGAGTAATTGGTTGTTGGAATGGGTGAAAATGGCTGCCAAACTTTGAATAAATGTTTGGGTCCGTGGACCTGAACCCGGTCCCTACTGAAATCTATGGGGATCCGATCTTTGGGGAGTGGCTGTGGCGGGGGCGCAGAATGTGCAGTGGTAAGTGTGCTGCTCTAACTAAGAGCAGAGGTCTTTGGGAAAGTCTATGCAAGCGGACGTCCCCTTTAAGAGGCAATATCCACCACACCTGCAACTTTTACCGCTAGTTATCACAACATAGCACAAAGGAGCCCAATGGCCAATATTAACCTGGAGCCTGCCCTGGCCGATGGCTTGGGTTTTGTTCAGCTTTAGCTGTCCTTTGGAAAGTATCATGGCATATGTTGTAGAGAAAAACTTTTATTGAGGGCAGAGCAGCACAAACTCTGAAAGGCTCCTCCGCTGACATTTCTGTGACCTCAATCAGCGCACGCTCCCTCGCCGTCCCCTCTCCTCCGCTGATCAAAGCGGCGGCACTCTCCCTTAGAGAGCATCAGGCAAGAGAACACTCTGTGCTGCGCTTTAATGAAAGAAACATGGCCGCCTCCCAAATCAGCGGAACGCCGCAACTCCATTCGGAGAGCGCGGATCAGCTTCTGCTCTCGTCAACTCTTCAATTTTGCTGCTCCCTGACGACCGCAGGAGCTGAAACATTTATGGGCTCCTGGATTCTCATTTTGTTTGGTGGCTTCAAAGGCTTTCATTTGCAGCAGTTAATCATTTACCAAAAATATTCACCGCAATCCAGCAGCGAGATTCACCAATGGACACATGGGGCACATGCCTAGGGGCCTCGCTGTTAAAGGGGCAACACATTTAGGCTCTTCGATAAGCTAGTGAAAGGGGTCTTTCCGGCTTTTGACCAGGTCCATTGGGATATCTAGATCCATTCTGTAGCACAGGTTAGTCTCTGGCAAGCTCTGGTTCCCCAATATAGTTACTGTAAATGCTAGAGATTGCTTTGCTCAGTCCCTGTCATTTGCTCCTCTGTTCCCATTCCCTGTCTTCCTCCCCTCTGTGCCTAGTCCCTTTCGTCCTCCCCTCTGTGCTCAGTCCCTGTCATACTCCCTTTTGCGTCCAGTACATGCCATACTCCCCTCTGTGCCCAATCCCTGTCATCCTCCCCTCCTTCCCCATTCCCTGTCATCCCCCCTTTGTATCCAGTCCCTGTTATCCACTGCTCCGTGCCCAGTCCCTGTCATCCATCCCCCGGCAACTGTCACCCTGCCCTCTGTGCCCAGTCCCTGTCATCCTTCCTTCTGTGCCCAGTTTCTGTAAGCTTCCACTCTGTGCCCAGTCCCTGTCATCCTCTCCTCTATGCCTAGCCCATGTCATCCTCCCCTCTGTGCCCGGTTCCTGTCATCTTCCCCTCTGTTCCCAGCCCCTGTCATGCCACCCTTGGTGCCCAGTTCCTGTCATCCTTCCCTCTGTGCCCAGTCCCTGTTATTCTTACCTCTGTGATCACTGCCCAGTCCCTGCACCCCCACCCACTGTGCCCAGTCCCTGTCATCCTCCCTTCTGCGCCCAGTCCCTGCCATTCCGCCTTGTGTGCCCAGTCCCTGCCATCTTCCCACATGTGCCCAGTCCCTGCCATCTTCCCTTGTGTGTCCAGTCCCTGCCTTTCCTCTATCTGTACTCAGTCCCTGCCATCCTACCCTATGTGCCCAGTGCCTGCCTTTTTTCTGTGTGGCCAGTGCCTGCCATCCTAACCTGTGTGCCAAGTGCCTGCCTTTCCTTCCTGTGTGTCCAGTTTCTGCCTTCCACCTCCATGTACCCAACTCCTGCCATTCTCCTGTTATTGCCCAGTTGCTCTGTTTTACTCCCTATAGCCCTGTTGCGCTAATGGTCACTGGTGAATCCATGTGGCTCAGACACTCACTATGGACAGCAAGAGGAATTTACATCTAGACTCTTTAGTGAATTAGTGTAGTTATAGTAATTCACTAGTAATTCATGGATTAAACAGTAATGTCTCAATCTTTGCAGATGATACTAAGCCGTGTGAAGTTATTAACACAAAAGGGGACAGTGGGCAGCTACAAACAGATTTAGATAAACTGGAAGCATGGGCAGTTAAATGGTAAATGAAGTTTAATACAGATAAATCTAAGGTTATGCACATGGGCAGGAGAAATGTGTGCCATGATTACACACTAAATGGAAAAGGATCTAGGGGTTTTATTTAACAATAAACTTAAAGCAGACCTTCACCCTGAATAAGAGTCTATCTTATATGTTTCCCACACACTGTACATACAGATTGCTCACATTAAAAATCATCCTACCTGCATCTACTGCATGTTATGAGCCTTTAAACATTCAAGATGGCGGCTCATGGAACATCAGGCAGCCTGCAAACAGGAAGTGCCTACTGACTGTGCTGCTTTGCATTCTGGGATTGCTGACCTTTGCCTGACCCCAGCTCTGCTCTGTCTGAGCAAAGCACAGCTATAACCCGCCCCCCTGTACTTTATCCCACTCTCCTCTCCTCAGTAAGTGTGATGCTTCTGAGTCAAGATGGCGGCGCCCGTATCCTAAAGTCCTAAACAGAGTTGCAGACGAGTGGGGGAAAGAATAATAAGTAAGTGACTAAAAACTTAAAATATATTAATTTTAGATGCTGGGGAATAGTTTTTTAAGGGTTTGGGCTTTTCAATAAATCACGCTGAAGGTCCGGTTTAACTGTAGTAATCAATGCCAGGCAGCGGCTGCCAAAGCAAATAGGATCATGGGGTGCATCAAGAGGGGCATAGGTGACCATGACCAGAGCATCATTTTACCCCTGTACAAGTCACTGGTCAGACCCCATATTTTGGGCACTAGTGCATAAGACGAACATAGAGCTTGTCCAAAAGAGGGCAACTAAGGTAATAAATGAAGTGCGGGGACTAGAGTGCCCTGAATGATTTTCAAAGTTAGGTTTATTTAGTTTGGAAAAGAGACGCCTAAGGGGTGATCTAATAACTATGTATAAATACATTCGTTCTGTCCCACAATCTATTTATACTGCAGAGTGTAACTATAACCCGAGGGCATCCACTAAAGTTAGAGGAAAGGTACTTTCTCCATTGACATAGGAGGGGATTCTTCTCTGTAAGAGCAGTGAGACTATGGAACTCGCTGCCAGAGGAGGTAGTAATGATGGATACAGTAAAAACGTTCAAAAGTGGCCTTGATGCCTTCCTGGCATGTAATAACATTTCCAGCTATGGCTACTAGACCACTGGGAGGAGATAAACAGGCTGAACTACTATCAGGCTGATTCATCATTAGCGGCAGGTAGCAACAGATGAGCGTCTGTATCAGCATTTTCAGAGCGCCCGCTAGTAGTCGCAGTGCTCGGCCGTGAGTCGCTACTAATGTTGAATACATTGTGAGGAGTCGCTTTTTAACCAGTACAGCGCTGTATGGGAGCGCATGTTAGCGACTGCTCATAGCGATCGACTCACACCATATTCAGCAAATAAAAAGCCTCACAAATCTCTGGCGTTGAAAAATATTTGTTTGAAGCCCAGAGCGCAGGAGGCGGTGTGTTTAAAGTGGACCAACACCCAGGGGGGATCGGCCCGGGAATCTATAAGATTCCCGGACCGATCAGATCCCTCCCTGCGGGGCATCCGAAATCGGGATGTCCCACGGGGAGGAACCCCCCAGGAGGCCCACAAACCTTACCTCAGCCCCGTTCCATCGGCGCATGCGCGAGCCGCGGCCGCGCCTCGCGCTTCCCTCTAGCAGGGCGCGCACCCGTGCCGGCCGTTTGTGAATGCTGTTAGAGGGAAGCGCGAGACGCGGACTCCAGCACTCAGAGCCGCTGAGCTGCTATGCGCGTCCAAGCGGCCTTGGACACGCGCTGTGATTGGCTGGAGCGGTCACGTGGGAGCGGGGAGAGGTGAGTTTTTGGGGCGTTCTGGGGGGTTTCACACAGCGGGGCACCCCCGATCGTGGTGCCCCACCGAAGTGGACCAAAACCCAGGATAGTCAAAATCCTGGGTGTTGGTCCACTTTAAAGTCTCTTTTCAAGCATCTATCCACTAGTAACAAAGCAAAAACATATGGAATTACATTGTAACAACATTGTAACATGAACACTTTAATGCCAGACCTGTAATGTCATTTCTGAGGAAATATATAAAAAAATGAAAAAAATATGAAAAAACAGCTATTTCAATGCCAGAAAAGGTCACAGAATTATTTGTGATTTTTTTGGAAAAAAAAAAACTTTTAAAGAGAAGAAAAGGTTCGTCCATTGAATGTATGGGAGAGCGTCAGGTAGCGAGAGGTCATACCTGGCACTGTGCAAGGCTGAACGCTGGCGCTGTTCGCTGAGGCTGTGAAAATGATGAATCAGACGCTACATGGCGTTATCCCAGTCGCTAAACAGATTCTGCTTGATAAATGTGTAATTGCGTGCCGTGTCCGGCGTTCACCAGTCGCTACCTGTCATTAACCAGCCACTACCTGACGCTATCCCTTCTTAAATAAGGGCCTATGTCACATACTATGTTACTTACATATTATGTTAATTAGGTAATCCGCTTCCTCATTTAAAGTGACTATCCCTCATCTGTCTCTCTTTAAAGCTTGATGTATAGATCCACGTTAATAAATTATTTATTTATATGCATATGAATTTTATTTCAGCCACAGAACAGCAGATGTTGAACACTTTTAGCACCTTAACCATCACTATATCCTTATTTTTACAGCACCTGTGACAAGCATCAGCACCTCACCTTCTTCTCCAGGGCCGTCATCTCAGCCGTCAGTTCCTCCACTCTCTGGTGTAAGCGCTGGTTGTCCTCCTGCGCCTGTCCCAGCAAGATCTGATCGTTGTTCAATCGCATCTGCAACTCCAGGAGCTGCCAGGGAACAGAGTAAGAGCATTAGCAGAGCCATCAGCATTTTCCATAAACCACGTGGAATACAACTTGGCCCCTTCCAGGGGAGTGCATATGTTTCACAGGGCCCCATAGCAATATTCATAGTGAGTCCCCTAAAAAAGAGCGGATATACTGTATTTAATCACACTGTGGAGTGCTGGGGGGGGGGGGGCTGTGGCAGTGGGACTCAGCGGGGTCCATTTATTGTCCAGGGTGCTGCCACAGTATAGAGACAGGAGCAATGAGAGCAATGAAACTCATGCGGAGAGTTTTGAAACCTGTGTGGCTGCTGTGCTGTGCAATGTAACACTCAGGTCAAAGAGGCCGATTCATTAATAGCGCCAGGTAGCGACAGATGAGCGACAGTAGCGGTATTTTCACAGCGCCCGCTAGTATTCGCTGTGCTTGGCCGTTGTTCGGCTGTTGACAGCGACTCAGTCGGTGTGCGGTAATGTTGAATACGGGGTTAGGAGTCGCTGTTTGACAGGTTCCGCGCTGTATGGGAGCGCATGACAGCGAATGGCCATAGCGAACGGCTCCCAGCATATTCATTAACAAATCACGCTCAAAAAATTCTCGCGCTGTAAAATGCATGTTTAAACCCCAGAGCGCTGGCGGCGATGGGTTAAAAGTAGTTTTTTAACCCCCAAACAACCATATTTTTGGAAAAAAAAAAAAAAAACAAGTTTTTCAAAACATTTTGTAATATGAATACATTAATATCAGACCTGTAATATCAATTCTGCACAATTTTTTTTTTTTTTTTACCTTAAAAAAAATATCTAACATTGCCGAAGTGGTCACAGAATTTTTGACATTGAAAAAAAAAAAATAGCAATTAATTAAGAATATTTAAAGATTGCTCCATTGAAATGCATTGGAGAGCGCCAGGTAGCGAGAGGTCATACCTGTCGCTGTTCAAGGTCGCTCGCTGGCGCTGTGGGCTGAGGCTGGAATAATGATGAATGATTCGCTATCTGGCGCTCTGTCAGTCGCTAAGCAGGATCGGCTTGATAAATGTGTGATTGCGGAGGGGAGCCGGCGTTCTCGTGGCGGTGAGCGTCATTACCGTTCGCTCACCATTCGCTACCTGGCGCTATCCCTTGTTAAATAAGGGCCATCGTCTCTGCTGTTACATTATAAAAAGCAGACCAGCCCCCTAATGTGTTACACAGTAACAGTCAGACGTGAGGCTGCGTTACATTATATTATAGGAGACATGAGCCTGCTATTACAATGGTAACAGCTTTGTGCAATGTGTGAGTCATCTCTCCATCACAGCGCTGTGACACATCGCAGAAAGCTGGTCACTCTGATGAATCTATATGCAGTGTTCTTCCTGCATGCAGTGCCAGTGGTAAGGGCCCCCTTCTGCCACAGGCCCGGTAGCAGCTGTCTCCCCTGTCTCTATGGAATGTATGCCCATGGACGCTTTCATCAGTTTGATTTTTATTCGATCCTGCACTACACTACACAGTGTTGACCAGAAATTAGGCAATCATTTAATTTAGGGGGAAAAAAAATTAAAGTGGACCAAAACCCAGGATTTTGACTATCCTTGACCTTTCCCCGATCGGGGTGCCCCGCTGCATGAAACCCCCCCTCCCCAGATTGCAGCAGCAAACTCACCTTTTTCCGGTCCCACAGCACATCTAAGAGCAGTGGCTCTGACGGCCGCGTCCTCCGCTTCCCTGTAGCAGTGCACGTGCCCGCGCCAGGCTTCTGTGCATGGCCGGCGCGGGCACGCTCCCTGTTAGAGGGAGGTGGAGAATGCGGCCATCAGAGCTGCTGCTCTTAGAAGTGCAGTGGGACTGGGATAAGGTGAGTTTGCTGTGGCGATCTGGGTGGTTTCATACAGCGGCGCCCCCCCGATCGGGGTGCCCCCGGGGGCAGCTCTTTGTCTCTTGCGTGCTCTCGCATTAGGCCAATCCAAAATGGCTGTGCGAGTATGCACAGCTGGAGTGAAGCGGCCTCCGGGTTGCTTGGCGCATCCCATCCATTCAGCTTCTATGCCGCTTATTATTATCTACGGCATAGAACGCGGTTTGGAGGTGAGCTCGCAAATGAGTTTTGGTTTGACACAGAAGCACAATCCCGAATCCGGATACTCCTAGGGAACAAACCCTAGGACGAGAGAAAATCATGAGTCCCTCTTTAAACTGGATTGCCAGTGCCCCCCTCTAAAACAGATAATCTTCTTACTTACTATTTGTATTAGTCCCCAGGGCAAAATCAACGGCCTTATTTATCAAGGGCTAGCGCCAGGTAATGTCTGACGAGCGCCAGGTACTGCCAGCTAACGGCGGCTACCGAATCAAGTACGCCCGGCGGCGGTCACAATGACGCATTTATCACGCTAAATGAGGCTAGCGCTGGCAAGAGCGTCAGCTAGCGCGGGATTCATCATGTAGCCAACTGCAACGAACAGCGCCGCTGCTAATCCCATCACAGCGCCAGGTATGAGCTGTCGCTCCCTGGCGATGTCCAATGCATTTCAATGGAGCAATCTTTAAATAATCATAATTAATTGCTATTAATGTATTTTTTTTTTTTTTTTTTAAATGTCAAAAATTCTGTGACCACTTCTGCAATGTTAGGATTTTTTTTTAAGTAAAAAAAAAAAAAAAATTGTGCAGAATTGATATTACAGGTCTGATATTCATGTATTCATATTACAAAATGTTTAGAAAAACTTGTATAATTTTGACATAAAAAAAAAAGGTTGTTTGGGGGTTAAAAACTACTTTACACACATCGCCGCCAGCGCTCTGGGGTTTAAACAAGGAATTCACAGTGCGAGAAATTTTTGAGCGTGATTTGTTAATGAATCTGCAGCAAGCCGTTCGCTCTGGCCATTCGCTGTCAGGCGCACCCATACAACGCGGAACCTGTGAAACAGCGACCCCTAACCCCGTATTCAACATTACCGCACACCGACTGAGTCGCTGTCAACAAGCAAAGCCCGGCCAAGCACAGCGAATACTAGCTGGCGCTGTGAAAATCACGCTACTGGCGCTCATCTGTCGCTACCTGGCGCTATTAATGAATCGGCCTCCAAGCCCCGTTATTGGCTGCCACAGTCACAAGGTCGCCAGCGGGCAGATACTCAGGGGAGACAGTGGGGGGCTACTTTTGATGGGAGATAACTTCAAAAGCTAATTTTACATGGTACAGTGGGGGAGGAACCGGCAATTGAGATGCATTCCCCCCCCCAACCCCTTTGTTATCCATACATACGTTCAGAGTGGGGAAGAGGGACAATTGTTAAATTAAGCCACGCCCCCTCATTGATTAATAAATAGGAGATAGGGTGTAACAGTTACAACAATATAAACACTTTGAATAGGCAAATGAATCATTTATTGATGCAGATCTGCATGTTACACCTTGAAGAAGGACAGAGAAGAACAAAGAGGGACACAAGGACATAGACTCAAAAGAGGGACAGTCCCTCCAAATCAGGGACAGTTGGGAGGTATGTCCATATATTTTCACAATGTTATCCTTGTGTTAGCTTTGTGTGCTCCTCTGGGGGAGGGGTAGATGTCACTTTTCTATACTGTACAATGATGCACCGTGGAATATGTTGGTGCTATTTCAAGAGACAGCCTCTCAGCCTCCCATAAAAGCTTCAGAGGGGCATTTTATCTTTTCCTTCTGATAACCTCCTTGTCCCCGGCCAGGCCCAGCAGTGACACAAACCAGCCCGCCCTCCTTGCATGGAAGCCATCAAAGTGTCAGCACACTGGGGGTGATGTTTGTGTTGCCAAGTGTCCCAACTATAGAGAAATAAACAAAGACAAGTCTGGTTTTCCCAAATTAAATCCCTCTTTTCTATAGAGGTGCCAATGTATATATTGTATCCACCACAGGGGGGATGCCAATATCATTATTAGGTTTAATATTGGCATTATTATTAAAATTATTTGAGTGCATTCTTATTTGGTTGGTAAAGGAAATCTATTATTAAAGTGGACCAAAACCCAGGATTTTGACTATCCTGGGGTTTAGTCCTTTCCCCCCAGGGCATGTGGGGGGGGGGGGGGCGCTGTGTGAAACCCCCAGATCGCCGAAGTCAACTCACCTCTTCCCGTTCCCACAGCGCATGCTTGGCTGCTCGTCCAATCGGCGTGCTTGGAGCTGCTGACGTCACAGCGTCTAAGGACAGCGGCTTCGACCACACTGGCGGCCGCATCCCCCGCTACCCTCTAACAGAGAGAATGCCTTCTCAAATGGCTGGTGCGGGCACGCTCCCTGTTAGAGGGATAGCGAGGATGCGGCTGTGGCTCGCGCATGCTCCGTTGCACCGGGAACGAATGTAAGTGAATGGGGCGACCTGGGGGGTTTCACACAGCGGGGCATCCTGATTTTGAATGCCCCAGGGGATCGATGGGCCCGGGAATCTTACAGATTGGCCAATCGGCATGAGGCTTGGAGGGGGATCTATGCACAGCAGGGGGGAAGGTTTGGAGGGGCACCACGGCTTGGCACACCCCCCTACTCCCTTTAATTACTCACCCAGTCAATGGCTGCCCCGCTCTTGTGGGCTATGTAACCACTGACAGCCAACTGGGCTCATCATTTAAGCAGCAGAGAAAAAGCTATGAAAGGTGAGTATTGAATCCCTGTTTTCACACTTCCATGTCCCTGGGAGAAGGCTTTTAGAAAACCTTTTTTTTTTAATTTGACTTTAGGTTTGCTTTAGAATAAATACAATCGCTTAGGTTAATGTTTAGGTTTAAAGTAGAACTCCAGGATGATTAAAGTCAAGGGACAGGCAACTACTAGCCCAGTGGTGCAGTGTCATGGATATGCCATAGAGAGCTATAAGGAGGACAGCACCCGGCACAAAGGATGCTAAGCTTCCCAAAATTACTTCTTAAAAACTGTAGTTTCCTGCACCTCATACCTTGCAACTTTTGATGGTGGGAAAGAGGGACAGTTGTTAAGTTAAGCCACGCCCCCTCATTGAGGGATGGAAAGCAGAGAGGTTGTAACAGTTACAACAATATAAACACAATCATAGGCAAATAAATCATTTATTGATGCAGATCTACATGTTACACCTCAAAGAGGAACAACAAGGGACAGGGGGACATGGCATAAAAAGAGGGACAGTCCTTTCAAATAAGGGACCGATGGGAGGAATGTTGCACTAACTGCAAGAAATATATATATATAATATATATTATTATTATTAATGTTTATTTATATAATGCGATCATCTTCCATAGCGCTTTAGAAGGTGTGATTACAGGTAAAACATAGTACAGGGAACAATACAAAACTAGATGCCACGGGGTTTAAAGTGGACCAACACCCAGGATTTTGACTATCCTGGGTTTTGGTCCACTTCAGGGGGGCACCCCGATTAGGGGCCCCGCTGTGTAAAACCCCCCAGAAACCCCCAAACTCACCTCACCACGCTCCCACGGACAAGCGGCGGACAAGGCAGCGCGTCCGCCGCCGCCTCCCGCGCGCCCCTCTGACAGTGCGCGCGCACGCGCCGGCCATTCACAAACGGCCGGCGCGGGCGCGCGCACGGCTAGAGGAGCGCGCGGGAGGCGGCGGCGGCCGCTGCCGCCGCCGATCAGGTGAGTTCTTTTGGGGTTTTGGGGGGGGTCCCTCACCGCGGGACATCCCGATCTCGGATGTCCCGCGGTGAGGGGGGTGATCGGCTCGGGAATCTTATAGATTCCCGGGCCGATCACCCATGGGTGACGGTCCACTTTAAACCAAGTGTTGTAAGCACAGGAGACAATAGGAGAGAGAGCCCTGCCCTTGTGAGCTTACAGTCTAAAGGATGGAGGTGGAGACAAAAGGTAGGGATCACAAGTGGTAGAGCTTGAGTTGGGTTGCATGTGCCATTTGAAGGTTATAGGAGTTTCTTAAGCCAGGTTATATGCTTGTCTGAAGAAGTGAGTTTTGAGAGCACTTTTAAAGGCTTGGAGTGATGGAGAGTGACGGATTGAGCAGGGAGTGCATTCCAGAGAAGTGGGGAGGCACAGGAGAAGTCTTGAAGGCGGGAGTGCGAGGAGGTAACCAAGGAGGAAGACAGGAGAATGGCAGAGGCAGAGCGGAGGTTGATCTTGGGTTGGTAACGCTGGATCAGAAGTGAAATGTAGGGAGGGGACTGGAGAGAGTTAGTGTTAGCAGTTTGAACTGAACTCTATGGGAGACAGGTAACCAGTGGAGGGATTGACAGAGGGGGCGGCGCTGGAGAAGCGAGAAGAGAAGTAGATGAGGCGAGCAGAAGAGTTTAGAAGAGATTGGAGGGATGCCAGTCTGTTTGTTGGCAAACCACATAGGAGGGTGTTACAGTAATCCAGTCGGCATATGACCAGAGCGTACACTAGCATTTTAGTGGTATCAGGGGAGAGGAAGGGATGAATGCGGGAGATTTTTTTAAGTTGGAGAGGACAGGAGGTGGCTAGGGAGTAAATGCGAGGTGTGAATATATATATATATATATATATATATATATATATATATTGTGGTAAAGTGTATGGAAAAGTGCTGGAAGGTGTCTATATTTCCCATGTTTTTTCAGGCAGGCACGATCCATGCCGGGATAACAGACCTCTAGTCCACATTCCCAGTCCTCTACAGGTTTTTCCCCTACACCCAGGTCTTTCCAGGTGATTAGATTAATTGAAGGAAGAAAGCCTAATAAAGGGGCTGCTGAGGCTTCCAGTTTGGAGAAGGAGAGACTGGGATAAGGAGCCCGTGCCGTGCTGCTCCCAAAACCTACAGGTCTGAACTGCATCTGAAGGACTTTATGTGTTATGTTTTTTTGAACCTGTGGATTAGCAGCCTGGGATTGTACGCCCTGAAAGTGGACCTGTGATATCGAGGACTTGCAATACTCTGTACCTATCAGACACTGGACATTGCTAAAGCTGGTGAGGCTGACTTTACTGCATTGTAGCCTGCATTATACTCTGAATTTAAGAGATTTTTTTCTGTTGGACTTTGTCTTCAATAAATTTCAACTAAGAACTGTTTCCAGTGTCATTGCCGTTAGCATCCCATATCCTGATTATATATATATATATATATATATATATATACACACACACACACACACACACACACACACACACACACACACACACACACACTTTAACTGGCTCCCTGACCAGGTTGATGTGTAGGAGGTATAGTGGTCCTGACCTGGGGTACAGAGGGGGTAGAAGGATCTAATGAGCCCTCCCCTCTCTTATTTTCCTGCAGTTGCCATTACATAGCAGTCTATAACCCGGAACCCGCATTACACAGCGCCAGCAGTGTTCCGTATTGCGTTCATCATAAAATGCTTGTGGTGACAGATGGGCTCACAGTCGGCAGAGACGGCTGCTGGGTAGAATAATGCCATGTTGAAGAACAATGAAGCAGAAGAGGTTAAAGCGATAAGGAAAATAAATGAGTGATCAGACTCATTACTCATCAGACCAACTCCAGGAAAATCCTCACATTAGGGCGACCCTAATCCCACTGTCCCAAACCCCATCACTGAGTTTTTCTTCCTATTTACTTTCACCCATCGCACTGCTAGTATTGGCTGTGACATCACTTTTGGCGCAGCGGCTCCCCCTCACATTGCAGGGAGCTACATCACATGACAATGCTGCATCACATGACAATGCTGCATCACATGACAATGCTGCAGAGAAGTGTCTCTCCTTGCTCCTGATCACCTTTCTTTGCATTTGCTTTGTTTTCTTGAACATGCTGGCCCTGAATCAATACAATTCCTTCAAGTGATTCAGCAGCCCCCAAAAAATGAATGGGTACTCACTTTTTGTCCCCCGATCTCTGGATCTGTGACCGCACGGCAGCCTGTTTCCCACACCGCCCAGGGCCGGAATGTGAGCTCCAGATTGATGGTGCTATCAACCCACCATCAATAATAGGAGTGCTGCCACACACTCTCTACTCATTGCAATGGAGGGGGTGTGCTGAAACCTTACAGGCCCCCCCATTGCAGTGAATGGAGAGGGAGCGTGACCACACCCCTGTAACTGATGGGGGGCTGGCAAGAAAACGCCAGTAAATGGTTCAGGCCCTGGGGTAACGCGGGACCCGAGGGCTTGGACACAGCGTTTAGGTGAGTTACTGAGCGCTGACACCCTGTGTCCTGCATAGGGGTTGCCCAGGTAGAAGGGGATTACACCATCCAACACTGGAAAGAGGTGCAGGGGCCCCCACTCCTGCCCAGTTAAGCCCAATGCTAGGTGATAGAAACCCCCATCATCCCCAGCAGACTGTGTGACAGAACAACCCCCATCATCACCTTAGCAGACTGAGTAGCAGAACAACCCCCATCACCCCCATAGCAAACTGTGTGGCAGAACAACCCCTATCATCCCAGTAGTAGACTGTGTGACAGAGCCTCCCATCATCCCAAAAGCAGACTGTATGGCAGAACAACCCCCATCATCCCTATAGCAGACTGTTTGACAGAACAACCCCATCATCCCCATAGCAGACTGTGTAGCAGAACAACTCCCATCATCCCTATAGCAGAATGTGTGGCAGAACAACTTCCATCATACTTATAGCAGACTGTGTGACAGAGCCTCCCATCATCCCAATAGCAGATTGCATGGCAGAACAACCCCCATCATCCCAATAGCAGACTGCGTGGCAGAACAAACCCCATCATCCCTATAGCAGACTGCGTGGCATAACAACCACCATCATCCCTATAGCAGACTGTGTGGCATAACAACCACCATCATCCCTATAGCAGACTGTGTGGCAGAACAACCCCCATCATCCCCAATAGAAAACTGTGTGGGGAACAAACCCCATCATCCCTATAGCAGACTTAGCCTAATGAATGCATAGGCTTGCACAGGCACTTTTCAGCACCTTCTGCGGCTGTTCTGCTTTAAATAAGATTTCCTGTAAAAAAAAAACACCCAAATAATATGGACAAGCAAGAAAACACAAAATAGAGCAGCTGGAAGAGATGGTGGGCTTGGCTAGATTAACACAGACACATGCTGGCCTCCAGAGGGTCCCGTGTTCAGACCTGCTAGATCCATTTAGTCAGTGATGCGGGCAGGTGGGTTACACACTATTTCCGGCCCCCTCCCTCTATTGTCTTCATCTATTAAGCAGCAGGAGAGCTTCCAATGCAATTGCACAGTTTAGCTGCGATTAGATGAGGCTGACGCAGCCTTGCCAGGCCGGTAACCCGCTTACATAAGTCAGTCTTCAGGGAAGGAGCATGCACGACAACTGTGCGCTGACATATATAAATAAATCATGTGACTCGGGAGCGTGTCAGAGGCCAATGAGCAAATCCAAAGTGTCATTTATACACCTGCACAGAAAACAGATAGAAAGTCTAAAACACACAAAGTAATTCGAGAAGGACTAGACTACAGCGCATAGCAAGCGGGAAGAGAATCCTGACACATAGAATTGGTCTCACCCGTTTCAGCATGTTGATTGGCATACTCCCCAACCGTCACGATTTCCCCGGGACAATCCCGATTTCAGGCAGCTGGTCCCAGCGTCCCGCGGTGCTTGCACATGTCCCGCGCCATCACTGCTCTCATCGCCCGTTACTGGTAGCAAGACGGTTGCCGTGGCCTCTCAGACATCCGCCACTGGCGGCCCTGAGTGTGAGCGCCCAGCTGTACACTCAGGGCCGGTGACTGTGGGAGTCTGAGAGGCCGGGAGGCCGGGCGTCTGAGAGGCTGACTCTATTCTTTTTAAGACTTTAAGCTCATTGGTGGTTCAGTAGGCGGACAGGACTCCAGGAAGGAGTGTCTGTGTCTGTCTGTGTGTTGCCCCTAACTGGCTGTAATGAAGGATGCCCCTCACTGGCTGTATTGGAGGGATGCTCCTCCCTTGCCGGAATGACGGGATGCCCCTCACTGGCTGGAATAGATGGATGCCCCTCACTGGCTGTATTGGAGGGATGCTCCTCACTTGCCGGAATGGCGGGATGCCCCTCACTGGCTGGAATGGATGGATGCCCCTCACTGGCTGGAATAGATGGATGCCCCTCACTGGCTGTATTGGAGGGATGCTCCTCACTTGCCGGAATGGCGGGATGCCCCTCACTGGCTGGAATGGATGGATGCCCCTCACTGGTTTTAATGAGGGATTCCCCTCACTGGCTGTAATGAGAGATGCCTTTACCGGCTGTAATGAGGGATGCCCCTCACTGGTTGTATTGGAGGGATGCCCTCACTGGCTGAAATGGATGGATGCCTCTGACTGGCTGTAATGAGGGATGCTCCTCACTGTTAGTATTTGAGGGATGCCCCTTACTGACTGAAATGTAGGGATACCCCTCACTGGCTGGAATGGAGGGATTCCCCTCTCACTACAGCCCCTGGCTGTAATGTGTTTGCAGAGTCCTTGATTGTATTATTAATAATTTAATTCTTAATTCTTATTTCATTCTTAGATGGTGTTTCCCTTTAAGGACGTGTGGCTAGGCATGGTTTAAATGTTAAAAAAAATGTCTTCTCCTGTCCCTCTTTACTGCTTTCAAAAGTTGGGAGGTATGGATTGGTGTACTTTTGACACATTGGTTGCATATGTTGCTGGGGGGTAAATAAACATATAGGCCCCAATTCAATAAAGGTAGAAAAAAATTCTCATGGTAGTAAAAGATTCAATTCATGAGAAAAAAGCCTGAGAATGTCACTGTTACTGAATCACCAGCTAAGAAAACAATGAAAGTCAATGGCACTTTTTTACTCCTAAGAAAACTGTAGTAAAAGCTGCCATTGACTTGCATTGTCTATTTAGCTGGTGATTCAGTAACAGTGACATTCTCAGGCTTTTTTCTCATGAATTGTAATTCGTCTGATTGTTTACAATGGGGAGTGAGAGCGGCCGCATTCTCTGCATCCTCCTCATGTGTGCTCACTCAACCCAGCAGGATCGGCCCTATAAGATTCCCGGGCCGATCCATTCCCTTCCCACGGGGCATCCAAAATCGGGATGCCCCTCTGTGTGAAACTCCCCAGGTCGGCCGCTACACTTACCTTAATCTCAGTTCAACGGCGCATGCGCGGGCTGCGGCCACATCTCCTCTATCCCTCTAGCAGGGCGCGTGCCTGTGCCGGCCATTTGTGAAGGCCGCCAGCGCTCAGGGCCGCGTCGGGTTAGATGTCCATAGCTCAGCAGCGCCGAGCGCACTGATTGGACGAGCGGCTACGCATGCACCGTAGGACTGCGGTGAGGTGAGTTGAAGCTGGCGATTTGGGTGGTTTCACATAGCTCGGGGTGCCCCGGGGGAGTGGACCAAAACCCAGGATATCCTGGGTTTTGGTCCACTTTAAAGCCTATTAGTGCTGTGATATACCACTCTGATTAGGTGAGAGCCCGCACATGCTCAAGTGGACTGTAAAGAGGTAAGTTCTTCAGTGCGTTCTGTGGGGTTTTACACAGCAGGGCATCTTGAATTGTGCTGGGGCCACGGAAAAAGAACCTGAATAGTAAAAAACCCGGGTTTTGTTCCGCTTTCAGATCAGGAAAGATAAGGTAAAGAGAGGAGAAAGACAGATCTTTAACATGGCGTGTTCTGCCATTGCCTGAGTGTAGATACTGTGTTGAGGCTGTACAGGAAAGGAAGGTGATATAAAGAGGAGCCCTACCTATAGTAAGTGTTATAAGTTATTATACAACCAGGGGAAGAAAGGGCTGAATTAGATGTCCAGGCTACCCTGGGGACTTTTTTTTGCATGCACCCTATCCAACAAGATGTTTAAATGCAGACAGTGTGAGTGTGGGGGGTGAGGGTAAAAGGGTTTATATGCAAATAGTATGTGTGGTGGAGGCAGGGGATTCAAGAGGTTAAATGCAGATAGTGTGTGAAGGAAAGAGAGAGAGTGCAAGGGGTTAAATGCAGATAGTGTATGTTGAGGAGGGAGAGGGTTCAGCTGGTTAAATACAGTATGTGGGAGGGGGTCAGGGTACACAGTGTGTGTGGAGGAGGGGGAGAGGGTGATAATAATCCTTCCATTGGATGCAAGGGGTTGAATGCAGAGCCCTATACTTTTTACTGGCATCCCAGGTTCCTGACACACAGAGGGCTCACAACCACAGCCTAGAGGCAGGGATATCAGGCCCTGTTAGGAGAGAGGCCTGACTGCAGACTGTGTTTAACCCCTTGCACCTTCACCCCCTACACACACACACACACACACACACACACACACACACACACACACACACACACACACACACACTGCCTCTTTCTGTGGATGGGGGGCACTCATTAAGGTGCCAACCAGGGTTTGTTAGTTTGTTTTTTAAGCTATAGCAGTAACAGCACACTCCATAGCACCCCCCTGAAAATGGCCACCCTAGGCACAGGCCTAGGGTTGCCTAATGGTAAATCCAGCCCTGGGGGAAGAGCTTCATTAATGTAAGCAGAGGAGTATGAAGAGACCCAGGAGGAGGATAGAGACAGCAGAACCAACTCAGCAAACCAGCAAAGCTCATAGGAGGGGAAGATCCGTGGCAGCCCCAAAAGACTACCTAGACCAGTAGTCCTCAAACTTCCTCCTCAAGGGCCGAGACAGGCCAGGTTTTGAAGCTCTCTATGCTGATGCACAGATGTAATAATTAGGGCTATAGCTCTGTCTGAGCACCAGTTAATTCACCTGTGGAGTAGCGTGGAGAGCTGCAAAACCTGGCCTGTCTTGGCCCTTGAGGAGGAAGTTTGAGGACTACCTAGACCAACATGTGTAGGTCCTGGTCTAGCAGCATTCAGACAAGCTGGGGGCATCCAGAATGCTTAAATGCCTGAAATGCCGAAAAAGTATGTTGGTCCGCTTTAATAAAGACCTGAAGTGTCATCTGTGGAGATAAGCGTCTACAAGAGTAAATGCAGCTCACCTCACACTACCCACCTAAGTCACCCTACCCCAGATCCATGCACCCCCTTGCCCCTCACATGCTCGCCACAATGTCCTGGCAGAGGGGTCTCACATATACCTCATGCATTTATAATACCTACATTTTGGTTATAAGCGCTTTCTGTTTCATCCTGTAAACGTTTAACTTCGGCCTCGCTGGCTTCCTGTAGCCTCTGCATCGTCTCCATGATGGCGGGACCTCCCCTGCTCATAGTGCGCAGTTGGTCTTCTAGTTGTAGAACAAGGCCATGGGATTGGGCAATCTGACCTTGTAGATCCTGTGTCTCCTGCAAAAATCACAAGGACCATGACATAAAAGTGTTAAACATTTACCGGTAAATGTTATGGTCTGTGCTCTTCTGCTAATATTTCTGCTAATAACTTAGTAAGGGAGGACTTCTTTTGTGCCAGGAATGAGGTGAAATGCTTCGCCGTGCCTTCTCACCTCTCACAACCCCTTTACTCACTGTGCAAGCTTTGTGTGCCAGGCCTGGTTTTGAGAGTCCAGACCAGGATTTGATGTTGATGCTGGATGGCCATAAAAACTTGGGAACTGCACCCAGGATCAGCCCCTGGCAAAGTAAAGGCTATGTGAGACTCAGGAGGCTGCCAGGAGTAAAGCATGGGGACTTATTTACCAGTGGCCTGTGTTTGGATGGAGGGGCATGGTGTGACCACAAATTCTCTGGTGAGCACAAATCCCTGAGGAGGGACCTCAAGTGAATAATGAACTTTGAGGTTTATTCGTCTAGGGACAGCGGCAGGTGGCGCCTCGTAGCGGCAGGCAGCGTCTGGTGAATGCTGGGCGCTGTATGCAATACCACATTTATGAAAGCGATTCTGGTGAGTGACTCTAACAGCGCCATGTAGCGTGATTAACTAGTAACTAGTGATTGCTAAGATAAAGAGTACATACAGTATACACATAAGGACAGACTAGATGGACCGTATGGTCTCCTTCTGCCGTCACCCTTCTATGTTTCTATGTCTGATTCATCATTACAGGTGACTCAGAGGCTGATTTATTAATAGCGACATGTAGCGACAGTTGAGCGACTGTAGCGGTATTTTCACAGCGCCTGCTAGTAGTCGCTGTGCTTGGCCGTTGTTAGGTTGTTGACAGTGACTCAGTCGGTGTGGCGTAATGTTGAATACAAGGTTACGAGTCGCTATTTGACAGGTTCCGCGATGTATGGGTGCGCATGAAAGCGACTGGTCAGAGCGACCGGCTTCCACCATATTCATCAAAAAATCACGCTCAAAAAATTCAAGCGCTGTGAAATGCATGTTTAAACCCCAGAGCACTGGATGCGATGTGTTAAAAGTAGTTTTTTAACTCCCAAACCACCATATTCTTGGAAACCAAAAAAAAAAAAAAATATTTTAAATAATTTAGTAATATGAATACATTAATATCAGACCTGTAATATCAATTCTGTACAATTTTTATTTTTTTTTTTCCCTTAAAAAATTATCTAAAATGGCAGAAGTGGTCACAGAATTTTTCACATTTAAAAAAAAAAACATTAATAACAATTAATTATTAATATTTCAAGATTGTTCCATTGAAATGCATTGGAGCGCGCCAGGTAGCGAGAGGTCATACCTGTCGCTGTTCAAGGTCGGACGCTGGCGCTGTGGGCTGAGGCTGGAATAATGATGAATGAGTGGCTATATGGCGCTATCTCAGTCGCTAAGCAGGATTGGCTTGATAAATGTGTGATTGTGGTGGGGAGCCGGCGTTCTCGTGGCGGGGCCCGTCATTACCGTCCGCTCACCAGTCGCTACCTGTCGCTATTCCTTCATAAATAAGGGCCTCAGAGTATAGCACCGGCGCTCTAGATTCCAGAGTGCCAGGTATTACCCGTCACTACCTGTCGCTCTCCCATACATTTCAATGGACGTTCCTTTTCTTTCTGTTTCTGATTTTTTTTTTTTTCTCTCAAATAATTGTCACCTCTCCTGGCCTAGAAAGAGTCATTTTTGAAAACTTTTTATATTTTTTTATATTTTTATGCAGGTCTGGCATTAAAGTATTAATGTCACAATGTTACAACAATGTAATTCCATGTGTTTTCGCTTTGTTACTGGTGGATATGTGTTCAAAAACAGACTTGATTCACACAGTGTCTGGCGCTCTATGCTATGCAGCAAAGCTTTCTTACTCTCTCCTCCACATTCCCTTATTCGTTTTCCAGATTGCCTCCATCATTCTCTCTCTACCACATTTCGCTTGCCTCTTTTTTCCCAGTTTCCGCCATCTTTCTCCTGTTCCTCCCTCCCCCCCTTTCTCTTGTTCCCCAGTTTCCTCGCCCTTTCTCTTGTTACCCAATTTCCTCCCCCCTTTCCTCACTCTTCCTCTTCTGTTTCACATTCCATCTTTTTCTCTTTTTTCTATTTTGCACATTTACTGTGTCTTACTCTTTTTTTCACCCCCCCCTTTTCACCTTCCCAACTTCCTTTTCTTTGTCTCACATTCCCTCTGCCTACTTACTTTTTCCACATCTGGTTTATGAGCTCCCGTTAGCTCCCTCTTTTTCCATGTTTTTCTCTTCATCTCTATCATTATTTCATATTATCTCAATGTTTCCTTTACTTTCCCTTTACCATTCCCCTCATATGTTCTTTCTTACTGCCTTAATTGTGGTCTGAGGGTGAATGTGTGTTTGGTTGGGGGGGGGGGCATCCGGAATTCATGCACAGGGCCTCTCTTAAAGCGGACCCTCACTCTGAATAAGAGTCTATCTTATATGTTTCCCACACCCTGTACATTAAAAATCATCCTACCTGCATCTACTGCATGTTATGAGCCTTTAAACATCCAAGATGGCGGCTTATGGAAGCCGCCATCTTATCAGGCAGCCTGCAAACAGGAAGTGCCTCCTGACTGTGCTGCTCTGCATTCTAGGACTGCTGACCTTTACCTGACCCCAGCTCTTCTCTGTCTGAGCAAAGCACAGCTATAACCCACCCCCTGTACCTTATCCCACTCTCCTCTCCTCAGTAAGTGTGATGCTTCTGCCCAGTGGGGGAAAGAATAATAAGTTAGTGACTAAAAACGTAAAATATATTAATTTTAGATGCTTCTGAGTCAAGATGGCGGCGCCCGTATCTTAAATTCCTGAACAGAGTTGCAGCCCAGTGGGGGAAAGAATAATAAGTTAGTGACTAAAAACGTAAAATATATTAATTTTAGATGCTGGGGAACCGTTTTTTAAGAGTTTGGGCTTTTCATTAAATCACGCTGAAGGTCCGGTTTAACCTAAGGCCAACACTGCCAATGACCACAAGCCGAATTCAGCCAGCTGGGCTCTGGAGTGTGGGAAGTATCAATGACCATTTCTTCCCTACAACTTCAAAGTGGACCTACATCTTTGTTAGAGTTGAGGGTAAGCGCATCCCTGTGGGCTAGGCTTTTCCTCAACTGTAAGGTCATTACAAAATACATTTTACATTGAAGTGTATTTCATGTTCTTACAAAGACCTACAGGCATCTTCACTAGTGGTACCAGGGAGCGGTTTTGATCACATAGTAGGTGCCTGAGAATTTAAAGTGGACCAAAACCCACGCTGATCAGCCCAGGAATCTATAGGATTCCCAGGCCGATTGATTCCCTCCCCCAGGGCATCCAAAATCTGACTGCCCCCCTGTGTGAAACCTCCCAGGTCGCCCATACACTTACCTTGTTTCCCGGTCCAATGGCGCATGCACGAGCCGCAGCCGCATCCCCGCTATCCCTCTAGAAGAGCACGTTCTTGTGCCAGGCATTTGTGAATTGACGGCGTGGACACGCTCCCTGTTAGAGAGAAGCAGGGGATGCGGCTCTGAGCCGCTGGCCTTAGAAGAAAGCTGATTGGACGAGTGGCCGCAAGTTGGCATGGGCGATCTGGGGGGTTTCACACAGCAGGGCACCCCCGATCAGGGTGCCCCGGGGGAACGGACCAAGACCCAGGATAGTCAAAATCCTGGGTTTTGGTCCACTTTAAGTTCACCACAACTACATTAAGGGCTTTACCTTAGGTGCCCCCAAGAAATGACGCCCCTAGGTTCCTGCCTCATGTGTCTAATGGTAAATCCAGCCCTGTGTGTACCGCAATGACATTTCCGCCGCTTTGAATCCCATTAATTCCTTCAGCTGCCTTGTCTTCGGCACTCGTTCCATATTGAAGGTCTTAATTATCTCTGAACTTCGCTCCACTGGGAGATTAAACTCTTAAAAGCCTTTGAATTAGTGCACTGATGATTGCCAGCTTTGGTGGGGATTAATAGGCTTTTTCTTCCAGAGACCTAGCCTGGCTTTACCACTACAGAAATTGATTTTGGACTTTGTAATATGACACATAAATCATATAAATGAATACAAGGGAATACACAGAGACGGGGAAATTGCAGCAAAAGACGCTGCAATGAGCAGATTAGTCTAAATAGCTGAGGCAATTATCACGGGGAATAAAGCCGGACAGCAGTCGCAACAGCCAAGGCCACGTCGGTTTTATATTTTATTAGAGCTAATGACAGGGTTATAGAGGGGGCTATGTACTGTTACCAGTCCGACCAGCCTTCAGCATCCCTACTGAGCCCAAGTACCCCGCACCCCCCAGGCTGAGGCTATAGCATTGCAGGGGCAGCTCATAAACAGGGTGGGATAGGGCAAATTCAATGGCACCAAAGCTTTAGTATTGTGTGTGGAGGGGTATTCCTAATCTCCCCCCCCCCCCAGCATTGCTTCTGAGACAATAGCACTGGGGCATAATATGGGCTGGGGTTTTGCTGGCTAGCAGGGTACAATTTTGCCAGGTATAGGGGTGCTGGGAGGGTGATTACAGAGGCATGAATTGGATGGATGTTGGAGGCCGCAGACCAACTGGGAATAGGATTCCTGGGCCGATCAATTACCTCCCTCAGGGCATCCAAAAATCTGGATGCCGCTGTGTGACACCCCCCCCCCCCCCCAAGTCACTGGCCTTAGACAAAGGCTTAGGCCCTTATTTATGAAGGAATAGCGACAGGTAGCGACTGGTGAGCAGCCGGTAATGACGGGCCCCGCCACGAGAACGCCGGCTCCCCACCACAATCACACATTTATCAAGCCAATCCTGCTTAGCGACTGAGATAGCGCCATATAGCGACTCATTCATCATTATTCCAGCCTCAGCCCACAGCGCCAGCGTCTGACCTTGAACAGCGACAGGTATGACCTCTCGCTACCTGGCGCTCTCCAATGCATTTCAATGGAACAATCTTTAAATAGTCATAATTAATTGTTATGTTTTTTTTTTTTTTTTAAATGTGAAAAATTCTGTGACCACTTCTGCCATGTTAGATAATTTTTTTAAGGTAAAAAAAATAAAAATATAAAAAAATTGTACAGAATTGATATTAAAGGTCTGATATTAATGTATTCATATTACAAAATTATTTAAAAAACTTGTTTTTTTTGGTTTCCAAAAATATGGTTGTTTGGGGGTTAAACAACTACTTTTAACCCATCGCCGCCAGCGCTCTGGGGTTTAAACATGCATTTCACAGCGCGAGAACTTTTTGAGCGTGATTTTTTAATGAATATGGTGGAAGCCGGTCGCTAGGGCCAGTCGCTATCATGCGCTCCCATACAGCGCGGAACCTGTCAAATAGCGACTCCTCACCCAATATTCAACATTACGGCAAACCGACTGAGTCGCTATCAACTACCGAACAATGGCCAAGAACAGCGACTACTAGCGGGCGCTCTGAAAATGCCGCTACAGTTGCTCAACTGTCGCTACCTGCCACTATTAATGAATTGGCCTCTTAGATGACGTGATGTCAGCGACTCCGAGCACGCTGATTGGCGAGCGCATGTGCATGCCCCATAGATCCGGGAAGAGGTGAGGTGGCTTCGGCAATCTGGGGGGTTTCACGCAGCGGGGCACCTCCAGGATGAGGCCTGCTGATTTCTGCCCGGACCACTTAAACCAGATGAGTAATCTTTTTATATCTTTTTGTTATGTTTGTGTGTACTTTTGCCCTGTTTGAGGCTTTCTTTTTGTGGCAGAGTTTGAAGTTTTTGTATTGTACATTTTTAGCAAACGGGGTATAAATACCTCTAAACTAAAGTGCTTATTTGTGTTTCCTTGTTACTGACATATGAATTTAGTAGACAACAAGGTGTAATTAGAGAAATGATATAAGTTGAGACTTTTAACTGCCTTATACATTTAATGAGGAATATCAGGTCTCCCAAACCTCCCTGAACTGCTGACCAAGCAACCCACCAACCCCCCCCCCCCCCCCCCCCCGGGGTTTTAACTTTGGCCAATTTTTACTCACCTCATCAGAGCATCCATCTTCTGGGTCCCTGGGATTGTGTCCTTCCAAGGCAGCGCCATCTGGCATGGGATGCAATGGAGTCACCCGAAATCCCGCAAGACCTTGCTGAGCATCGCAGGACTTTGAGTAACATGGCTAAGCCGGTGGGGGAGCAGAGGATCGGGCCCTGAAGCAGCCTGCTGCAATGACATCCAAATGGTAAGTAGGGGGTCGATGGGGGGGATTTGCACCCTTTTTATTTTAGGTCTGATGTTCCTCTTTAAGGGCTGAAAATATACTGTAAATATATTACACCCAAGAAAAACAGCGAGACTGAATGGGAGAGGCAAGAAACCAAAACAGACCAGAATATAGACAATGATGGACAGCAGGATGGACATAAACCCTGTATCACACCCCATGCAGCCAGGGATTAAATACTGTTGCATAAGAGATGGTAAAAAGAGCTATAACTTTATAATTAGAGATGAGCGAACTTTTGAAAAATTCGATTCGACTGATTCGCCGAATTTTCCGACAAAAATCGTTTCGACCCGAATAAATTCGCGACGAATCGCTATTAAAAACAGCTATTTCTGAGCCTCCTAGAGCCTCAATAGGGTTGTAAACCATTCTGCCTTGCTGTAACACGCACAGGATGCGTGCTGGGTTAGTTAAATAATACTTTGAATAAATATCACATGCAGATCAGAGGCATCGCTAATAGAATCGCAGAGCGGCACAATTGCAGAGAGTTGAAGTGGCATCACTATGAGGGGCAGAAGGAGCCCAAACATTGCTTTAAAGAGACACTGGAGTTGGCAGCAGCAGGAGCCCAAAAATTGGATGAATCACACCCTGGAGTTGGCAGGAGTTGACAACAGCAGCAGCAGCAGGAGCCCAAATATTACATTAAAGAGACCCTGGGGTTGGCCTCAGGAGCCCAAAAATTGGATGAATCACACCCTGGAGTTGGCAGCAGCAGCAGCAGGAGCCCAAATATACTCTGGAGTTGGCTTCAGGAGCCCAAAAATTGGATGAATCACACCCTGGAGTTGGCAGAAGTTGGCAGCAGCAGCAGCAGCAGGAGCCCAAATATACACTGGAGTTGGCTTCAGGAGCCCAAAAATTGGATGAATCACACCCTGGAGTTGGCAGAAGTTGGCAGCAGCAGCAGCAGGAGCCCAAATATACACTGGAGTTGGCTTCAGGAGCCCAAAAATTGGATGAATCACACCCTGGAGTTGGCAGAAGTTGGCAGCAGCAGCAGCAGGAGCCCAAATATACACTGGAGTTGGCTTCAGGAGCCCAAAAATTGGATGAATCACACCCTGGAGTTGGCAGGAGTTGACAGTAGCAGCAGCAGGAGCCCAAATATACACTGGAGTTGGCTTCAGGAGCCCAAAAATTGGATGAATCACACCCTGGAGTTGGCAGCAGCAGCAGCAGGAGCCCAAATATACACTGGAGTTGGCTTCAGGAGCCCAAAAATTGGATGAATCACACCCTGGAGTTGGCTGAAGTTGGCAGCAGCAGCAGGAGCCCAAATATACACTGGAGTTGGCTTCAGGAGCCCAAAAATTGGATGAATCACACCCTGGAGTTGGCAGGAGTTGGCAGCAGCAGCAGCAGGAGCCCAAATATACACTGGAGTTGGCTTCAGGAGCCCAAAAATTGGATGAATCACACCCTGGAGTTGGCAGAAGTTGGCAGCAGCAGCAGCAGGAGCCCAAATATACACTGGAGTTGGCTTCAGGAGCCCAAAAATTGGATGAATCACACCCTGGAGTTGGCAGGAGTTGACAGCAGCAGCAGCAGCAGGAGCCCAAATATACACTGGAGTTGGCTTCAGGAGCCCAAAAATTGGATGAATCACACCCTGGAGTTGGCAGGAGTTGACAGCAGCAGCAGCAGCAGGAGCCCAAATATTACATTAAAGAGACCCTGGGGTTGGCCTCAGGAGCCCAAAAATTGGATGAATCACACCCTGGAGTTGGCAGCAGCAGCAGCAGCAGGAGCCCAAATATACACTGGAGTTGGCTTCAGGAGCCCAAAAATTGGATGAATCACACCCTGGAGTTGGCAGAAGTTGGCAGCAGCAGCAGCAGCAGGAGCCCAAATATACACTGGAGTTGGCTTCAGGAGCCCAAAAATTGGATGAATCACACCCTGGAGTTGGCAGGAGTTGGCAGCAGCAGCAGCAGGAGCCCAAATATACACTGGAGTTGGCTTCAGGAGCCCAAAAATTGGATGAATCACACCCTGGAGTTGGCAGAAGTTGGCAGCAGCAGCAGCAGGAGCCCAAATATACACTGGAGTTGGCTTCAGGAGCCCAAAAATTGGATGAATCACACCCTGGAGTTGGCAGGAGTTGGCAGCAGCAGCAGCAGGAGCCCAAATATACACTGGAGTTGGCTTCAGGAGCCCAAAAATTGGATGAATCACACCCTGGAGTTGGCAGAAGTTGGCAGCAGCAGCAGCAGGAGCCCAAATATACACTGGAGTTGGCTTCAGGAGCCCAAAAATTGGATGAATCACACCCTGGAGTTGGCAGGAGTTGGCAGTAGCAGCAGCAGGAGCCCAAATATACACTGGAGTTGGCTTCAGGAGCCCAAAAATTGGATGAATCACACCCTGGAGTTGGCAGGAGTTGACAGCAGCAGCAGCAGCAGGAGCCCAAATATTACATTAAAGAGACCCTGGGGTTGGCCTCAGGAGCCCAAAAATTGGATGAATCACACCCTGGAGTTGGCAGCAGCAGCAGCAGGAGCCCAAATATACACTGGAGTTGGCTTCAGGAGCCCAAAAATTGGATGAATCACACCCTGGAGTTGGCAGAAGTTGGCAGCAGCAGCAGCAGCAGGAGCCCAAATATACACTGGAGTTGGCTTCAGGAGCCCAAAAATTGGATGAATCACACCCTGGAGTTGGCAGAAGTTGGCAGCAGCAGCAGCAGGAGCCCAAATATACACTGGAGTTGGCTTCAGGAGCCCAAAAATTGGATGAATCACACCCTGGAGTTGGCAGGAGTTGACAGCAGCAGCAGCAGGAGCCCAAATATTACATTAAAGAGACCCTGGGGTTGGCCTCAGGAGCCCAAAAATTGGATGAATCACACCCCGGAGTTGGCAGCAGCAGCAGCAGGAGCCCAAATATACACTGGAGTTGGCTTCAGGAGCCCAAAAATTGGATGAATCACACCCTGGAGTTGGCAGAAGTTGGCAGCAGCAGCAGCAGGAGCCCAAATATACACTGGAGTTGGCTTCAGGAGCCCAAAAATTGGATGAATCACACCCTGGAGTTGGCAGGAGTTGACAGCAGCAGCAGCAGCAGGAGCCCAAATATTACATTAAAGAGACCCTGGGGTTGGCCTCAGGAGCCCAAAAATTGGATGAATCACACCCTGGAGTTGGCAGCAGCAGGAGCCCAAATATACACTGGAGTTGGCTTCAGGAGCCCAAAAATTGGATGAATCACACCCTGGAGTTGGCAGGAGTTGGCAGTAGCAGCAGCAGGAGCCCAAATATACACTGGAGTTGGCTTCAGGAGCCCAAAAATTGGATGAATCACACCCTGGAGTTGGCAGGAGTTGACAGCAGCAGCAGCAGCAGCAGGAGCCCAAATATTACTTTAAAGTGACACTGGGGTTGGCTTCAGGAGCCCAACAATTGGATGAATCACACCCTGGAGTTGGCAGAAGTTGGCAGCAGCAGCAGCAGGAGCCCAAAAAATGGCCTAAAGACATAAATATGTTTTGCACCATTTGGAAAGTGTAAAACGTGGCACCATGCTGAATCTAGTCGCATGCATCAGGCATTGGTGGGTGGAAATCCTGGCTGATCCATCCCTGATTCATTTTGACAAAGGTGAGTCTCTCCACATTTTTAGTTGACAGACGAGTTCTCCTCGCCGTAACTATGGCCCCCGCCGCACTAAACACCCGCTCAGATGGCACGCTACTTGCCGGGCAGGACAGCTTTTCCAGGGCAAACTCTGCTAGTTGCGGCCACAAATCAAGTTTGGCTGCCCAGAAGTCCAGCGGATCCTCAAGGTGTGTTGGCATGGTCATGTCAAAGTATGACATGACCTGCTGGTTGAGGTCCTGCTCCAGGTCTTCCTGCTGCTCATGAGTAGCCTCACTATGCGGGTGTAGAAAGCTACTCATTAGCGACTGAAGACTGAGGCTGCTGCTGCTGATGGAGCTGCTGCTGCTGCTCCTGCCAACCCCCCCAGCGGCCATGGCAGTGGAAGGTGAGCGCAGAGGTCCCCTCGAGTCAGACCTGCGAGAGTATGGACCATGGCGCAGATAGGCATCGGCCAACTGCCTACGTAGAATGTCTTTGTAGTAGTTGAGTTTGTCCTCCCTCTCGGTGGGTTTAAAAAATGCCCCCATTTTGTGCCGGAAGCGAGGGTCCAATAAGGTGGACAGCCAGAAGTCATCCCGCCGACAGATGGAAACAATTCTGGGGTCACTACGCAAGCACGTGAGCATGCTTCGTGCCATTTGCGCAAGTGACTCGGATGGACTACCTGTCTCCATCTCCACTGCATACTGCCACGGTGTGCCCGGGTCCTCTGTCTCGCCTTCCTCAAAAACCTCTAGCTCCTCTGGCTGCTCCTGCTCCTCCTCTCCTGTCCGCTGACTAGATAAACCAGCCATTTCGCCAAGCCTAAACTGTGTTTCGCTGGGCAACTCCTCCTCCTCCTCTTCCTCCTCCTCCTCCAGTTCAGCTCCAACGGGGTTCATGTGGCCGTAAGATGTAAACGCCATGTCTCCAGTGCCCTGACCAGCCATGGTTTCCAACATGTGCTGTAGTACATGAAGCAGTGGAATCACGTCGTTCATCCCGTAATCCTGCCGACTGACAAATAAAGTGGCTTCCTCAAAGGGCCTGAGCAAACGGCAGGTGTCACGTATGAGCTGCCACTGGTTGACATTGAAGTTACACAGGGGAGTCCCCCTATCTGCTTGGATCATCAGGAAATCCGTGATGGCTTTTCTCTGTTCATATAATCGGTCCAACATGTGAAGGGTGGAATTCCAACGGGTGGAAACATCGCAAATCAGACTATGTTGGGGGATACCATTCTGACGCTGTAGCTCAAGAAGGGTGTGTTTGGCGGTGTAGGAGTGGCTGAAGTGCATGCAAAGTTTCCTTGAAGTTGTTAGGATGTCCTGCAGATGGGGGGAACACTTCAGAAACCGCTTGACAACCAGATTGAAGACGTGAGCCATGCAGGGGGCATGGGTCAGGCTTCCTTGGCGCAGCGCAGACAAAATGTTCTTCCCATTGTCGGTAACCATGATTCCCATTTTAAGTTTTCTCGGAGTAAGCCATGTTTGGATTTCCTGATGAATACATTTAAGCAGTTCCTCCCCTGTGTGACTCCGTTCGCCAAGACAAACCATGTGAAGCACTGCGTGACACCTCCGTGCCCTGCACACATGGTAGACTGGAGGGGCACTGAGACTTGAGCCTACAGTGGAGGGTGAGGAGATGGCGGAGGATGAGGAGGCCGAGTCGCACGGTGTCACAGGCCCAATGGGCAGAGAGCGCGGAGGCCGAAGCGGCGTGACCTGTCCAAGTTGCTGCTGCAAAGGGACCACATTCACCCAGTGGGCCGTAAACGACATGTACTGCCCCTGACCGTAGTTACAGCTCCAGATGTCGGCGCTGCCATGTATTTTGCTACACACCGACAGGCTCAAGGACTGGCCCACCTTCTGTTCAACAAAAGTGTGCAGCGCTGGTACTGCCTTCTTGGCAAAGAAATGACGGCTTGGGACTCTCCACCTCGGCTCGGCACAAGCCATCAGTTCTCTGAAAGGTGCCGATTCCACCACCTGAAAAGGGAGCGACTGCAGCACCAGCAACTTGGACAGGAGCACATTCAGCTTCTGCGCCGTAGGATGAGTGGGCGCATACTGCTGTCTCTTGGACATGGCTTCGCTGATGGATTGCTGGCGGGATGCATGACTTGGAGGAGGAGGAGGAGGAGCAGGAGCGACAGAGGATGGGTATGACGCACAGCTGCCTTCGGCTGAGGTGCTGGAGCCTTGGCTGGCAGAAATTGGGAGCTCACTTGGTGAGGAAGCAGACTGGACCACCCCTTGGGAGCCTCGGTTCTCCCAGGTCGCTTTATGGTGACGCATCATATGTTGACGCAGGGCCGTGGTGCCAACATTTGGACCCTGGCCACGCTTCACCTTTTGCCTACATATCTTGCATGTGGCCATGTTACCCTCCTGCGGATGCCTCAGGAAAAACTGCCACACTGCCGAGTAGCTAGTTTTCCCACCCCCTGGCCTCACTGATTCACTGCTGCTGTTGCCAACTCCAGGAACCCCTGCTCCACTACCTCCCGATAAGGTAGACTGCCGCACAGCAGGTGCTCTACCCCGGCCCCGGCCGGCTCCAGCCTTTGGAATTGTGCCCCCATGCTGACTGCTACCACCTTGCTGCCTCAGCTGCTGACTCCGGGGCAACCTGCGCCCCTCTTCTCCTGATGATGACGATGAAGCCCCTTCATCACCCGGCTCCCAAGTGCGATCGGCTTCATCGTCATCATCATCATCATCACCGAGTTGTGGCTGTACGTCACTGATGTTCGTGGATTCGTCAACAGTGTCTGGCGCAGGAGCTGGAACGCTCGCAGCACCCACGACACTGTCCACATCACTATTTGTCTGCCTAGCTAGAGAAGCCACCTCCATTTCTTGGCTGGGCAGTAGCTGCTGACTGTCCTCTATCTGATGGTCCTCCTCACTAAAGAGTGGAGCTGAACCCAAAGCATAGGATACGTCGCTGGGGGAGGGAACGGCGTAGGACAGAGGCAATGGGAGGACAGGGACTGCTCTCGGGGCATGCCAACTCAGGGTTGTGTCAGAGGAACCTACCGACCCTAGACTGGGGGTCTCAGACGTAAGTTGTGATGATGTTGTTGATGAGCGCGTCAACCAATCTACCACGGCAGATGCGTTACTGGTGGAGACCCGACCGCTAGCAGATACTGGCAGATTAGGTCTCTCAGCGTGACTCCTGCTGCTACTGGCCCCCAGTCTGATGCGAGCTCTGCCTGCGGAATCTTGGCCTCTGCCACTCCTCTTTTCACTTCCAGGCACTTGTCTGCCCGACATAGTCTAACTGGCGTGGTAGTAGGTGATATTTTAAGATCCCCCGGGCAGCGGTGGGTCTATATGAAACAGAATATAATGCACACCAAAAGTGAGCAGTAACACTCAGCCTCCAACAGGCCTGCTTAGTGTAAATAAGAGAGCTGCTTAGTGTAAATAAAGAGGGGTATGCTATGTTACAGAATGGGATGCCTCAACAGAAGTGCACCTGGCAGGCAGCAGTAAGCCTATGCCCAGCAAAAGTGTCTTATAATATAAATATAATAAGAGCAAATGGTTATATGGTCTTAAACAGAGGCTGCTTTAGTCACAGAATGGGATGCCCCCAAAAAAGATCCAGTAGTACTATGCCCAGCAAAAGTGTCTTTATCAGGCTAATTTCAAATATAATAAGAGCAAATGGTTATATGGTCTTAAACAGAGGCTGCTTTAGTCACAGAATGGGATGCCCCCAAAAAAGATCCAGTAGTACTATGCCCAGCAAAAGTGTCTTTATCAGGCTAATTTCAAATATAATAAGAGCAAATGGTTATATGGTCTTAAACAGAGGCTGCTTTAGTCACAGAATGGGATGCCCTGGCAGGGACAAGTAGTGCTATGCCCAGCAAAAGTGTCTTTATCAGGCTAATTTCAAATATGATAAGAGCAAATGCTTATATGGTCTTAAACAGAGGCTGCTTTAGTCACAGAATGGGATGCCCCCAAAAAAGATCCAGTAGTACTATGCCCAGCAAAAGTGTCTTTATCAGGCTAATTTCAAATATAATAAGAGCAAATGGTTATATGGTCTTAAACAGAGGCTGCTTTAGTCACAGAATGGGATGCCCTGGCAGGGACAAGTAGTGCTATGCCCAGCAAAAGTGTCTTTATCAGGCTAATTTCAAATATGATAAGAGCAAATGCTTATATGGTCTTAAACAGAGGCTGCTTTAGTCACAGAATGGGATGCCCCCAAAAAAGATCCAGTAGTACTATGCCCAGCAAAAGTGTCTTTATCAGGCCTGATTTCTATGAGAATAAGTGCAAATGGTTATTATGCTATTAAATAGAGGCTGGTGTTGTCACAGAATGGGATGCCACAAAAACCAGAGAGCATGCACAGCAAAAGTGTCTTTATCAGGCCTAATTTCTATGAGAATAAGTGCAAATGGTTATTATGCTATTAAATAGAGGCTGGTGTTGTCACAGAATGGGATGCCACAAAAACCAGAGAGCATGCACAGCAAAAGTGTCTTTATCAGGCCTGATTTCTATGAGAATAAGTGCAAATGGTTATTATGCTATTAAATAGAGGCTGGTGTAGTCACAGAATGGGATGCCACAAAAACCAGAGAGCATGCACAGCAAAAGTGTCTTTATCAGGCCTAATTTCTATGAGAATAAGTGCAAATGGTTATTATGCTATTAAATAGAGGCTGGTGTAGTCACAGAATGGGATGCCACAAAAACCAGAGAGCATGCACAGCAAAAGTGTCTTTATCAGGCCTGATTTCTATGAGAATAAGTGCAAATGGTTATTATGCTATTAAATAGAGGCTGGTGTAGTCACAGAATGGGATGCCTCACAGCAGACTTAAGATCAGTTCAGTATATATGCACTGTTAGTTAGTGTAAGCAGCCTGAAAACGCTAACAAAGCAGGCTGGATGAAAAAAAAAAAAAAAACTGACAGCCTCCGATTTTCCCTTCCTTTCCCTGTTTTTCGCTTACTTTCTGCCTGTCTCCTGTCTGTCTCCTGCCTGTCTCCAGCCTGTCCCTGTCTGTCCCTGCCTGTCTAACTGTCTGTCTCTCCCTCAGCTACACAGCGTTCTGTCTCTCACGAATGCAATAGAGAAATGATGCTGGAAAGCAAGATGGCCGGCCTTAAATACCGCTGTGACGTCACCGGGCTTGCTGGCTGCTGATAGGCTGCATGTGACTGTCCCAGCTTGCACTGGCGCGGGGTTGATGTCTGGACATGTCCCGTCCGCCATCTTAGAATGCCTGTAATGTAAATGAATGGATGTTAAAGGAAAACTTCGAGCGATCGAATCGCGGGGAAATTCGGATTCGATCCGAATCGAATTTTTCCTGAAATTCGGATCGAATCCGGGTTCGTCCGGATCGATTCGCTCATCCCTATTTATAATAATAACTTTTCCCACCTAAAAACCTTTTTTACTTTTTTTGGTCAATGAACATAGGATAACATAGGAGGTTTATAGGAAGGGGGATCTAATAATCTAATAAAATGTATTGCTGAACAGAAACCTTTCGCTTGTTCCACCCTTGCCTCCTTCTTTTTCTTGTTCCACCCTTTTGCTTGTTCTACTGTTTCTTTTGCTTGTTCTGCACTTTCCTCATTCTTTCACTTGTTTCACCCGTTCCTCCCTCTTTCACTTGTTCAACCTTCTCCTCCCTCTTTCCCTTGTTCAACCTTCTCCTCCCTCTTTCACTTGTTCCGCCATTTCCTCCCTCTTTCGCTTGTTCTACCCTTTCCTCCCTCTTTCACTTGTTCCGCCATTTCCTCCCTATTTCGCTTGTTCCTCCCTTTCCTCCCTATTTTGCTTGTTCTACCCTTTCCTCCCTATTTCGCTTGTTCCGCCCTTTCCTCCCTATTTTGCTTGTTCTACCCTTTCCTCCCTCTTTCGCTTGTTCTACCCTTTCCTCCCTATTTTGCTTGTTCCGCCCTTTCCTTCCTCTTTCCCTTGTTCCATTCTTTCCTCCCTATTTCGCTTGTTCCGCCCTTTCCTCCCTATTTCGCTTATTCCGCCCTTTCCTCCCTATTTCGCTTGTTCCGCCCTTTCCTCCCTATTTTGCTTGTTCCGCCCTTTACTTCCTCTTTCGCTTGTTCCGCCCTTTTCTTCCTCTTTCCCTTGTTCCATTCTTTCCTCCCTATTTCGCTTGTTCCGCCCTTTCCTCCCTATTTTGCTTGTTCCGCCCTTTCCTCCCTATTTCGCTTGTTCCGCCCTTTCCTCCCTATTTCGCTTGTTCCGCCCTTTCCTCCCTATTTCGCTTGTTCCGCCCTTTCCTCCCTATTTTGCTTGTTCCGCCCTTTACTTCCTCTTTCGCTTGTTCTACCCTTTCCTCCCTATTTTGCTTGTTCCGCCCTTTACTTCCTCTTTCGCTTGTTCTACCCTTTCCTCCCTATTTCGCTTGTTCCGCCCTTTCCTCCCTATTTCGCTTGTTCCATTCTTTCCTCCCTATTTCGCTTGTTCCATTCTTTCCTCCCTATTTCGCTTGTTCCATTCTTTCCTCCCTATTTTGCTTGTTCCGCCCTTTCCTCCCTATTTTGCTTGTTCTACCCTTTCCTCCCTCTTTCGCTTGTTCCGCCCTTTCCTCCCTATTTTGCTTGTTCCGCCCTTTCCTTCCTCTTTCCCTTGTTCCATTCTTTCCTCCCTATTTCGCTTGTTCCGCCCTTTCCTCCCTATTTTGCTTGTTCCGACCTTTCCTCCCTATTTCGCTTGTTCCGCCCTTTCCTCCCTATTTCGCTTGTTCCGCCCTTTCCTCCCTATTTCGCTTGTTCCGCCCTTTCCTCCCTCTTTCGCTTGTTCCGCCCTTTCCTCCCTATTTTGCTTGTTCCGCCCTTTCCTCCCTATTTTGCTTGTTCCGCCCTTTACTTCCTCTTTCACTTGTTCTACCCTTTCCTCCCTATTTTGCTTGTTCCGCCCTTTTCTTCCTCTTTCGCTTGTTCCATTCTTTCCTCCCTATTTCGCTTGTTCCATTCTTTCCTCCCTATTTCACTTGTTCCATTCTTTCCTCCCTATTTCGCTTTTTCCATTCTTTCCTCCCTATTTTGCTTGTTCCGCCCTTTCCTTCCTCTTTCGCTTGTTCTACCCTTTCCTCCCTATTTCGCTTGTTACGCCCTTTTCTTCCTCTTTCGCTTGTTCCATTCTTTCTTCCCTATTTTGCTTGTTCCACCCTTTCCTCCCTCTTTCACTTGTTCCGCCCTTTCCTTCCTCTTTCGCTTGTTCCATTCTTTCTTCCCTATTTTGCTTGTTCCACCCTTTCCTCCCTCTTTCACTTGTTCCGCCATTTCCTCCCTATTTCGCTTGTTCCACCCTTTCCTCCCTATTTCGCTTGTTACGCCCTTTTCTTCCTCTTTCGCTTGTTCCATTCTTTCTTCCCTATTTTGCTTGTTCCACCCTTTCCTCCCTCTTTCACTTGTTCCGCCATTTCCTCCCTATTTCCCTTGTTCCACCCTTTCCTCCCTATTTCGCTTGTTCTGCCCTTTCCTCCCTCTTTCGCTTGTTCCATTCTTTCCTCCCTAATTCGCTTGTTCCGCCCTTTCCTCCTTATTTCGCTTGTTCTGCCCTTTCCTCCCTATTTTGCTTGTTCCGCCCTTTCCTCCCTATTTTGCTTGTTCCGCCCTTTCCTCCCTATTTCGCTTGTTCCGCCCTTTCCTCCCTATTTTGCTTGTTCCGCCCTTTCCTCCCTATTTCGCCTGTTCTGCCCTTTCCTCCCTATTTCGCTTGTTCCACCCTTTCCTCCCTATTTCGCTTGTTCCGCCCTTTCCTTCCTCTTTCGCTTGTTCCGCCCTTTCCTCCCTATTTCGCTTGTTCCGCCCTTTCCTCCCTATTTTGCTTGTTCCGCCCTTTCCTCCCTATTTCGCTTGTTCTACCCTTTCCTCCCTATTTCGCTTGTTCTACCCTTTCCTCCCTATTTCGCTTGTTCCGCCCTTTCCTCCCTATTTCGCTTGTTCTACCCTTTCCTCCCTATTTCGCTTGTTCCGCCCTTTCCTTCCTCTTTCCCTTGTTCCATTCTTTCCTCCCTATTTCGCTTGTTCCGCCCTTTCCTCCCTATTTCGCTTGTTCCGCCCTTTCCTCCCTATTTCGCTTGTTCCGCCCTTTCCTCCCTATTTCGCTTGTTCCATTCTTTCCTTCCTCTTTCGCTTGTTCCATTCTTTCTTCCCTATTTTGCTTGTTCCACCCTTTCCTCCCTCTTTCACTTGTTCCGCCATTTCCTCCCTATTTCGCTTGTTCCACCCTTTCCTCCCTATTTCGCTTGTTACGCCCTTTTCTTCCTCTTTCGCTTGTTCCATTCTTTCTTCCCTATTTTGCTTGTTCCACCCTTTCCTCCCTCTTTCACTTGTTCCGCCATTTCCTCCCTATTTCCCTTGTTCCACCCTTTCCTCCCTATTTCGCTTGTTCTGCCCTTTCCTCCCTCTTTCGCTTGTTCCATTCTTTCCTCCCTAATTCGCTTGTTCCGCCCTTTCCTCCCTATTTCGCTTGTTCTGCCCTTTCCTCCCTATTTTGCTTGTTCCACCCTTTCCTCCCTATTTCGCCTGTTCTGCCCTTTCCTCCCTATTTCGCCTGTTCTGCCCTTTCCTCCCTATTTCGCTTGTTCCACCCTTTCCGCCCTCTTTCGCTTGTTCCGCCCTTTCCTCCCTATTTCGCTTGTTCCGCCCTTTCCTCCCTATTTTGCTTGTTCCGCCCTTTCCTCCCTATTTCGCTTGTTCTGCCCTTTCCTCCCTATTTCGCTTGTTCCGCCCTTTCCTCCCTATTTCGCTTGTTCCGCCCTTTCCTTCCTCTTTCGCTTGTTCTACCCTTTCTTCCCAATTTCGCTTGTTCCGCCCTTTCCTACCTATTTCGCTTGTTCTACCCTTTCCTCCCTATTTCGCTTGTTCCGCCCTTTCCTTCCTCTTTCCCTTGTTCCATTCTTTCCTCCCTATTTCGCTTGTTCCGCCCTTTCCTCCCTATTTCGCTTGTTCCGCCCTTTCCTCCCTATTTCGCTTGTTCCGCCCTTTCCTCCCTATTTCGCTTGTTCCGCCCTTTCCTCCCTATTTCGCTTGTTCCATTCTTTCCTCCCTATTTCGCTTGTTCCATTCTTTCCTCCCTCTTTCGCTTGTTCCGCCCTTTCCTCCCTCTTTTGCTTGTTCCGCCCATTTTTTCCTTCTTTCGCTTGTTCCGCCCTTTTTTTCCTTCTTTCGCTTGTTCCGCCCTTTTTTTCCCTTCTTTCACTTGTTCCGCCCTTTTTTTCCTTCTTTCGCTTGTTCCATTCTTTCCTCCCTCTTTTGCTTGTTCCGCCCATTTTTTCCTTCTTTCGCTTGTTCCGCCCTTTTTTTCCTTCTTTCGCTTGTTCCTCCCTTTTTTCCTTCTTTCGCTTGTTCCGCCCTTTTTTTTCCTTCTTTCGCTTGTTCCGCCCTTTCCTCCCTCAGCAGTTCTGTGAGGTTTGGGGGAGGTTTTAACCTCACCCAATATTCCTCTTTAAATGTATAAGGCAGTTAAAAGGGCCAATTTATATAATTTCTCTAATTAAATGGAACAATGCCTGATTGCGAAATATATGAGTGGTAAAATGACATCTGATTGCCAAACAGAAACCTTCTGATTCCATTTTTTGCATAAGATTATATAGTAAGACCAATCATGGTACTGAAGACCCTTTTACAACAAAGGGTTAAATCAGCCGCAGAAATGGAAATGGGACTTGATAGACACTAAAATTGCAGAAGACAACATTAATCATTATGGATAAGCTGTTATTATATATATGCGTGGTAATAATACCGTCTCTAAGCCCGGCTTCTATTTATATGCAGAGATGGAGAGAGCGCCGGCACACAGGCAGCGACAAAAGAGAAGGCAATCTGCACAAAATGACCATCGAGTGCCATTAATAATCCCACATGATACATTGTATGCTATAGACGTCTGAGATGTGTCATCTGTCTGATTCTGGCATCGGAGGAGACTCTGGAGCTTAAAAGCATTTTCTACAAACTCATTGAAGCAGACAGGCACCTCGCGTGGTGCTGCATCCCCACCTATTTGGGATGTCTGCCTGTTTTGTTGCCCCTGGAAAGACTTTAATGCTGCTTTCAAACTGGGGAGAGACAATAGATAGAGAAATTTTCTTAGGCAATTTTTTTGGTATAGCATTTGCAAAGCGATCGCAAAACGAATTACCGGCGTTCGCAATTTTCTAATGAACCAACTTTATTTAATGTGCCACAAACAAATGACACAGGAAATAGAGCATCTGATTGGCTGCTGACTGCATCAGCATTGGTATCGCTAAAGTAATAGCAATTAAAAAGCAATTGACTGCAATTGTAATTGAAATTGTTAGGTTTTCACACACCCTTTTGCATTGCAGTGAATGGAAGGGACAGGCCATCTCACAGTGACTGTTTGCCGGGGGGGGGGGGCATCTCCCTATCAGAGGACATGGAAGAGACTAGTGATGGGGCCAGGTAGCGCAGGACATGGATCCAGCGATCAGGTAAGTGTTGGAGCATTGGACTAGGAGCAACGGTCTGCATAGGACACAAGGCGAGTATAGCATTTTTTTAATTTAGCCTGAAAATTGTCTTTAAAATCAGGTGTAGTATCTCTTAGTATCTGTTTGTATTGTGGGCTTATAAAATGGAAAAGAATATGGGTAGGCCAGTCTGTGTAGTTGAGGGGATGATGGTACCAGTTCACCATTATCCCATGTTGAAGGGACTTGCTTAGACCTGCCTCGAGTTATAAGCCCAAAGGGGGACACAGACCCCGTCAAGACTAGATATACCAATCATCTAGCCATGGTCCGGGAGGTTTTGAAGTGTAGCTCCCTGTGGTGGAGTCCATGGTGCCCAAAAGCCACAACTCAATGGCACTAGTAAGGCTTTTAGATACACTAGCATCCAATTGTTCTGAGCACCGCCTTCCTGGCAGGGTCTTATGACCAGAAGTAAGGCTCTCTGCTTAGTATTAGTCACTGGGCAACTAAATTATTTATTCAGCTTAAATCACTTATGTTCTGTTCCCCTAATGTTGTTACTTTTGTTTTGTCAATTGTATTACAATTTGGCTTTCTAAAATATCTAAGCTAAGAATTGCACTTCCCGGAGGTCCCTGAGAAGCATTGGCTGGCGCTAGAAACATCAAGAGATTTGCAAAGCTCCACCTGTTAGCTAGGATTGATGGGTAATCTTGCTTTTGTCCAGTAAACACTGTGGCTTTGATTCATCAAGAGTTGAAAAAAATTCTCACGGTAGAAAAAATTCATTTAAAGTGGACCAACACCCAGGGGTGATCGGCCCGGGAATCTATAAGATTCCCGGGCCGATCACCTCCCTCACCGCGGGACATCCAAGAAACCCCCCCCCCAAAACCCCCAAAAAACCTTACCTTACGCGCCCCTCTAGATGTGCGCACGCCCGCGCCGGCCGTTTGTGAATGGCCGGAGCAGGTGCGCGCCCTGTAAGAGTGACGTGCGGGAGGCGGCGGCGGACGCGCTGTCTTGTCCGTCGCTGTCACCCGCTTGTCCGTCGGCGGGGATTGGACGGCGCGGTCACGTGGGAGTGTGGTGAGGTGAGTTTTTGGGGCTTTCTGGGGGGTTTCACACAGCGGGGCACTCCCAATCGGGGTGCCCCCCGAAGTGGACCAAAACCCAGGATAGTCAAAATCCTGGGTGTTGGTCCACTTTAATGAGGAAAAAACCTGAGAATGACACTGTTGATGAAACACCAGATAGGAAGACATTGAAAGTCAATGGCAGTTTTTACTACAGTGCAAAGGAGTAAAAAGTTCTCTACTTTTCTTCAGGAGTGAAAAAGTGCCATTGATCTTCATTGTCTTCCTAACTAGTGATTCATCAACAGTGACATTCTCAGGCTTTTTTCTCATGAAATTATTTTTTTAGTACCATGAGATTTTTTTTCAACTCTTGATGAATCAAGGCCTATTTATCTAACTTGAAGTATATTTACTTTTATCAGTGGGCAGTTTGGCTGGGCCCGGCCGAAGCCATGGACTCCATACCTTGCTATGATCATGTCTTCATGTAGTTATGACTTTGCAGAACACATGTAGGCCATATCCAGGAACTGCGTTTCTCACAGGTCTCTAGAAAATCAAAACCGGAACTAGGGATATATACTTTGGACATACCTTGCAATTTTGAGGGTCAAGAAGACCAAAACAAGCAGGAGAACTATGGCTCTGTAGCATACCATACCTCCCAACTGTCCCTCATTTGGACTGTCCTTCTTTTGAGCCCATATCCCCCTTGTTGTTGCCATTTGTCCCTCTTTGAGGTGTAACATGCAGCTCTGTATCAATAAATGATTAATTTGCCTATTCAAAATTTTAATATTGTTGTAACTGTTACACCCTATGTCCTATCCATTAATCAATGATGGTGTGTGGTCTAAATTAACAATTGTCCCTCTATCCAACCCTGAAAAGTTGGAAGATATGTATATACACTAAGTTATATATAAACATTGCCCTTCGCAGAGGTCACTAGGCTCAGACAGGTACATGGAACAAAAAGAGAGGGAGTGTATGTGGCTAACTTCCTTCATAAGCGGGCCCTCCCTTCCCATCCTCACCTGTCTGTGTATCTGTTTCAAATCCTCTGTGTAAATTGTCAGCTCCTGCAGCCGGTCTTCTAGCTCTAATCTCTTCGAAAACTCCTCTTCATATCTGTAATAAAATATTTTTTCCAGTAAACATGTACAGAAATGTCAGAAAACCAAAATAATTCCCTTAAAGTGGACCAAATCCCACCGCAATCGATTTCATCCCACGATTTTGGATGTCCCGCTGTGTGAAACCCCCCAGGTCGCCCCATACACTTACCTTGTTTCCAGGTCCTACGATGCATGTGCGAGCAGCGGCCACATCCCTGCAATCCCTCGGGCACAATCCCTGTTAGAGGAAAGCGGGGGATGCGGCCGCCAGTGCGTTCGGAGCCGCTGGTTTAGAGAAAGCCCTAGACGAAGTGACGTTAGCAGCTCCAAGCATGCTGACTGGACGCATGCGCCGTAGGACCGGTGATGAGGTGAGTTGGGCTTGGCGATCTTGGGGGGGGGTTCACACAGCGTGGCACCCCCGATCGGGGTAAAGGACCGAAACCCAGGATAGTCAAACACCTGGATTTTGGTCCACTTTAATACAGCACAAAACCTTCTTTTCCCCCACAAGCTGCCCCCCCCCCCTTCGCTCACTCTCGCAGCCTGATTACCTCAGCTGATACAGCCTGACTTGGCAGTGGCCTGTTTTTTAAAAAAAGGGGTTTTCCGCAGGCTTGGCTATGCCCACCAGGCATTTTTGAGTTTGCCTCTGGGGCAGGCTAGCGGCCTCCCCTGGGGTCTTCTAGATTCCAGGACCAGCTGTAGAGGTTTTTGAGCTGCTTTAAAAAAGGGAGCAAAACCCAGGATTTTCATTCTCCCAGATTATGTCAGTTTCCAGAAAAAATCCATATTTGGGATGCCCTATATGTGAAACCCCTAAGGAACGTTGGTATTCTTACCACGCTGGAGATCCTGGTGATGTGCATATTGATTAGCAGCATAGAAATCTGAATAGAGGTTTCCCTTCAGATGTCAGAACCCATGCGGGCCATTTAGATAGGCCTAGAACGGGAGCACGCATTAGCCAGAGGGGTGCCACGGATGCTGCCAGGGCCCGCGCATGAGGCGTGGTATTGCCGGGAAGATGAGTTTCACAGTGATCCTGGAGGATTAACACATCGGGATACCCCAAAAAGAAGTGTTATAGAGTCTAGGCCGGTTGTTGCTCTAAGAGATATGTGCCTAGCTATTAGTGCTGCTGGAATTTGTAGAGACAGAGTAAAATGGCTTTTGTATACGCTGGAAAGCCTTGTCCATCAATAACTATAGCAGGTGCTGAACATCACAGGGTAGGCATACTTCTCGAAAAGCTTGACATGAAGGTGCAGGGGTGCTTCACCCAGAGGCAGTAGAGGCAGGGTGGTGCTCAGCAACTTGTGGGCTGGTCATGGGCTCATAAAAACCTCAACTGATTTTGGCCCTAGTCCCCCCCCCCGGTAGCAGGGCCGGGAATGAGAGACTGGAAGGAGTGGCAGTAGGACATAGCACTGCATTAAGCTTAAAAACATTGGGTAAGGAATACATTGGGAATTGGCCATTGAAATAATAAAATGTGGTTGTCACGCCAACTTTGAACACTAGATGGGAGTATAAGACCACAAATGGGGGAGAGAATTAAATTCACACTCTTAGAATCCTGGAGTAGGATTCCCCTTTAAGATAAGTCAGGGGACAGAAGATACATTTGGGGAACAAAAGGAAACAGCTGAAATTGGTTGGGAGGTTTTTGGAGGGAAAATATAGGCAACATTGTAAGAAAGCAGAGGTAGCCAAGAAACCCTGTGTAAGATGGCTGGTGGGGCTACTACAGAGAAGTCCAGGTGCTGCTGAAACGAGTGGGAAGACGTGGCTTTGGGGCAGCTGTGTCGAGATGAGGTTCAGAGAGATAAGGGCTCTGGCAGGAAGAAGCCCATGGGGGTCCTGGCGTGGATGTGACAGACAAGGTGCCCCTTAGGAGTGAGAAGATCCCAGGGGACTGTAAGGCTGTGATGGAGTGCCACAGTACTTAGACTCCAGTAAGGTGCGGCTGCCCCTGGTTGAGGCCCCTGCCCTGTAGTGACTGTTGTGTGAAGAAGAAGCCCTCATGCTGGGGAACAGTACAGGCCTGTACTCTAAAATGAAGAGGTTCCCCATGTCTTTCTTGCTGGCATCCCTATGGTCCCTCTGCTAACTCTGGGGAACTCTGCATCCCAATCTGGGATACTCCCTAGAAAGGCCTACTATTAATTGGGAGATACAATACTGCCTAGACCCTATGCGTAAATGTTCTGATAAGCAAGTGTACCTGTGTCCTCTGCCTGAGGGATACAAGACCCTTGTAGCCGGCGGAAAGTATTCAGCCATTATCTTTGTGGTTCTTCAATGTAATGGTTCATATCTGTCCTGCAGTTGCTCTACATCACCACAAGATGGTGTTGGATAGCTAATGGATTATGACATTGCAGGTCTACCAAGCGTTTGACTAAAACCTAACCACATAGGAGTACAGCTGAGCTGCCATTGGCTAAGGTGAGTAGAAACTAGAGAAGGTTCTAGAAGCCAGTTAGGGAATCTATAAAAGGAGAGTTACCTCAGAAAGAACCAGAACTTGCAAGATGTTGTTCTCTATTGTAGTAACCGGGAGTGAGGAAGATACCAGAAGGGTCAACTGGTAGCAGTCGCAGAAAGTAAGAGAGAACAGAGGAGCCACATTCATACCTAACAAATGAACACAAGAAAAGGTGAATCATTCCACCCAAGATGCTGATGGAGGAAGCTTAAGGCCTCAGTATTCTGTTATGGGACCAGGATGAGTGACCGCCACCTGTTGAAGTCCATCTGGATGAAATGTTGTGCTATGGAAGCTGCTAAGGAAACTGTTGTGGAAAGACTGTAAGACCTGCTGTGAAGCCTAAAGTGTACCCAAAGTCCTGCTAATAAAGTAAGTGCCCTTTTCATAAAGTCGGTCTCATTTGGAGTTTTTGGAAGTAAACCCACATCAGGAGGTCCCTCAAGCCCGTTAACAAAGAACCCACTCCCCATACACCCTGAGGAGCTAAACCCCTCAGGGACCCGTATGCTACACCCTTATGCTGAAACATCCTTATAAAGTAAGTGTGCCTGTGTCCTCTGCCTGAGGGATACAAGACCCTTATGATGAAACATCCTTCTAAAGCAAGTGTGCCTGTGTCCTCTGCCTGAGGGATACAAGACCCTTATGCTGAAACATCCTTCTAAAGCAAGTGTGCCTGTGTCCTCTGCCTGAGGGATACAAGACCCTTATGCTGAAACATCCTTCTAAAGCAAGTGTGCCTGTGTCCTCTGCCTGAGGGATACAAGACCCTTATGCTGAAACATCCTTCTAAAGCAAGTGTGCCTGTGTCCTCTGCCTGAGAGATACAAGACCCTTATGCTGAAACATCCTTCTAAAGCAAGTGTGCCTGTGTCCTCTGCCTGAGGGATACAAGACCCTTATGTTGAAACATCCTTCTAAAGCAAGTGTGCCTGTGTCCTCTGCCTGAGGGATACAAGACCCTTATGCTGAAACATCCTTCTAAAAAGCAAGTGTGCCTGTGTCCTCTGCCTGAGGGATACAAGACCCTTATGCTGAAACATCCTTCTAAAGCAAGTGTGCCTGTGTCCTCTGCCTGAGGGATACAAGACCCTTATGCTGAAACATCCTTCTAAAGCAAGTGTGCCTGTGTCCTCTGCCTGAGGGATACAAGACCCTTATGCTGAAACATCCTTCTAAAGCAAGTGTGCCTGTGTCCTCTGCCTGAGGGATACAAGACCCTTATGCTGAAACATCCTTCTAAAGTAAGTGTGCCTGTGTCCTCTGCCTGAGGGATACAAGACCCTTATGCTGAAACATCCTTCTAAAGTAAGTGTGCCTGTGTCCTCTGCCTGAGGGATACAAGACCCTTATGCTGAAACATCCTTCTAAAGCAAGTGTGCCTGTGTCCTCTGCCTGAGGGATACAAGACCCTTATGCTGAAACATCCTTCTAAAGTAAGTGTGCCTGTGTCCTCTGCCTGAGGGATACAAGACCCTTATGCTGAAACATCCTTCTAAAGTAAGTGTGCCTGTGTCCTCTGCCTGAGGGATACAAGACCCTTATGCTGAAACATCCTTCTAAAGCAAGTGTGCCTGTGTCCTCTACCTGAAGGATACAAGACCCTTATGCTGAAACATCCTTCTAAAGTAAGTGTGCCTGTGTCCTCTGCCTGAGGGATACAAGACCCTTATGCTGAAACATCCTTCTAAAGCAAGTGTGCCTGTGTCCTCTGCCTGAGGGATACAAGACCCTTATGCTGAAACATCCTTCTAAAGCAAGTGTGCCTGTGTCCTCTGCCTAAAAGCAATGCAAGTTTATCTGGCCTGTGAACTGTACAGTTGACTGTGACGTGGATTTAAGCATTAAACCAGACCTTCAGCATGATTTAATGAAAAGACTAAAACCCTTAAAAAACTATTCCCCAGCATCTAAAATTAGTATATTTTAGGTTTTTATTCACTTGCTTATTATTCTTTCCCCCACCAGGCTGCAACTCTTTTCAGGACTCTAGGATACAGGCGCCGCCATCTTGACTCAGAAGCATCACATACTGAGGAGAGGAGAGCGGGATAAAGTACAGGGGTTGGGGCTATAGCTGTGCTTTGCACATGTAACCGGCGCGTACCTGGCCGGGGGCACGCACCTGGGGAGCGAGGGGGATTCTTGGACCTAGGGTAGGGTATCCCATATTGGTGCGGACATGTGTGGGTGGAGGTGCACTTACTTCTGTAATAGCTGCTTGCATCCAGACACAACACTCTTTGGTGAATTCACTTGGCGTTTATTTGATGCATCCATCCTCTGTATCATACAGCAAAGTCCAGTAATACAATCCAGCAAATCACAGCAGCATTCGCTCCTCACTACATTAGACTACAACAGCATAGAACCACCTAGAAGGGTTGGTCTTCCCTTTATATAACCTCTGTAATGTTTCCACATACACCAACAGTTGCAAAGCTCGGCTAATGGCAGGACAGCTAATGTTGCCAATGCCATCTGGTCAAGACTTTGGGCCTTATTTAACAAGGGATAGCGCCAGGTAGCGAATGGTGAGCAAACGGTAATGACGGGCACCGCCACGAGAACGCCGGCTCCCCACCACAATCACACATTTATCAAGCCGATCCTGCTTAGCGACTGACAGAGCACCAGATAGCGAAGCATTCATCATTATTCCAGCCTCAGCCCACAGCACCAGCGAGCGACCTTGAACAGCGACAGGTATGACCTCTCGCTACCTGGCGCTCTCCAATGCATTTCAATGGAGCAATCTTTAAATATTCATAATTAATTGATATTAATGATTTTTTTTTTTTTAAATGTCAAAAATTCTGTGACCACTTCTGCAATGTTAGATATTTTTTTTTAAGGTAAAAAAAAAAAAAAAATGTGTGCAGAATTGATATTACAGGTCTGATATTAATGTATTCATATTACAAAATGTTTATAAAAACAACGGCCAAGCACAGCGAATACTAGCGGGCGCTGTGCAAATACCGCTACTGACACTCATCTGTCGCTACCTGGCGCTATTTGTTTACTTAACCTAAAGAAGTACACCAGACTACTTTCATCTAAAAGACCCATTTCTTAGGCAACACTGCCATCATGTGGTTCCATGATGTAATGGGCCCAAGAACTGCATCTAACAGATTTCTATCACCATCAGGGCTATTCCACTGACAGGGTTCTAATTCTTCCTACCTGTAGTGTTGCAACAGGTTTCTGCCCATTACACACAGACAGAGCAGAGCTGGGGTCAGGGAAAGGACAGCAATCCCAAAATGCAGAGCGACACAGTCAGAAGACACTTCCTGTTTGCAGGCTGCCTGAGACTCCATGAGCCACCATCTTGGATATTAAAAGGCTCATGCAGTAGATGCAGGTAGGATGAATTTTAATGTGAGCAATCTGTATGTACAGGGTGTGGGAAACATAAGATATTCTCTTATTCAGGGTGAAGGTCCGCTTTAACTAATAAGTATAAATAAAAATAATTTGATTCTTTCACTGCCACTGCTTGTCCTTGAGCACTTGTCTGCTGAGGTGCCACCATCACCCCATGCTGTGATCCAATTAACCTTTATCATCGATAGGGATGAGCGAACCGGTTCGGACGAACCGGAATTCGCTCCGAATTTCAGGGAAAATTCGATTCGGCACGAACCCGAATTTTTTTTGGTTCGTGCCGATCGAATTTTCCCTGAAATAAAAAAAAAAAAATGCCGGCATGGTGGGAGCGGACAGGCCGGCTACGCTGTCAGCGGGCGGCGGAAGCGGCGCCGGCCTCCACGCTCTGGCGCCGCTCTCAGCTGTCATCAGAGGGCGCGTCATCAGAGGGCGCCTGAGAGCGGCGCCGGCCTCCACGCTCCGACCATGCAGGTAAGTGTTTGCTTTTTAAACAAATTCCGGCATGGTGGGAGCGGGCAGGCCGGCTTCCGCCGCCCGCTGACAGCTTAGCCGGCCTGCCCGCTCCCACCATGCCGGCATTTTTTTTTTTCAGATGAGCGATTTGTGAAAGTTCGATTCGGGCGAACCCGAATTTCTTGGGGAAATTCGGCAAGTCGCCCGAATCGAACTTTCAAGAAGTTCGCTCATCTCTAATCATCGACTACCAAACTTGTGTACTGTGATTCCATAAAGTGGGGTTACAAAAGCTTGAGACGGCTATTTATTCTGATGGAAGAGAATAGGAGGTAGCAGGGCCAGTGACGCCCAGAATAAGGTGAAGGCTAGAGAGATGATGAGAATGGGGGGAATCCTTGCCCAGGCAGCAATTCCAAACTAAAGCTACAGCATTTGGGCAATATTGTAGAAATCGGACTTGTAAGGATAATATCTTGATAGTATCATTGTCTGACAAGTTTGGTTTAACAGTGACTCGTGTTTCATTGTTTAAGGTTTCGGGGGGAGTTTATTCAGTAGAAGTCGATATAATAGTTCTTGCATAGCAGCTTTCCGGGGCATATCGGTCTTTGTTGTCTCACAATCACATTGCATTGGTTGTGCGTGAGAAGTGGCCCACAACGTGGGCTTCTACAATAACACTGCACTGGGCGATTTCAGGACGCAGCTAAACATTTGTAAATTCCTGAAATGCTGCGCAAGACTCATGAATCAGCCTCTTTGTCCTGAGAAACCGGCACAACCTACAGCCTGCTCCTTCAGTCTCCTCTAACGGCTCATAGTCACTGGTGGCTGCTACACCGGAGGGTTCCATCAGGGGCTTCTGTTGCTTGAAGCAGGTGCAGGGGTAGCGACTGTATCCGGGCCCATGAGGACAGGGGGCCCCACTATTGTTGCTCCTCGACCTTGTTTATCACGTGTCATTGTGTATACAATGTGTCTCTGCTCTATCAGTTTTTAGTAGTCAATTGTATCCAGTTCACTTGATAGTCCTGGAGTCTAAAAGACTGGCCATCCCCTGGGACATCCCAAATCAGCATGCCCCAACCCTCCCCCCCCCCCCCCCCCCCGGGTCACCACAAAACTTAGAGGCTGTATCATTAATAGCGACAGATAGCGACTGTTGAGCGACTGTAGCAGTATTTTGACAGAGACCGCTAGTAGTCGCTATGCTTGGCCATTGTTCGGTGGATGATAGCGACTCAGTCGGTGTGCCGTAATGTTGAATACAAGATGCTGAGTCGCTATTTGACAGGTTCGCTGTTGTATGGGAGCGCATGATAGCGACTGGACATAGCGACCGGCACCCACCATATTCATTAAAAAATCAGCCTTAAAAATTCCTAGCGCTGTGAAATGCATGTTTAAATCCCAGAGCGCAGTAGGCGATGTGTTAAAAGTAGTTTTTTAACCCCCTAACCACCCAAAAAAAATGGAATGATTTTGAAATAATATTCAAACCTGAATAGTTGAAAATCAGACCTGTAATATCAATTCTGCAAAAAAAAAAAATTTTTTTTTTAAATCCCCAAAAAATACATTTTCATTTTTTTTGGAAATGTAAAAAAAAAAATATATTAAAAAATAATTATTAATTAAAATACATTCTGCCATTGAAATGCATTGGAGAGCGCCAGGTAGCGAGAGGTCATACCTGTCGCTGTTCAAGGATGTTCGCTGGCGCTGTGGGATGAGGCTGGGACAATGATGAATGAGTTGCTAGGTGGCGCTATCTCAGTCGCTAAGCAGTATCGGCTTGATAAATGTGCGATTGTGGAGGGGAGCCGGCGTTCTAGTTGCGGTACCTGGCTTTACTGGCCGGCTCCCCAGTCGCTATCTGTCGCTATTCCTTGATAAATAAGGCCCTTACTTTTGCCCTGGTTCCCATGGTGATGTAAATAATTCCGGCTACATCCCCAGTATCTATGGGTGGAGGAACGATCCCGCGTCCATCTATTCAGATAGACTAGGGGTGGGGGGCACATCCACGTCTAAAGGAAAACTGGGGATGTGGCCGTTCACACTCCCTTTTTTCAAGCACTGTGCATACTCCAGGCATTACTATGCATGGCACATGGCGCTGATTGGACAAGAGCCGTGCATGCATCATGTACATTTTTATGGGCGATTTTTGGTGGTTTCACATAGCAGGGTATCCCAAATCGAGATGCCCCACAGTCAAGGATCAACCTGGGATAGTGAAACGACCAGGTTTTGTTCAGCTTTAAAGTGGACCAAAACCCAGTATTTTGATTATCCTGGATTATGGTCCATTTTTGCACCCTGGGATTGCTGGTGTACTTATCATGCTCCCATCCCCAGACTATCTGGAGCACGCATCATCTATAGAAGGCGGTGGATGCACCATGGGATCACCAGAAATGGCTGACCCCTAGTTTGAACTGGGCCCCCAAATCAACCAGCATTTACTGTCTCTGGCCCCTATAACCCATAATGTGATGGCTGGGCCCCTAGTCTTAGGGACAGGGTCAAGTCATCACATATAGAAAAATTCCTGATGGTGGCCCTGCACTTATACACCCAGTGAACCAGTGGTGTAACTCAATATGAAGGGTCCTGTCATAGCTCATACCTCAATTGAATGCAGCTACACAACTAAAGGCTGAAACAGCAGAGATACAGTAAATGGTGCCTCCATTCTCTAAATCAGCGGTACTCAACTGGCGGACCTCGGCGCCAGATTTCTGGACCCCTTCCCTGACAGGTCTGCACTCAGTTGCTTCTGTGTTGCCATGCTCAGAGCTGCCCCCATTTACTGTGCCTAGTCTCCTGCCAGTGTCACAAGGTACTGCCGAGCACCTAGCATTGCAATATGTACGGCATGGGCGAGAAGTAGCATTGCAAGGTACACACAAACTCTCTTTGCCCCATCTAATCCTGTCCCGCTGCCCAGGGCCGGATTAAGAGCATCCCGGGCCTGGTGCTGTAGATTTTGACGGGCCTATTTATCGAAGTATATAAAATGAAAACGCAACACAAAGCAATTTTGTTTAAGACAAAGTGCATTTGTCACATGTCTAATATACATTAAATTACCAGGATAGCTGAATACATGTTAGTGTATGAAAAATGTGCATATCTTCATAGAGTTTGTTATTTAGCTAAAAAAAAAAAAAAAGAACCAACTTGCTTTTGGGGGGGCCCAGAGTGTCAAAGAGGTGTTGTAGAGGGTTCGCTATGCCCCCCGACTGTAACACCTATCTGATGTGACGTCACACCTGCAGCTTTTTTGGTTAACACACAGGGCTCTCTACGGGGCTGAAACACGAGATCTTGTAGATTCCAGGACTGCCGCTGGTGGGTTTTGTTCCACTTTAAAGTGGATCAAAACCCAGTGCGATTCCCTCCCCCGGGCATCCAAAATCAGGAAGTGTGAAACCATACACTTACCTTGTTTCATGGACTTACAGCACATGTGTAAGCAGCATCCCCGCTATCCCTCTAGCAGGGCGCGTGCCTGCGCAAGACATTTGTGAATGCCCGGCGTGGGCACGCTCCCTGTAAGAGGAAAGCGGGGGATGTGGCCGCCAGCGCGCTCAGAGCCGCTGGCCTTAGACAGTGTGATGTCAGCAGCTCTGGGGGAAAGGACCAAAACCTAGTATAGTCAAATCCTGGGTTTTGGTCCACTGCCCAGAAATTTTACTATGCTAGGTTTTGGTCCACTTAAAGCAGAACAAAACCCAACAGTGGCCAGCATCTTGCAGTTTTGTTCTGCTTTAAGTGGACCAAAACCCAGGAATTTCACTATCCTGGGTTTTGGTACCTTCTCAGGGGCATACAGATTTGTGATGCCCCGCTCTATGAAACCCCCAGCTCTCTCGAAGACTTAATGTGGACCAAAACCCAGCTGGATCGGCCAGGAATCTATAAGATTCCTGAGCCGATTCATTCCCTCCCCGCGGGGCATCCAAAATTGGGATGCCCCGCTGTGTGATACCCCCAGGTCGCCCGCTACACTTACCTTAATCCCAGTCCAATGGCTGCATCCCCGCTATCCCTCTAGCAGGACACGTGCCCGCGCCGGCCATTTGTGAATGGCTGGTACAGTCACGCTCCCTGTTAGACGGAAGTGCGAGATGCGCTGAGCTAAGACATCGCTCAGACGTGCATAGCTCAGTGGCTCAGAGTGTGCTGATTGGACGAGAGGCCGCGCATGCGCCCTAGGACCGCGGTGAGGTAAGTTGATGCGGGAGATTTAGGGGTTTCACATAGTAGAGCATCCCAAACCCAGGATCGTCCAAACCCCAGGATAGTCAAAATCCTGGGTTTTGGTCCACTTTAACCTTCTTTAATCCCACTGCGCATGCACAAGCTCTTGTCCAATCAGCGCTTTATGCCGTGCAATTTAATGCACAGCATAAAGCACCATTTGTACAAGAGATGTACCACAGGAGAGCGGCCACTTACCTGGTCTCCTGATGTGCGATGAAGCCTGCGAGACCACGCCCCCGAACTCCCGCACTCCAACAGAAGACAGGTGGCAGCTGCGAATGGAGGTAGGGCAGGGTATGCGGGGGGGGGGGGGGGGGGCGAGGAGTGGGGTGGGGGTAGGACGAGGAGTGGGGCGGGGGATGCGATGGGGGAGGCAGGGTGAGTAGTGGGGTGGGGGATGCGAGGGGGGTAGGACGAGGAGTGGGGCGGGGGATGCGATGGGGGGCAGGGCGAGGAGTGCAGCGGAGGATGCCAGGGGGAGTAGTGGGGCGGGCGATGCAGGTAGAGGATGCAAGCGGCGGGGGGGGCAGCACGAGGTGGGTGCACGTTCTGGTGCGCCGCTCCTGTCAAAGAAGACAGGCGGCGGCTGCGAGCAGGGGGCAGAGCGGGGAGTGGGGCCCCGCCCGCTCGCAGCTGCCGCCTGTCTTCTTTGACAGGAGCGGCGCACCAGAACGCGCACCCACAGGAGGCGGTGGTGGGGTGGGGAGGGAGGGATAGGGGAGGGTTCTCACTGAACCACCAATGAATTTTAAAGTTGAAGTTCATCCCCACAGGCACAGCCCGCACCGTCTGCAAGCTCCGCCCTAGGCTCTGTAGCGGGTGCCCGGCAGCCTATGTGGGCCGCGTTTGCAGGCTGCTGGGCCTGTTTTAACGTAGGGGCCTGGAGCGGCAGCTCCGTCCGCCCCTACGTTAATCCGGCCCTGCCGCTGCCCCAGTTAAAGCCCCATCCAATCCTATCCCACTCATTCCAGTCCCCCCAGCTTTGCCCCACTCATTCCAGTCCCCCCAGCTTTGCCCCACTCATTCCTGTCCCCCCAGCTTTGCCCCACTCATTCCAGTCCCCCAAGCTTTGCCACACTCATTCCAGTCCCCCCAGCTTTGCCCCACTCATTCCAGTCCCCCAAGCTTTGCCCCACTCATTCCTGTCCCCCCAGCTTTGCCCCACTCATTCCAGTCCCCCCAGCTTTGCCCCACTCATTCCAGTCCCCCAAGCTTTGCCCCACTCATTCCTGTCCCCCAAGCTTTGCCCCACTCATTCCAGTCCCCCAAGCTTTGCCCCACTCATTCCAGTCCCCCCAGCTTTGCCCCACTCATTCCAGTCCCCCCAGCTTTGCCCCACTCATTCCTGTCCCCCCAGCTTTGCCCCACTCATTCCAGTCCCCCAAGCTTTGCCCCACTCATTCCAGTCCCCCCAGCTTTGCCCCACTCATTCCAGTCCCCCCAGCTTTGCCCCACTCATTCCTGTCCCCGCAGCTTTGCCCCACTCATTCCTGTCCCCCCAGCTTTTCCCCACTCATTCCTGTCCCCCCAGCTTTTCCCCACTCATTTCTTTCCCCCCAGCTTTGCCCCTTGCATTCCTGTCCCCCCAGCTTTTCCCCACTCATTCCTGTCCCCCCAGCTTTTCCCCACTCATTTCTTTCCCCCCAGCTTTGCCCCTTGCATTCCTGCCCCCCCCAGCTTTGCCCCACTCATTCCTGTCCCCCCAGCTTTGCCCCTTGCATTCCTGTCCCCCCAGCTTTGCCCCATCAATCCCAGTCTTTTTTTTAGTTTTGCCTGTGGAATCTATAGCACACCCCCCAGTGTGCTGATTTCTAACTATCCACCCCCGGCGACAACCCCCTGTCCGGACCTCCGCCTCTCGCCTTTATATGGACCTTTAGAAGAAATGGTTGAGTACCCCTGCTCTAAATGATGCCAAATGAGTGCAAATATGATAAAGCAATAGAGCAATAATGGGGCCCAATGCAGTCGCACCTCCTGCACTCCCTAAAGTTACTTCCCTGCGGTGAACCCCATTGGCCACCTGTGGTCATATGGGATGGTGAATGGTGCCAAACACGACCATTAGTATCTTGTATTAGTAAGAGATAATTCACTAAAGTGGGGTGAACGCTCCACCAAAACATGCATAAAAATTGCAAACTCAGACACTTAAGGTGGTGAACATTTCCAGGTTTAAGTTTAAAGCTTTCCAATTAGTAATAGACATTTTTCACAATTAGCAAATAACAACCCTGTAAAGAGTATTCATTAGTATGGAGGTTCATCATCATCACATATAACTCCTTAGTGTGGCCCCTTTATGAGCCTCCTCATATACATCATGGCCCCTGTGTGCTCCCACATAGCTGTTATCTGTGTGTGTGGGCCTGAAGGATGAGGAGAGGAGATAACTCTCTAACACTACAGCTGGTACTCTGCAAGATAAGGAATGCTCCAGTGATCTGGGAAATGTCAGCTCCTGCCTATTAACCTGTCTCCCGCACAGAGGTCACCATGGCCCGGCCTTTATTCTGGCTAATAAACAAATCAGTGACATTTAACCTGTAGGCGCAATGACACACGCCAAGGCGACAAAAGACTCACTGTGCGAAGACAAGGGTATAGGGGAGTACAAAGGAAGTAGAAGAGTTTCCAATATATTAGGGTATAAGGGAGGATACAGAAGAGCTTCCAATCTATTAGGGTATAAGGGAGGATACAGAAGAGCATCCAATCTATTAGCATATAAGGGAGGATACAGAAGAACTAACAATCTATTAGGGTATAAGGGAGGATACAGAGGAGCTTCCAATCTATTAGGTTATAAGGGAGGATACAGAAGAGCTTCCAAAATAGTAGAATATAAGGGAGGATACAGAAGAGCTTCCAATCTATTAGGGTATAAGGAAGGATACAGAAGAGCTTACAATCTATTAGCATGTAAGGGAGGATACAGAAGAGCTTCCAATCTATTAGCATATAAGGGAGGATACAGAAGAGCTTCCAATCTATTAGGGTATAAGGAAGGATACAGAAGAGCTTCCAATCTATTAGGGTATAAGGGAGTATACAGAAGAGCTTCCAATCTATTAGGGTATAAGGGAGGATACAGAAGAGCTTACAATCTATTAGGGTATAAGGAAGGATACAGAAGAGCTTCCAATCTATTAGCATGTAAGGGAGGATACAGAAGAGCTAACAATCTATTAGGGTATAAGGGAGGATACAGAAGAGCTTCCAATCTATTAGGGTATAAGGGAGGATACAGAAGAGCTTCCAATCTATTAGGGTATAAGGGAGGATACAGTTGGAGAAAGAGCTTACAATCTATGAGGGTATAAGGGAAGAGAAAGTGGAGGAACTTACATTCTGATAGAGAATAGGAGTGAATTTAGAGAAGGCAGAAGAGCTTACAATCTATTATTGTATAACAGGACTAGACGTCCACTGGCATCAGACCAGAATGCTGGGTGTCCCGTGTGCAAACTTGCTCATGTCTGGCCTAAGAAAGTGGCAAGGATTAGACTAGAGGATAATTGGTGGTAGAGGAGAAGACGGTGAGGACTGAAGGGCAATCAGTGGCAGGGGAGGACCCATCAGTGGTACAGGATGTGATTTGAATATTTAAAAAGGAGCCCACTGTGACTCTCTTGCATAAACCTGGGGCCGGCCATGGTTGGGTGCCCTGTTGTACTAGTAGGATAATGGACTTACTTTGTCTGTGCCATGAGGAGGTTTCCCTGCAGCTCCCTCAGCTCTTGCCTGGCCAGGTCCCTCTGGATGGATGGGGTAACTGCTGCACCCCTTAGTGACTGGATACTAGATTCTTGCTGTGCCATTGCCAGCTGCAGAGCTTGGATTTGTTCATCTTTTTTCAGAAGTTCTCCACTCATCTCCAGAAGCCTGAAAAAATGCAGAAAAATAAAACTGATCAGTTTTGGTTCTGAATTTATTGCCCCAAAACTGATATTCAGGAACACAGATGTAAGTGTAAGAATGGCCGGCCTTAGGAGGGGGGAAGAGGGTGCAGATGTAAAGGGTGTTGTCATCCTGGTGGTGAGATGGGGAACCAGACTGTTCTCTCATGTGGCAATATTTATTTCACTATATAAAGTGGACCAAAACCCAGCATTTTGACTATCCCGATGGGGGTGCCCCGCTGTGTGAAACCCCCCAGGTCACCGATGCCAACTCACCTCTTCCCGGTCCTACAGTGAATGTGTGGCGGACGAATCCCGTGCCTCCCACTAAAAGGGATCGTCCCGCGCCGGCCATTCACAAATATCTGGCGTGGGCACGCGCCTTGCTAGAAGGATAGCGGAGATGTGACTGTGGCTCGTGCATGCGCCGTTGGACCAGGAAACAAGGTAAGTGTATGGACGACCTGGGGGGTTTCACACAGCGGTGCATCCAGATTTTGGATGCCCCAGGGGGAGGGAATTGATCGTCCCGGGAATCTATAAGATTCTCGATCGGCGTGGGTTTTGGTCCACTTCAAAGCTTCAACGATATGCTGGCACACCCCCCTAATTAACCACACAGGACCAGGGATTGTGAAAGAGCCGGAGCCCCTCTGCAGGGGCCCGGTGAGTGTCCAGGGGAGCTAAGGGGACCTGTACTGAAGAGCACAAGGGCTGGTAACTACTAAGGCAAAGGGGCCAAGAGTTCGGCCTTTGATCCCTGGGTTAACCCCTATTCCTGGCGCATTAGGTTACATAGAAACATAGAAGGTTGACGGCAGAAGGAGACCATACGGTCCATCTAGTCTGCCCTTATGTGTATACTGTATGTTCTCTTTATCTTAGGATAGATGTGTGCTTATCCCAGGCATGTTTACATTCAGTGACTGTTGATTTTTCAACTACCTCTGCTGGAAGTTTGTTCCAAGCATCTACTACTCTTTCTGTAAAATAATATTTTTAACATTTTTATTTTTTAACATTGCTCCTGATCTTCCCCCCGACTAGCTTCAGGTTGTGCCCCCTTGTTCTATCATTAAGCTTCTTCTTAAAAACACTTCCCTCCTGAACCTTATTCAATCCTTCAATCCAATTCAAGGTTAATAAGCTTTGGTGGAGGGGGGCCCTTTTGTTTTCTTTTGTTTTTAAGGCATTACTACCCACCATTGACACCTTTTTTGGGATACCCCTCCCAAAAAAAAACAACAGACCAGCGTAAAGGAAGAATTTCAGTGGGGGGCCGAAAACAAAAGATGCGAAGAAGTTATAGAGAGGGGGCGGGTGGTATGCCGGAACCAGAAGCCCAATTAACTGCACCCTCTCCTATGTATACCATTGGTACGTTAAAGCCCAGTGCCCGGGCCAGGAAGGAGTGTGACAGACTCTCTGCCTTTTGGATTTCACCACTATTCAATTGCCCACCGGGTCATTCATTGGATGCCCACTGTTCCTTTTTCTATACGGCCCATGGGACCCTACTTGGGCATATTGGATTTTAAAGGCACTGTTTCTGCCCCTTTGGAATTTACATAGATTCATTACTTTCATTTTCTTAAGCATGTTCCAGACAATGTCATTGTGTTGTTGATTGTGTTACAGACTGTCATTGTGTTGTTGATTGTGTTACAGACTGTCATTGTGTTGTTGATTGTGTTACAGACTGTCATTGTGTTGTTGATTGTGTTACAGACTGTCATTGTGTTGTTGATTGTGTTACAGACTGTCATTGTGTTGTTGATTGTGTTACCGGCAAAGTTGAGGGATTGTGTGGCCTGCTCCCATTGGTCTGTACGTTTGTCATGCAGTTCTCCATCAGGTCCACGGGGGAGGTCCCCTTGCATGGAGACTTGCATATAAGGCCCAGGGTGGCACTAATAAAACTAGGTCATCTTCACCCTCAATACTGAGTTCCGTCTCTTATTGGGGGAAACGCTATATCGCCATTCACTAGCCCTTGTAAGAGCTGTTCCTGAGCACCTCTCACCATTGGGAAAAGGACGTCTCTGGCGGGGAAGCCCTCCGGCGATAAAGGTTATCGCTACAAGGAGCAACTGGACCAAATCGGCAAGATCTAGGTCAAATCTAGTTTCGGCCTGGATCCAAAGCTCATTACTACTTTCAATGTGATATGCATTTTGATTATTATTTGATCAGAAATGTAACGAGATATTTGACTTGATGATTCAATCAATTTTCACCAATGATTATTTTACCTAAAAAATTGAATAAAGTATGACACATCAAAGGGATAAAAGATCCACGAATGTGTGCATGGTTTAATATTACCTGCTCTGGTATTCTGAGGCCATCACAGCGCTCTGGTTGTCCCGGCTCTGCTCCAGCTTCTTTCGCAGCTCGGCCACCTCCCGCTCATATAGGCTCCGGATAGTCATCACTTCTTCCTGAAGACTCTGAATGGTGGTCGTGCTATTGCCCTGCGTGTGGAGGAGATGGATGAACATTGAGGAGGGAGCTCACCAGTGGTGTAACGAAAAGCGCCAGGGCCCTGGTGCAAACATTAATAAGCCTTTCAAGGCTCATACAATAAACTTTTATTTCTTTCTTTTAACGTAGAGGCTGATTCACTTCTAGTGCCAGGTATTGCCAGATGAGCGTCTGTATAGTGGCGCTTAGAGTGACGGCTAGTAGACGCTGTAAGCTGTAACAGAGCGTCTCGGTCGCTGTAGTAACCTGGCCGGCATTGATAAATATGATGTATGTTGGGCGCTCTAACACCAGTACAGCGCTGCAGGGAGCGAGAGGTAGCGCCAGCTCAGTGCGTCCGGCAATTGTCGCTCCACACCATATTTAACAAAAAACTACACACACAGCATCGGCGCTCTGAAGCTGGGCACTGTAGCATAGAGCGCCAGACGCTGTGTGATCAAAGTCTGATTTTAAACACATACACACCAGTAACAGAGCGAAAACACATGGAATTACATTGCTTTAACACTGGGACAATAACACTTTAGTGCCAGACCTGTATATACAATTCTGCATAAAAATATTTTAAAAAAATGTATAAAAGTGTTTGTTTGCAGCCAGGAGAGGTCACACAATGATTTGAGCAAAACAAAATGTATAAACAACTAATGAAAGCCCATTGAAATGGGAGAGTGCTATAGAGCGACAAGTACCACATGGCGCTCCTGAGCCTAGAGCGCCGGTGCTATACACTGAGCCGCCTGGATTAATACATGTGACGCTACATGGCGTTGTTAGAGTCGCTCACCAGATTCGCTTTCATAAATGCGGTTTCATAACAGTTGGAGGAGCAATAATGATGGGCCCCCCCTCTGACCTTCTAGGCCCCGGCACCCCCTCAAGTTACACTTCTGGAGCTCATCTACAGTACCTATGCACGTTTACATTAATATTGCCTGTCTGGGATGTTTTAAAAAAGAAATGGTTTGGATAGATTTTAAAATAAAAATAATGCTGTTTGTCTTTATGTCATTTGGATTACATTATGGATTTTTACTATCTATCTATAAAAGCTGTATAGTCTTGTAATAAAGATCAGTAAGAATTAGATCAGATAATTATGCAAAACAAACATTTCAGATATTGGTCGTCCTCTTCATTCCTTATTTTGTCGTTACACTTCCAGGATAGGCGCCACATTCTCCAGATTCCTTATATGTACAGTACAGAGACGAGTAGTCCCCTGCCTCTGCCTATGTTATACCTCCAGGAGAGTGGTGATTGATCCATGTACAGAAATATATATAGAGGTAAAAGCATACAGAGGTATATACAGATAAAAAGTATATAAAAGGAGATATATAGAGCCATACTAAGCTGGATATTATACAGTATTATTATTATTGTTTTTTTACAAAGTGGCAACATATTCCATAGTGCTGTAACAATATAAGAAGCCGATTCATTAATAGCGGCAGGTAGCGACAGTTGAGCGACTGTAGCAGTATTTTCACAGCGCCCGCTAGTAGTCGCTGTGCTTGCCCATTGTTCGGTTGTTGATAGCGACTGAGTCGGTGTGCAGTAATGTTGAATACGGGGTGACAAGTCGCTATTTGACAGGTTCCACGATGTATGGGTGCGCATGATAGCGACTGGTCAGAGCGACCGGCTCCCACCATATTCATCAAAAAATCACGCTCAAAAAATTCTCGCGCTGGCGGCGATGTGTTAAAAGTAGTTTTTTAACCCCCAAACCACCATATTTTTAAAATATATATATATATATAAAATATATAAAAAAAAAATGTTTTAAAGAATTTAGTAATATGAATACAATAATATCAGACCTGTAATATCAATTCTGCACAATTTTTTTTTTTTTTACCTTAATAAAATTATCTAACATGGCAGAAGTCACAGAATTCTTCACATTTAAAAAAAAAAAAAAAACATTAATAACAATTAATTATGAATATTTAAAGATTGCTCCATTGAAATGCATTGGAGAGCGCCAGGTAGCGAGAGGTCATACCTGTCGCTGTTCAAGGTTGGACGCTGGCGCTGTGGGCTGAGGCTGGAATAATGATGAATGAGTGGCTATATGGCGCTATCTCAGTCGCTAAGCAGGATTGGCTTGATAAATGTGTGATTGTGGTGGGGAGCCGGTGTTCTCGTGGCTGTGCCCGTCATTACCGGTCGCTCACCAGTCGCTACCTGTCGCTATTCCTTCATATATAAGGGCCAAAGTGGATGCGTGGAAATGCCCACTGCGCTTGAACGATTGAATGGGAATTAGTTTGGTTGAGAGTCATATTGTTTTGACTGAAATAAAATTTCTCGTTTGTCGCATCATCCTTGACATGGAAACAGAAACAAACCACAAATAGGACGACACTCTCTACCCCTTGCCCTAAAATTCCTATAAAGCGCACAGCACAAGCATTGTCACAAATGATCGCTCTAACGAACAATTAGCATCTTCCACGTCTGAATGCAAATAGTTTGCTCACATACGAGTTGTGTGTTTGCTTGCTCAGCGAACAATTGATTTATCTGTTCATGGAAATGGCCCTTTAGACAGGCCTACAGTGGTTTTGACTATCCTGGCGATTGGTCCTTGACCCAGGGGCATCCCCGCTGTGTGAAACCCCCCAGATCTCCCACTCCCCTTCCCGCTGCTCTTATGGCACACTGGGCCTCCTTCCATTTACAGATGATGGATTGAACAATGCTCGATGTGATGTTCAGAGTTTGAGCTATTATTTTTAGCACCTAACCCTGCAATATACTTCATCACAACTTTATCCATGGGCTGTCTGGTGTGTTCTTTGGTTTTCTTGATGATGTTTGCTTACTAATGTTCTCCAACAAACTTTTGAGGCCTTCAAAAAAACAGCTGTAGTTATACTGAGAATACATGACATACAGTGTTACTATTTAGCTGAAGGCTATTTGACGTCCTGCATTGTATTTAGGGGCATCACAGTACCAGGAGCGGAAATATATATGTATGCCACGCCTCGGCTTCTTATTTTTAAAACATTTGGAAAAGCATGTATCATTTTCTTTAAACTTCTTAAATACTTGCTGCTCTGTGTTGCTCACATAAAATTCACATAAAATAAAAGTCATTCAGCATACACAAAAAAAAACAAAAGGAAACTTTTGCCCTGCATAGCTGATGGGTGATAGTCTGGCGATCAGCAACGCACTCGATTTCTGCATCCGTAGCCCTAGCTTCCTGCATTGCCCAGGCACTTCCATGCTAGTTCCCGCCCCCCTCCGCTATCAGTCACAGGGGAGTGGCCACGCCATCTCCCTTCACTATAATAGAGGGGGTGTGTCAGGCACACCCCTTTCATTGCAATGAATGAAGAGGGTGTGGCAGTGCTCCTGTGATTGATAGCGGGTCCCGAGCCTGACATGCCATGTTCTAGTATTGCAGGCTCGGATCCAGCGGGTTGCTGATCACCAGACTAGCACCGGATCAGTGGCGAGAGAAAAAGTATCCTTTTTTTTTTTTTGTTTTGCTGCTGAATTAATTTAAGTTTGTGTCTGCAAAAGTGGCTCAAAACACTCTGCAGCGAATCTAAAAGATTCCAGGGCCAGCCACTAGCCTGTCCCACTGTGGTTGGCAGTATATCCACCTTTACTGGCAGCTCCCACAATGCAGTGTTTTCCGGCGGCTGCATCCCCGGCTTCCCTGCAGCTGTGAGTACTTCCACATCCAGCCATTCAGATAGGGCAGGAGTGTGCACTCCACAGAGAAACTGGGCATGAGTCTAGCCAGCTGGCACATGTCACACCACAGCCTTGAGATAAGCCAATCGGTGATCTCAAAACTTATTTTGGCAGTGGAAAAACACTTTTTTATTAAACCGAGCCATCGCCCACCCGACAGCATCCGCCGAGGTACTCGGGGGTTCACAAAAAGGGTTTTGTTCTGCTTTAAAAATGTGGAAAAGTTCAAGAGGTATGCATTCTTTTTTTTTTCCAGGCACTGCATTATTTGTTTTACTTTGTCTGTAATTTCTACTTTGTAAAGCACCACAGAATACAATATAAGTACAATATATAGAAGTAACTGATAGAAGTACAATATATATAGGTGGGGTTAGACAAATATATAAAGAGAGAGATATACTGCATGAAGATATATATATATATATATATATATATATATATATATATATATATTTATTTATATGTATTATATAAGGTATATGGAAGTGTAGTGCTGATTGGAAGATTGTTGGAACGAGCCATGCTTCCAGCTCCTCCGGGGGAAAAAAGATCTAAAAATAGAAAATTCATTACCATGCTTTATAGTGAGTATAAAAACAGAACATGCGTGTGTCACAATCAGCCTCCTGAAACAGCTCACATGGGATTTTCTTGCCTGTCATTTTCTCTGGAAGAAGCAGACTCACTATGTAAATGCTGACACTTCTATTGCACCTTTCAAATATTGCACAAACGTTTCCCCTGCTACTTGGTGACCAGAGTGACCTTAAATATAGCCATTTTCTCCACATAAAAACCCAATCATATGCGGGAGTTTTTTTTTTTTTTTTAGCAGCTTTTGTGCACTTTAATGAATAGGTCATAGGCTGTTCCTCATTACTAGAGATGAGTGAAACCCAAGTACAAAGTTTGGGCTCATACAATTACAATTGATTGTAAGCTCTTCTCCCTCTGTATCCTCCCTTATACCCTAATAGAGTGTAAGCTCTTCTCCTTCTGTATCCTCCCTTATACCCTAATAGATTGTGAGCTCTTCTCCTTCTGTATCCTCTCTTATACCCTAATAGATTGTAAGCTCTTCTCCTTCTATATCCTCCCTTATACCCTAATAGATTGTGAGCACTTCTCCTTCTGTATCCTCCCTAATACCCTAATAGATTGTAAGCTCTTCTCCTTCTATATCCTCCCTTATACCCTAATAAATTGTAAGATCTTCTCCTTCTGTATCCTCTCTTATACCCTAATAGAGTGTATTCTCTTTCTCCTTCTGTATCCTCCCTGGTACCCTAATAGATTGCATACCTTCCAAATTTTCAGAGTGGGAAAGATAAATATTTGTATTAATTCAAACACACCCCCTCACCACACCCGAGCAACACCACGTGCACAATTTCCTGCCCAATGGTGATTGGATTAGCAGGGAGGAGTGGGAGGGAGAGAGGGATGGATAGGATAGGAGGAATGGATAAGATGAGCTGGAGAGCCACGAGGGAGAGATGGATGGGATTAGCTGGGGGGAGAGCGGGAGGGATGGATGGGAGGAGCGGGAGGGCTTAACAACCAGACATGTGGGCATGGACTCAGAAGAGTGACACTCCCTCCAAATTAAGAACAGTTGGGAGGTATGAGATTGTAAGTATTCCCTACAGGCCACTAAACAGACTGAGCAGCGTGGGATGTCACGGATTCTTTGAGATCTTGAGGGAGCTGTGTATGTGTCTTTGCTGGTACCTGTGGTAGGAACTTTGAAGCTTCAGGGTCTAACACACTTCTATTACATTGAGAGCAGCTACTTACTTGCATGGTGCTCATAATGACTTCCATACTAACTTCTTCAGAACATTGTTGCATGAATTTATCTGGTTCTAGCGTCATTCTTGATAGTACATTAGCGTCAGCATTAGACTTTCCTGGGCGATGCTTGATGCTGAAGTTGAAGTCAGCAAGTTCAGCAACCCATCTCTGACCAGTTGCATTAAGTCTTGTAGTGGTAAGAATGTATGTTCATGGGTTGCTGTCTGTGTAAACCACAAACTCTGGACTGTAGTACAGGTAGTCTCTGAATCTTTCACATATGGCCCACTTCATGGCTAGGAACTCTAACTTACCAGAAAGCAGATGGTAGTTCTTTTCAGCAGCTGTCAGGGTCCTTGAACCATAGCCAATGCCATCCTGATGTTGGAACAGGACTGCTCCAAGTCCTACTTGAGATGCATCACAGTGTAGTATGAATGGAAAATTGAAGTCTGGATATCCATTTTAGTGGTGGTCTACTAGCTCTTCCTGTACTTCTTGATGATGAGAAGTCCAGCTGTTAGGCTGTTGAGCACAAGCAGATATACTTCCTTTGGGTTTGGTTCTGCTTTTCTTCACCTTCTTTTCCTTCTGGCGTCACAGCACTTGAGGTTCCTGCCAAGAGAGTATGCAAGGGAGCTGCAATCTTGGAAATGTTCTGAATGTATGTCCGATAGTGGGATAGGAAACCTAGGATCTTTCTAAATTCTCTCTCAGTGGATGGAGGTTGGTTCTTCAGCACCATCACTGGAGCAATTTATTTTGGGTCCATAGTGTAACCATCTTCAGACACAATCTTTCCAAAGTATCTGACTTGTCTTTTGAATAATTCACACTTCTTTTGTGTCAGCTTCACTCACATGTTCTACATGTTCAGCAAATTACTTGCTATGGACCAGGTTGTCATCCAGGTAAGCCTGGCAGATGTCATCTCTCAGGCCTTCCAGACATGTTCCCATACTCCTCTGAAACTCTGCTGGAGCATTGCTGAGTCCAAAGGGGATGAAGATCCATTCATACAGTCCCCAGGGGGTAATGTAGGATGGTAATGGCCTACTGGATTCTCCTACAAAGCCTTGATGGTAAGCCTCCTTTAACCTCTTTGTGCCGGGGTTTAGGTACTGACAGGTAACTTTTGGTCATGGGAGTAGTGTCTTTGAGGCTGATCTTCAGTCTCAGGGAGAAGATACAACCAACATCAGAGTCATCTTTTGAAAAGGTATGACACTCTTCTCTCAGCATCTGTATCACCAATTGTTGTTCTTCTACTCCCACTACTGGTCACCCCCACCAGCAACACCCTGCCTTTTTAGTGGTTTGATCCAGGACACCCTGCACTCTTTGGATAGTGGTAGCAGGCTCTATCTTGATTGGAGACTTTACAGGCCTCACAGGCAGGGTGTGGTCTTTTCTGAAATACTCTATATGTCCTTCTATGTTGTTGTTCTGACTCTGTTCTGATTAGTTTCTTAATTTCAACTCAGCTCACTCTCCATTTCTTCCCAGTGGGTATTAGTCACTGCCCCTTTGAGTGGTGTTTTCTGAATGACTAGAGGAGGATAGGCTGGAGAATCCTCTTCCCTTAGACACCCCCTTAGACATTCTTGCTGGATGCTTACAGTGTTGACTTGCTGTCAGAGGCCTTTTTTAACTTCTGCTCTCTCTCTGACACTAGAGTAACGGCATTAATAATCTTTTCTATCAGTTCTTCATCTATGATGCGAGGGTCCTCTAGGTACTGTTTCAGCTGGAACTTAATGCTTTTATTAATCTCAGGTTGCTTGGGCCTTTGCTCTTCCTATTCGATAAAATGCTCACCCAAGCACTTTCAGCATCCACTCCAAATTTCCTAGCAGTGCAGCCGTTTCTATCTGCCACCTTCTCCACATGTAATGTCACTTTAAGGGTGGTTTGGATACTTCTATTCCTCTCAAAATCCCCACTATGGGCCACCAAATTTATGTTGTCCACGTGTTGCCAACAAGACTGAGCAGCATGGGATGTCGTGGATTCTTTCCTGAGGGAGCTGTGTATGGGGCAGCTGTATATAAATACATGGGATTGCTCCTGAGAGAGATCACTCTGTTAAACATTCTCTTGCTTAAAGTGGACCAACACCCAGGGGTGATCGGCCCGGGAATCTATAAGATCACCTCCCTCACCGCGGGGCATCCGAGATCGGGATGTCCCGCGGGGTGAAACCCCCCCAAAAGCCCCAAAAAACCTTACCTTATCGGCGACAGATCAGCCGGCGGCGCCTCCCGCGCGCCCCTCTAGTAGAGCGCGCGCGCGCGCACTGCTAGAGGGGGCGCGGGAGGCGGCGGCGGCAGCTGATCCATCGCCGATAAGGTAAGAGGGACGCGCGGGAGGCGGCGGATTGTCCGTCGCCGAAAAGGTAAGTTTTGGGGCTTTTGGGGGGGTTTCACACAGCGGGGCATCCTGATCTCGGATGCCCCGCTGAAGTGGACCAACACCCAGGATAGTGAAAATCCTGGGTGTTGGTCCACTTTAATTTAACACTAAACACTTAAACATGGGGAGGCCGATTCATTAATAGCGGCAGGTAGCGACAGTTGAGCGACTGTAGCAGTATTTTCACAGCGCCCACTAGTAGTCGCTGTGCTTGGCCGTTGTTCGGTTGTTGATAGCGACTGAGTCGGTGTGCAGTAATGTTGAATACGGGGTGACGAGTCGCTATTTGACAGGTTCCGCGATGTATGGGTGCGCATGATAGCGACTGGTCAGAGCGACCGGCTCCCACCATATTCATCAAAAAATCACGCTCAAAAAATTCTTGCTCTGTAAAATACATGTTTAAACCCCAGAGCGCTGGCGGCGATGTGTTAAAAGTAGTTTTTTAACCCCCAAACCACCATATTTTTTAAGAATTTAATATGATTACAATAATATCAGACCTGTAATATCAATTCTGTACAATTTACCTTAAAAAAATTATCTAACATGGCAGAAGTGGTCACAGGATTTTTCACATTTAAAAAAAAAAACATTAATAACAATTAATTATGAATATTTCAAGATTGTTCCATTGAAATGCATTGGAGAGCGCCAGGTAGCGAGAGGTCATACCTGTCGCTGTTCAAGGTCGGACGCTGGCGCTGTGGGCTGAGGCTGGAATAATGATGAATGAGTGGCTATATGGCGCTATCTCAGTCGCTAAGCAGGATCGGCTTGATAAATGTGTGATTGTGGTGGGGAGCCGGCGTTCTCGTGGCGGGGCCCGTCATTACCAGTCGCTCACCAGTCGCTACCTGTCGCTATTCCTTCATAAATTAGGGCCAAAGAATAGCAGGACTGAAGGACTCTCCCAATCTGTTCCTGGCTGACAGTCCATAATCCTGAATACTGCGTCCTGAATAGGGGCTGCCCAGGGTAGGGGGAATGAGGTGGGTCCTCCCAATGTGCAAGAGAATGAATAACAGAAAAAAGAAAAGGAATACCAGAAGAAAGAAAGCAGACATTTATAGAGATATATAAATGAAAAGAAAAAAATGAAAGAAAGAATAGCTGGAAAGAAAGAAATAGAAGGAAAGAAGGAAACTCACAGGCTGATTCATTATTAGCGGTAGGTAGCGACAGATGAGCGTCTGTAGCAGGCATTTTCAGAGCGCCCGCTAGTAGTCGCAGTGCTCGGCCTTGGGTCACTACTTTATAGCGACTCAGCCGCTGTTCAGTAATGTTGACTACATTGTGAGGAGTCGCTATTTGACCAGTACAGCGCTGTATGGGAGCGCATGGTAGCGACTGCTCATAGCGACCGACTCACACCATATTCAGCAAAAAAACAGCCTCACAAATCTCTGGCGCTGAAAAATGCTTGTTTGAAGCCCAGAGCGCAGGAGGCGGTGTGTTTAAAGTAACAAACTAGTAACAAAGCGAAATCATATGGAATTACATTGTGACCACATTGTAACATGAACACTTTAATGCCAGACCTGTAATGTCATTTCTGAAGAAATATTTAAAAAATGAAAAAATTATGAAAAAACTGCTTATTCAATGCCAGAAGAGGTCACAGAATTATTTGTGATTTTTTTGAAAAAAAAAACCCGTTTAAAGAGAAGAAAAGGATCGTCCATTGAAATGTATGGGAGAGCGACAGGTAGCGAGAGGTCATACCTGGCGCTGTGCAAGGCTGAATGCTGGCGCTGTTCGCTGAGGCTGTGAAAATGATGAATCAGACTCTACATGGCGCTATCCCAGTCGCTAAACAGATTCTGATTGATAAATGTGTAATTGCGTGCCGTGTCTGGCGTTGACCAGTTGCTATCTGTCGCTACCTCTCATTAACCAGGCGCTACCTGACGCTATCCCTTCTTAAATAAGGGCCTAAGAATAGCAGGACTGAAGGACTCTCCCAATCTGCCCCTGGCTGACAGTCCATAATCCTGAATACTGCGTCCTGAATAGGGGCTGCCCAGGGTAGGGGGAATGAGGTGGGCCCTCCCAATGTGCAAGGCACCTGCCCAAGTATGCCTAGTGCTGGGTATTTCCACTAGGAATAAGGTTTGCCTGTCAACCCAATGATGGGGGTTATTAGCAGATCCTCCCCCGTCAGGCAGCCTAATGCTCAGCAAGATGGAGCACGTGTTTACTACAAAACATAAATCCTTTCTAAATCTGCCTTAATACCCAGCTCCAACACAGACACAATGCCTGGTCCTCTGCTGTGATAGCGGCAGCCATTGTGTCCTATTGCCCTGTGTGTGTGTGTTTGCATATCATTATCAGCGGGGATAATGAGACCCTCTTCACACCCTCATTGTGCTACAATTAGGGTGATGGGGCTCTGAGGAAGAATTTCCCACAGAAGAGATAATAACAATCAGTATACACTCAAAAATGAAGACCTGGCTGGCCGGCCCCAGGAGATCTGATCGTTCCCTGAATGATCAATCCCACAGCTAAGCTCTGCAACTATAGAAAGAACTTTCTACTACAGGAGCCCTTCATGATGCACGCAACTTTATATAGCACATGCAACAATGTCTTTAGACGGGGAGGCTGATTTATTAATAGCGGCAGGTAGAGACAGTTGAGCGACTGTAGCGGTATTTTCACAGCGCCTGCTAGTAGTCGCTGTGCTTGGCCGTTGTTCGGTTGTTGACAGCGACTCAGTCGGTGTGGCGTAATGTTGAATACAAGGTTACGAGTCGCTATTTGACAGGTTCCGCGATGTATGGGTGCGCATGATAGCGACTGGTCAGAGCGACCGGCTTACACCATATTCATCAAAAAATCACGCTCAAAAAATTCAAGCGCTGTGAAATGCATGTTTAAACCCCAGAGCGCTGGCGGCGATGGGTTAAAAGTAGTTTTTTAACCCCTAAACCACCATATTTTTGGAAACCAAAAAAAAAAGTATTTTAAATAATTTAGTAATATGAATACAAATTATCTAAAATGGCAGAAGTGGTCACAGAATTTTTCACATTTAAAAAAAAAAAAAAAAAAAAACATTAATAACAATTAATTATTAATATTTAAAGATTGTTCCATTGAAATGCATTGGAGCGCGCCAGGTAGCGAGAGGTCGTTGGCTGGCGCTGTGGGCTGAGGCTGGAATAATGATGAATGAGTTGCTATATGGCGCTATCTCAGTCGCTAAGCAGGATTGGCTTGATAAATGTGTGATTGTGGTGGGGAGCCGGCGTTCTCGTGGCGGGGCCCGTCATTACCGGCCGCTCACCAGTCGCTACCTGTCGCTATTCCTTCATAAATAAGGGCCTAAAAGTTACATAGTAACGGGGAGGCCGATTCATCAATAGCGCCAGGTAGCGACAGATGAGCGACTGTAGCGTGATTTTTTCAGCGCCAGCCAGTATTCGCTGTGCTTGGCCGGCATTAGCTTGATGACAGCGACTCAGTCGGTGTGCGGTAATGTTGAATACGGGCTGGGGGGTCGCTGTTTCACAGGTCCAGCGTTGTATGTGAGCGCCTGACAACGAATGGCCAGAGCGAACGGCTAGCTTCATATTCATCAAAAAATCACGCTCCGAATGTGCTGTCGCTGTCCATTCCTTGTTTAAACCCCAGAGCGCTGGCGGCGATCTGTATTAACTAGTTTTTAACCCCTAAACAACCATATTTTTTGAATGTAACATTATACTTGTTTTTAGAATCATTTTGTAATATGAATACATTAATCTCAGACCTGTTAGATCAATTCTGCACATATTTTTTTTTTTTTTTTTTTTGACTTAAAAATAAATCCTAACATTGCAGAAGTGGTCTCCGATTTTTTGACATTAAAAAAATAAAAATAAAAATTATTACCAATTAATCATGAATTATTATAGATTGCTCCATTGAAATGCATTGGACATCGCCAGGGAGCGACAGCTCATACCTGGCGCTGTGAGGGAATTTACAGCGGCGCTGTTCGGTCCAGGCGGCTTCATGATGAATGCCGCGCTAGCCGTCGCTCTCGCCGGCGCTAGCCTCATTTTGCTTGATAAATGCGTCATTGTGACCGCCGCCGGGCGTACTTGAGTTGGTAGTCGCCGTTAGCTGCCGCTACCTGGCGCTCGTCGGACACTACCTGGCGCTATCGCTTGATGAATAAGGGCCATAGTATGTAAGGCTGAATAAAGACTTTAGTCCACCCAGTTCAGCCTGTTTATCTCCTTCCAGTGGTCTAGTAGCCATAGCTGGAAATGTTATTACATGCCAGGAAGGCATCAAGGCCACTTTTGAACGTTTTTACTGTATCCATCATTACTACCTCCTCTGGCAGCGAGTTCCATAGTCTCACTGCTGTTACAGAGAAGAATCCCCTCCTATGTCGGTGGAGAAAGCACCTTTCCTCTAACCTTAGTGGATGCCCTCGGATTATAGTTACACTCCGGAGTAAAAATAGATTGTGGGACAGATCTTTGTATTGAGTTATTAGATCCCTTTTTTCTAAACTAAATAAACCTAACTTCGACAATCTTTTAGGGTACTCTAGTCCCCGCACTCCTTTTATTAACTTTGTTGCTCCAGTTCTGATATGCCCTTTTTAAAGGGCAGGGAGGTTTGCCTAATGACATAGGCGCGGCAAACAGCTCTGATTGGACAAGAGCCTGTGCATGTGCCGTTGGTCCAGGAAAAGGTAAGCTGTTTCAAGCAAACTGGGGGGTTTCACACAGCGGGGCATCCCAAATCAGGATGCCCTCGAAGCACGAAACAAAATCTGGGATAGTCAATATCCTGGGTTTTGTTCCACTTGGGCTAAAACCCACGCAGATCAGCCCGGTAATCTATAAGATTACCGATCAATTCCCTCCCCACAGGGCATCCAAAATCGAGATGCCGCGCTGTGTGAAACCCCCCAGGTCGCCCCATTCACTTACCTTGCTGCCCGGTTTCAACGACGCATGGGTGGGCCGCGGCCGCATCCCCGCTATCCCTCCAGCAGGGCGCGTGCCCGTGCCAGGCATTTGTGAATGGCCAAGCACGGGCATGCTCCCTGTTGGTCAGAAGCGGGGGATGCGGCTGCCAGCGCACTTGGAGCTGCTGGCCTTAGATGCTGTCTTAGATGGCGTGACGTCAGCGGCTCAGAGTGCGCTGATTGGACCAGCAGCCACTCATGCGCGGCAGGACCGGGAAGAGGTGAGTGAGTTTGGGCGATCTGGGGGGTTTCACACAGTGGGGCACCCCCGATCAGGATGCCTTGGGGGAACAGACCAAAACCCAGGATAGTCAAAATCCTGGGTTTTGGTCCACTTTAAAGTGGTAGAGGTGACATAGAAACGAATGCAGTATAGCAATGTGGTTTATCCGCACTTTATGATAATTACAAAAGCCCCTAAAATTGCTATCTATGACCCCTCCCTCCAGATAAGAAATAAAAAAATTATATAACTGGTGGTTGATAAGTACATAGGTATAGTAACCTTTTCAGAGCACCCAAATGAGTTGTTGTATTTCAGACAAGTACAATTCTTTATAGATGGCGCCAATCAGAAACAATCAAGTACAACACTTCCACCTTATCGCATCGATGGAGTTATCAGGGGAGTACAATGCTCCATAAATGGCGCCTGATTACATCTTAGATCCGGAAAGTCAGTATTGGTCACCCAAAAGTAGCAGCCAATAGGAGAGCTGAGCACAACGTTCTTTGCGTCGCCCCGTGCTGATCAAATGATGGCGGTATTGGCTCTGTGTATGGGACCTGGCGTCATTGGCCCTAATCAACCCTCTGTCACCATTATTTCCCCCTCTTCATGATAAACAATAGTGTAAGCTCATTACCCCGCAGTGTGTTGGAAAAGTGCAGGGGCGTAACATGGCGGGGTGCAGGGGCCCAGAAGGTAAGGGGGCCCATCATTGTTGCTCCTCCACCTTCTATCATATTTCCTACCTACTTCCAGGCTCCCTTGCCACACGTGTATAAGTAGCCCCTCCTCTTGTTTGCATATTTATGCAAATTTATATTATTTAACTATTTTTTTTAGAGATAGTGCTACTTAAAGTGAACCTAAACCCACCCTGGAGTCTATGAGACTCTAGGACAGGCTTACTCCCTCGCCCTGAACTGGCCCATTGTGTGAAACCCACCAAGGGCACCCAGTAAACTCACCTTTCCCCTGAGCCCACTCTGCTGTGCGCAACCCCACCCGTCGCAATTGAATGGCTGTACATGGCCCCGCATAGCGGAAGGGAGGAAGTGAGGCTGCGCGCTGCTCTTAAAATGGACTAAAACCCAACGCGATTGGCCCAGAAATCCATAAGATTCCCGGGGCGATCGATTACCTCCCCTGGGGCATCCAAAATTGGGATGCCCCGCTGTGTGAAACCCCCCAGGTCGCCCCATACACTTACCTTGCTTCCCGGTCCAATGGCGCATGCGCGAACCGTGGCCGCATCCCTGCTATCCCTCTAGCAGGCACCTGTGAATGGCCGGCATGGGCACGCTCCCTGTTAGAAGGAAGCGAGGGATGCAGCCACCAGTCCTGAGTTTTGGTCCTTTAAGTGCAGCTCCATTCAAATTCTCTCCCATGCGGCGAAAGAAGCTGATTGGACGAGTGCCGTGCCTGTGCTGTGGGTTCGAGGAGAGGTGCGTTAGCTCAGCATTCTGGGGGGTTTCACATAGCGGGGTGCCCCAGGGGGAAGGATCGAAACCTGGGATAGTGAAAAAAACCTCCGATGCCGGCCCTGGAGTCTAAAAGACTACAGGACCAGCCGAAAGGTGCCCCCAGGGCATGTCAATTCAGCATGCCCCACTGTGTGAGCGCCTCTATATCACCCGCAAGCCCCCTTATATTGTACCAGGCCCTCGCCGTGATCGCCAGCAGCCGCCACATCCCTCCAGCTACACAGGGGACCCGGGGATGTGCACCCCCACTCCCTATGCCGAAGCATTAGTATGCATGGTATAAAGAATAGAATGGGCAATTTGGGGAGGTGTTCACACAGTGGGGCATCCCAAATTGGGGTGCCCCAGGGGGACAGACCAAAACCCGGGATTTGATCCACTTTAAGCTTAGATTCTGAAGCTCCTAAAAGTTTAGCAGGACGGGCTTCACCTTGGCACCAGCAGGAATCCTTTGCCCTTTTTATGCCAGTTTCCGCGGTACTTAGTAATCAATAGGGGTCTGCAGGAGTTAGCACCCCACTAATGAGAACTGCTGGTTACTGAAGGAGACTTCCGGGCCCCCAAAATAGAGGACACGCAGAGCTGGATCGGCTGCCCCTCCCGCTATTATGTAACAGGTGTGGGTGAGTTAATGAATAGTTTTGATAAACCAGTTACTGGCTCTAATCATTTTACAATCTCATTGGATACACTGGCCCCTAATTTAGCAGCAGGGTCCTGGCTGACACCCTGTTGCCCTTGTGTGGGGCATTGTCAGAGGGAACAATGGACTCCAGCTAGGCCAGGGTTTCGGCTGTTTGCAGGAAACTGTCTATTGTTTTCTGAGGAAATAGAACAGTTTCGGTAGATAAAGCTCTCATCAAACAAAGAGTTAAAATGGAGCTTAACCCTTTCTTGCCATGGGGGGGGGGGTCCTGGTCCACAGGAGGGTCTCTAACCTACCCCGCCCCCTCATAGCATCAGTGAGCTCTGCACTAGAGATATAACCTTTCCTAGCAGAGCTCAGGAAACAAAATGTATTGCTGCTTCCTACATGCCTGTGGGGGCATCTGGAGCATGGTTAAAGTGGACCAAAACCCACCACGATCGGACAGGGAATCTATAATATTCCCTGGCCGATCTATTGCCTCCCCAGGGGCATCCAAAATCGCCCCATACACTTATCTTGTTTCCCAGTCCGCTATCCCTCTAGCAGGGCGCGTGCCCTTGACAGGCATTTGTGAATGGCTGGTGCGGGCACGCTCCCTGTTAGAGGGTAGCGAGGGATGCGGCCACCAGCACACTCGGAGCTGCTGGCCTTAGATGAAGGCTTAGGTGACATGACGCACTGAATGGACGGGCGGCTGCGCATGTGCCGTAGGACCAGAAAGAGGCGAGTTGCGCTCAGCGATCTGGGGGGTTTCACGCAGCGGGGCAGCCCTAATTGGGGTGCCTAGGGGGAAAGGACCAAAACCCAGGAAAGTCAAAATCCTGGGTATTGATCCATTTTAAAGAGAAACATCTGACCTAAAATAAAAAGGGCCTGATTGCCTGCCCCCCCCCCCCTCTTACCTTTTGGATGTCCGGCTGCTTCAGGGCCCAATCCTCTAATCCCCCCCCGCCCTCCTTCTCTAGTCATGCTCTTCAAAGTCATGCAGGATTTTGGGCGGCTCCATTGCATCCCATTCATGGGCACTATGCAGGCGTGGGATTGGGGGCCGCTTGCAGTGCCTGATGGGATACAAGATGGCGTCATCCGGAATCTGAGGGACCCAGAAGATGGATGCCCTGGCAAGGTAAGTAAAAATTGCCCACAGGTAAAACCGGAGGGGGGGGGGGCAGCAGTTCGGTGAGCATTGGGGGAGGTTGTTCCGCTTTAAAGGAGCAAATGTGTAATATCAAAAATACATATAAACACGTCGGCTAATGAGACAAGGGGTCACTTATACACCTGAACTAAATAAACCTCCCGCCAAGCTTGTGGTTTATTCCCTCATGGTGGGAATAAAATCCAGCGGTGAGAGGTTTAGTGTATCAGGGGTGACAGAACCTAAGCCCGATTTCCTCTTCCTTCCATTAAAAGAAAGAAAAACAAGCCTGGTTGGATATTTCTTGATGCCGGGTGTATAAGTGACCCCTCCTCCCGCCATCCAGCATATTTATATGAATTTGTATTATTGGGACATTTTTAGCGATAGTGCTCCTTTAAGAAACACTGGGGCCCTTATTTAAGAAAGGATAGCGTCAGGTAGTGGCTGGTTAATGACAGGTAGCGACAGATAGCGACTGGTCAATGCCGGACACGGCACGCAATTACACATTTATCAAGCAGAATCTGTTTAGCGACTGGGATAGCGCCATGTAGTGTCTGATTCATCATTTTCACAGCCTCAGCGAACAGCGCCAGCGTTCAGCCTTGCACAGCGCCAGGTATGACCTCTCGCTACCTGTCGCTCTCCAATACATTTCAATGGATGAACCTTTTCTTCTCTTTAAACCGGGTTTTTTTTCCCCAAAAATCACTAATAATTCTGTGACCTCTTCTGACATTGAAAAAGCTGTTTTTTCACATTATTATGATTTTTTAAAAATTTCTTCAGAAATGACATTACAGGTCTGGCATTAAAGTGTTCATGTTACAATGTGGTTACAATGTAATTCCATATGTTTTCGCTTTGTTACTAGTGGATAGATGCTTGAAAACAGACTTTAAACACACCGCCTCCTGCGCTATGGGCTTCAGACAAGTATTTTTCAGCGCCAGAGATTAGTAAGGCTGTTTTTTTCCTGAATATGGTGTGAGTCAGTCCCTATGAGCAGTCGCTTACATGCGCTCCCATACAGCGCTGTACTGGTCAAATAGCGACTCCTCACAATGTATTCAACATTACTGAACAGCGACTGAGTCGCTATGAAGTAGCGACCCACGGCCGAGCACTGCGACTACTAGCGGGCGCTCTGAAAATGCCTGCTACAGACGCTCATCTGTCGCTACCTGCCGCTAATGATGAATCAGCCTCTTACTTTGATTGCTCAGTCTACCCATGGCTGTCAAAAACCCTGTTTTTTCACCATCCCAGCTTTTTAGTCTATACCCTTTGGGATGCCCCGATGTGTGAAACCCTGCTGGTCGCCTGATATATATACCTTGCCGCTTTGCCTGTGGCACAGGCATGGCTCTGCTCCAATCAGCTTGTTTGACTGTGCTTATTTATGTGCGGCTAAGGAAACTGAATGGATACAAGGCATGCTCTGCATCCCTCTGTTGGTTGGTGGCCACACCAGCCATTCATTTATGGTGGACGTGGCCGCACACAGACCAAGATAGAGCTGAGAGATGCCGCCATGCATGTGCCAAGGGTTTGCCAGAGAAGTGTATCGGGCTCCTGGCAAGGTTTCACACAGTGTGGTATGGGTCAGTATGGGTGGGTATTTCAGAGACTAGGGCCCTTATTTATGAAGGAATAGCGACAGGTAGCGACTGGTGAGCGGCCGGTAATGACGGGCCCCGCCCACGAGAACGCCGGCTCCCCACCACAATCACACATTTATCAAGCCAATCCTGCTTAGCGACTGAGATAGCGCCATATAGCGACTCATTCATCATTATTCCAGCCTCAGCCCACAGCGCCAGCATCCGACCTCGAACAGCGACAGGTATGACCTCTCGCTACCTGGCGCTCTCCAATGCATTTCAATGGAACAATCTTTAAATATTAATAATTAATTGTTATTAATGTTTTTTTGCTTTTTGTTTTTTTTTAATGTGAAAAATTCTGTGACCACTTCTGCCATTTTAGATATTTTTTGTAAGGGAAAAAAAAAAAAAAATTGTACAGAATTGATATTACAGGTCTGATATTAATGTATTCATATTACTAAATTATTTAACTTTTTTTTTTTTTGGTTTCCAAAAATATGGTGGTTTGGGGGTTAAAAAACTACTTTAACACATCGCCTCCAGCGCTCTGGGGTTTAAACATGCATTTCACAGCGCTTGAATTTTTTGAGCGTGATTTTTTGATGAATATGGTGGAAGCCGGTCGCTCTGACCAGTCGCTATCATGCGCACCCATACATCGCAGAACCTGTCAAATAGCGACTCGTAACCTTGTATTCAACATTACTGCACACCGACTGAGTCGCTGTCAACAACCGAACAACGGCCAAGCACAGCGACTACTAGCGGGCGCTGTGAAAATACCGCTACAGTCGCTCAACTGTCGCTACATGTCGCTATTAATAAATCAGCCTCCCCGTCTGGTCTTTGCTTTACTCTAAAAGCACCCCCAGTGTCATTCCTGGGGGATTCACAAACAGGGGCCTCTCAAACCAAACCAAAAGCCAGGTAAGTGAAATTACTGAGTTTTGGCCCAGGCTGGAAAATTCTGCTGGGAGGATCATCCACGCCACTGTGTGATCTCCTGGATGTTTGTAAAATAAAAGGATTGTTCCATGGATACACATGACTATGACCATTGCTGCTCCAACTTAGCTGTTGGAAATTCCTAGAAAGGCCACTTTCCCCAACCCAGATCCAGGACAGCAGCCTCGGAGGCAGTGTCGGACTGACGCACCACAGCCACCACAAGAGGATCCTCCGGTGGGAGTCATCCGGGCAATACAGGAGGTCCAGGACTAACAGTGGGTTTCATCATTTCCTGGGGTGTTCCCTGAGTTTTTGTTATTTCTTCAATAAGTTACATTTGTTGTTTTAGCTGAAGGTTAGGCCTCAAAGAAAGTTTCCTCTGAAGCGGCGAAGCTAGAAGTGGGCGTGGTTTGACAATAAGTGGGGTGGTCTACTGTAATTAGTTGCTAAATGTTGCTTGTGCATGTGCCGTGGGATCGCTGGAGAGATGAGTTCTTGCTTCGATCCCCAGAGATATACACACAGCGGGGCATCCCAAATCAGGGTTCTCAAGTGTTGAGGTGTCCCTCTCATGCAGTAAGGAGGATCAGAAGGGTGAGGTTTACCTGATTAAGCTGGTTCCTCATGGACCGCACATTCCGGATGTAGTTGCCGAATTTTTCTCTGATTTCCTGGAGTTGAGCCTTTTCGGAATTGCGGCGCGCCGCTTCGGCAGCCGGTGAAGGCCGCCCATTGGTTGGGACCATTTTTGCTTTCCTAGGAAGAGAGGACAAAGTTCTTTTTTCTGGTCGGTGGAAACTCAATATCATAGATGTTCATCACAACGGTGATGCCCATACCCCAGATTGTGTGCTGCAATAGGGGGTCTTATATTGGAGATAGCATGGTTGCCGTGGGGGCCAGCAATCCAGTGGCATAACTAAATGTGACAGACAGGAGAGTACATAGGTTTTAACGGGCCCCACAGCAAAAGTCAAAGTGGGCCCCTTTGGGGGGGTTTGTTAACAGGAGGTCCTCAGGTTCAGGAAGACAAAAACTCAGGTGCAGGCCAGTGCCAGCAGCTGCCTGCCATGTAGCCCAGAGGATATCACAAATCAGGGCTCACCCTAGAATTCTCCATGAAGTACTCCATTCCCATGTTGTTAGCAGCGGTATGGGCCAGGTATGGGCCAGGTATGGCCCTCTTCGGCTCCTGCAACATGGCTCCCTCAGCTGTTCTGGTCCCAGTAGGTCTCTGGGTTGTGGAACCAGATGGACCCCTCTGGAACCACAGGTGGCACAAATATGAAGTGATAATGAGCTACAGATACCTTATGTGTCCAGGACAGGTCATGAATCTGCTTATTGTTGATGACCTCCTGCTCCCTGGAGTGCCCCAAGCCCAGTTGAACTCCACACTCCACCCAACCTGCCATAAGCACTGGGCCCTCTTCTGCCACAGGCCTGGTAGCAGCTGCATCCTCTGCCTATATGGTATGTACGCATCTGGTGACATTAAATGGGGCACTTTCAAGGCTCATACAGTAAATTGTTTTCTGTATTTTAACTCAATTCAATGAAGCTGGCCAACTAAAGACTGAAACAGACGAGATGAATGGCGCTTCCATTCTCTAAATGATGCCAAGTAAGCACAAATCTGACAAATAAGGTGGAGGAGAAACAATGATGGGGCCCCCCTGACCTCCTGGGCCCTGTTGCAGTCACACCCCGTGTACCCCCTGATCCAAGGGTCAGCCTTTGGGGTGTGCAAGGTGTTCCATCCCACTGGGCGCCATGGTCAGGGGGGTACCGCACAGCTGCACCCACGTGCTTGACGCCTGCTCGCTCAGCTTACAGGTTAGCTCTGTTCTCTTGCCTTTGGACGGGGGGGAGGGGCATCAATTGGAGCTGCTGGGGTGCATGGTTGGTTGGGTCTGAAGAAAGGGGTGCCATTCTCACCTCCGTTCTGCCTTACCAACCAACCCAGCTGATTCCCTATCGATGGAGCATAACAAATTGCACCCCTTTCTTCACACCCAACCAACCATGCACCCCATCAGCTCCAATGATGATGGAGCTACTGGCTTTGTGTGAAACCCCTTGGGATCACCGGCATACCCACATTGCAAGCAAACCCCCGGCACATGCGCAGGCTTTCATTCAATTAACTCTCTACGCTGTATATATTAATACAGGGCATAGAACTCTTTTTGTCCATAGAGTCCGGCATAGAGAGCAGCTGGCAGACAGCCTGTGCATGTGCCATGGGATTGCTTGTAAGGTAAGTATATGGCACTCCTGGGTGGTTTCACACAGTGGAGCATCCCATATTGGGATGCCCCAGAGATAGCGAACCAGCCAGCCCTGGAGTCTTTCACTTCAGGGACTTCAGGGCTGGCAAATACAGGTTTCGTCCCCTTTAGACGATCCACTCGTCCCTAGTGTTATGCCTGATACCAAAGAACCCCCCCCCCCCCCATTTATGCATTGCCTCCGCACAAGTTTACCATCCCTCAGTAGGCCAGTAGCGAGGAAATGCAGATGTGTTTTGGGTGGGCGCCATCCCTTATTCTTGCACAGGGCACCTTCCATCCTAACTGTGGTACTGGTCACTCCTCTGCACCATCCCATATTAGAGGCTGTGGATTATAGAGGGGGTAGATTTTATAGAGGCAGCCTATAAGGAATATGGCCCTATAACCCACAGCTTCTAATATGGAATTGCTGAGCCCCATTGCAGCAATGCTCTCAAGTCATGCTCCAATATGCAGCCAAGCCATCAAATATTGTATGGCAGATTTTATACAGGAAGCCTATACAGAATCTGCCCCCATAACCCACAGCCTATATAATATGTGGTGGTTGGGGCCCAGGCAATGGCAGGCTGGGGCCAAAAGTCAGTCTATTCCGGGCCCAATACATCCCTGCTGAGACCCCCCAGACATCACATATTATAGAGCAGATATTATATAGGAAGTCTAAAATTTGTGATGGCTGGGCCCCATAGAAAACCCATAGCAGTCATGCTCCAATAGTCATTCATGAATGGCTGTCATGGGGCCCAGGCAGTGGCAGACTGGGGCCAAAAATCAGCCCATTGCCAGCCCAAAACATCCCTGCTGAGATGCCCCCAGGTATCACAAATTAAAGGGCAGGTTTTATATGGGAAGGCTATAATCTGTGATGGCTGGGTCCCATAGAAACCCCTAAGGTCATGAGCCAATATTCATCCATGAATGGCTGCCATGGCATCCAACAATCTCATTCATAGGGTGTGAATTATAGGGGGACTGACATTCCTGATACCAGCCCTGGCTCTCTTTTCACTCACTTTTCATTGCCCATAAATAATAAGTTAATCTGCTAAAATCATTCAACATCACCAAATTTCCCTCTGTAATAGCATTTCAATATCTTAATTACAATATTCTAGAGGTCACATTCAAGGCGAAATAATAACCTTGGGGTGGTCAATGAGTTATTTATTTATGCCAATCTACACATGGAAGAGGGACAATGGACATGGCTTCAAAATGGGGACAGTCCCCCCAAAAAGAGGCAGTTATGCAATATAACATGGTTGTCATGACAACTGTTAAAATGATGGTTTACAGTCCACAAAGGGGCAGATTGGGGCATGTTAAACAGATCTGAAGATTGTTGCGTCTATGGGTGGTGAAGCTGCGCCCCATGAAGATCAGGACATCCGTCTATTAAGATCTGCTGATTGCTGGCGGAGCATCATGACAGCCACATAACAGGTTCTCTTTAAATTTCCTGATAATCAGAATGACCCTTTGTTGGGGGGGGGTCAGAGATGGAGATTGTGGTGCGCAGAGTACTTACTGCGGCGGCCGGGATGGATGGGAGCGGGGTGACCGTGTGTCTAGGAAATGTCAGAAGTATGTGAATCAGATTAGCTCTCTCTCATGTCACCTCCCAGTCTCCCGGAGATGCAGAGTTTGTTGACGGTTGCTATGGGAGACCGGGAAAATGAAGGCAACAATCGGAGGCGGGGCTGTGACTCTGAGCTATTGGAGACCTGACACAAGTAAACTTTCACGTCCTTCCATCATACGTTCTATCCCTGAGAAGACAAACAGATCTGAAACCTGTGTTATAAAAAATAAACAAAAAACAGGGCAGATCTACAATGCAGATTGTTGCAAATGAGGTGGATCATTTATTTTACAAGTTTGGAAATAACAGCAGCCTATGTGAAATCCTAAGAAATCCATAGCAGACCGAATTCCAATTAGCCCCTGACCTATGGGGTTTGTTCCCCTTAACAGGGGAATTTGGGATGCCCCTATATGTGAACTGCTGGATTATTTGCTTGCTTCTATGGTACATGTCTGGGCTGTTGGTCAATCAGAATAGATTGTATGCATGCTAAAGTGGACCAAAACCCAGCATTTTCGCTGTCCCGGGTTTTGATCCATCCCCCCTGGGCATTCTGATTTAGGATGCCTCACTTTGGGAACCCCCCCCCCCCCCATTATATATAACTCTCCTGAGTTTCCATGGCGCAGACATGGCTCTCCTCCAATAAGCTTCTTCGACGTATTAATGTGCGACTGGAGAAGCTGAAAGGAAGTGTAGCCGTAATCGCAATTAGCATGCGACACCCCCTCTCTACTTATGGAGGGGATGTTGCATGCTAATTGCGATTATGTAATATATGGGAAGTTGACTATAGGGTTTATTCATCAAGGGATAGCGGCAGGTAGTGCCTTGTAAGCGACAGGCAGCGTATTGAACGCCGGGCGCTGGTGAGCGACTCTAACAGCGCCATGTAGCGTCCGATTCATCATTACAGGTGGCTCAGCGTATAGCGCCGGCGCTCTGGCCTCCAGGTATTACCTGTCGCTCTCCCATACATTTCAATGGACGTTCATTTTCTTCTGTTTAAACAGGGTTTTTTGTTTTTAATTTATTTTTTTTTTTCTTCTCTCAAATAATTATAATAATTATAATAATGTGACCTCTCCTGGCCTAGAAAGAGTCATTTTTTAAAACTTTTTTGATTTTTTTTTTTTTTTATATTTTTATGCAGAATTGTCATTTAAGGTCTGGCATTAAAGTGGACCAACACCCACCGGTGATCGGCCCGGGAATCTATAAGATTCCCGGGCCGATCACCCCGACATCGGGATGTCCCGCGGGGTGAAACCCCCCCAAACTCCTTACCTTATCTTCGGCAGCGCCCCTCTAGACGTGCGCGCGCCCGCGCCGGCCGTCTGTGAATGGCCGGCGCGGGCACGCGCGCGTCAAGAGGGACGCGCGGGAGACGGCGGCGGAGGAGCCGCTTGTCCGCGGCTTGTCCGTCGGCGCGGGGAGAGGTGAGTTCGGGGGGTTCGGGGGGGTTTCACACAGCGGGGCACCCCGATTGGGGGTGCCCCACCGAAGTGGACCAAGGCCCAGGATAGTCAAAATTCTGGGTGTTGGTCCACTTTAAAGTATTAATGTCACCAAGTTACAATAATGAATAATAAATATTAAACAATGTCATTCCATGTGTTTTCGCTTGGTTACTGGTGGATATGTGATCAAAAACAGACTTTAATCACACAGCGTCTGGCGCTCTATGCTATAGCGACCAGATCCAGAGCGCCGACGCTGTGTGTGTCTGATTTTTTGGTTGAATATGGTGTGAGGCGCTGAGAGTCGGATGCACTGAGCTGGCGCTACCTTTCGCTCCCTGCAGCGCTGTGCTGGTGTTAGAACACCCAACGCGGCAGTCCAAGCCGCTTCTTGCTTCACCCTAGCAAGAAGCGGCTTGGACTGCCGCGAAGCGCAGGTGGTTTTGACCTGCTGCTGCCCTCAGAGCCTCCTCCCCATGTGCTATTACTATTGGATACAGTTGGGTAATGTTTTTCTAAGGCCCTTAATTAAGAAGGGATAGCGTCAGGTAGTGGCTGGTTAATGAGAGGTAGTGACAGGTAGCGACTGGTGAACGCCGGACACGGCACGCAATTACACATTTATCAAGCAGAATCTGTTTAGCGACTGGGATAGCGCCATGTAGCGTCTGATTCATCGTTTTCACAGCCTCAGTGAACAGCGCCAGCGTTCAGCCTTGCACAGCGGCAGGTATGACCTCTCGCTACCTGTCGCTCTCCCATACATTTCAATGGACGATCCTTTTCTTCTCTTTAAACGGGTTTTTTTTTTTTTTTTCAAAAAAATCACAAATATTTCTGTGACCTCATCTGGCATTGAAAAAGCAGTTTTTTCATATTTTTTTAATTTTTTAAATATTTCCTCAGAAATGACATTACAGGTCTGGCATTAAAGTGTTCATGTTACAATGTTGCTACAATGTAATTCCATATGTTTTCGCTTTGTTACTAGTTGATAGATGCTTGAAAACAGACTTTAAACACACCGCCTCCTGCGCTCTGGGCTTCAAACAAATATTTTTCAGCGCCAGAGATTTGTGAGGCTGTTTTTTTGCTGAATATGGTGTGAGTCGGTCGCTATGAGCAGTCGCTAACATGCGCTCCCATACAGCGCTGTACTGGTGAAATAGCGACTCCTCACAATGTATTCAACATTACTGAACAGCGACTGGCTATAAAGTAGCGACCCACGGCTGAGCACAGTGACTACTAGCGGGCGCTCTGAAAATGCCTGCTACAGACGCTCATCTGTCGCTACCTGGCGCTAATGATGAATCAGCCTGTAAGTTGTTATATTTGTTTCTTTTTGGATATTCATGCACTGTTCACTTTATTGTATAAATTGATTGTTCTGTCAGTATTCTGTATCACTTGGGCTACATTTTAGCGGATACTCTGTGTAATCATATGTTTGTTGGGTCACATATTTTGTAATATTGTAGTATAATTAACCAATCGTTTGCTTTGCACATTTTTGACACATGATTTTTCTATGTTATTTACTTGTGGGTACACACTGCCTACGTCATATAGATGAATTCTAGTTTTTTGTACCGGTACAAAAGATATTTATTGAGTGTACAGTATATAGGTGCTGGTTTTATTAGATGGAATCAGTGTGCACGTTTGTTATACATTACTGTATACTGTTATGTGGCTCATTCTGAGGAGTATCTGCGGAGCGGGCTAGCAGGAGCTTTTTAATTGTTTGTCTGTGTGTTTAGTGGCTTCATAAAATGATTGTTTAATTGTTTCCTTTTTGGTGGATACTGGGGCTTGCCGTCCCATGTCCCTTTTTTTTTTGCATATATTGGGTTCCATAGGAGAGCACGCCGTATTACTGTGATTGCTATATATTCTAGCAGTGCACCACATTAGTGTTTCTGAGGAGGGCACAAGGGGCCTCCACCACTTGCCCTGCAAAGGGGGCCTCCACCAACCTTTGGGTTATGATCTGGTCTAGGAGGGTCTTTAGCCTTTGGTCTGACAGACAGCGGGGCCAGCAACAAAGCTATCGGCAGCAGTGGGGGGCCCCCGCGCCCCCTGCAAACCTGAAGCCAAAGCCACCACAGGGCAGGACGGAGAGTCTAGAGCAGCAAAGCCACCGACAGCAACGCTACACAGGTGGGTGCGTGTACCCCACCCACCAGGAGTTCCCGAGCAGCACGCACTTGCACAAGTGTGGCACAAGGGACTCGATCTGACGTTGAAGTAAGTGCCAGACAACCACCAATCAGTTACTTGGCTGGACTATTATTTTAAAGGGGAAAAAATACTGTATCTGGGGCCTCCACCAGATCTTGTGCCCAGGGGCCTCCACCACACTTAATCCGATTATATGAAGCCCAGGGAGAATTCTTGGTGGGCCTCACTGCGTCAGGGCCACTTGGGCTAGGTGTAGCCTCCAGCATGCGGCCCACCTCATCTGTATGTGGGGTGGGTGTTGTGGAGTCCATACCTGCCAAACAGGGCCAGATTATGAGGCCGATTCATTAGTAGCGCCAGGTAGTGACAGATGAGCGCCAGTAGCGTGATTTTCACAGCGCCAGCTAGTATTCGCTGTGCTTGGCCGGGGTTTGCTTGTTGACAGCGACTCAGTCGGTGTGCGGTAATGTTGAATACGGGGTTAGGGGTCGCTGTTTCACAGGTTCCGCGTTGTATGGGTGCGCCTGACAGCGAATGGCCAGAGCGAACGGCTTGCTGCAGATTCATTAAAAAATCACGCTCAAAAATTTCTCGCGCTGTGAATTCCTTGTTTAAACCCCAGAGCGCTGGCGGCGATGTGTGTAAAGTAGTTTTTAACCCCCAAACAACCTTTTTTTTTTATATGTAAAAATTATACAAGTTTTTCTAAACATTTTGTAATATGAATACATGAATATCAGACCTGTAATATCAATTCTGCACATTTTTTTTTTTTTTTTACTTTAAAAAAAATCCTAACATTGCAGAAGTGGTCACAGAATTTTTGCCATTAAAAAAAAAAAAAACAAAAAACAGTAATAGCAATTAATTATGATTATTTAAAGATTGCTCCATTGAAATGCATTGGACCACGCCAGGGAGCGCCAGGTCATACCCGTCGCTGTGATGGGATTAGCAGCGGCGCTGTTCGTTGCAGTCGGCTACATGATGAATCCCGCGCTAGCTGTCGCTCTCGCCGGCGCTAGCCTCATTTAGCGTGATAAATGCGTCATTGTGACCGCCGCCGGGCGTACTTGAGTCGGTAGCCGCAGTTAGCTGGCGGTACCTGCCGCTCGTCAGACACTACCTGGCGCTAGCCCTTGATAAATAAGACCCTTAATCCGATTATATGAAGCCCAGGGAGAATTCTTGGTGGGCCTCACTGCGTCAGGGCCACTTGTGCTCGGTGTAGCCTCCAGCATGCCGCCCACCTCACCTGTATGTGGGGTGGGTGTTGTGGAGTCCATACCTGCCAAACAGGGCCAGATTATGTGTGGTGGAGGCCCCAGATGCAGTATTTTTTCCTTTAAAATAATAGTCCAGCCAAGTAAATGATTGGTGGTCCTCTGGCACCTGCCTATGCTTTGTTGCTGGACCCGCAGCCTGTCAGACCATAACCCAAAGGTTGGTGGAGGCCCCCTTTGCTGGGCAAGTGGTGGAGGCTCCAGGGCGCTCACCCCATGCGCCCCTCTCATAATGCGGCCCTGCTTCCACACTATCATCCCCTACAATAGTAAAGCTTCAGTACCATCACTTAGGACTGTTCCTCCCCTGCCCATAAACTGTTTCTGCAATCAGGGCTGGCGTTAGCACTTGGAAGGGCCCACCTCACATGGTGGACATGTGACACAGCTCTTTCCAATGGTGATCAGGATTTTCCCTCCTATGCAGCACACAGGGGTGTGTAGTAACCGGAACTGGGCCAAGGACAGACTGGTCATCGCAAGGTCATTTCTTTCTCACTCATTCTTTCCTTCTGCCATACCTTTTTTTTCTCTTCTCTTTTTCTTTATTTTTTGTCATCCCTTACATTTTATCTTTCTGTCAATAAGTCCATGCTTTCTTTCTGTGTCATTCCTTTTCTCTCTCTCTCTCTTTCTTCTCTTTCCTTTTTTCTTTCTTTCAGTGTCATTGATACCTTTCTTTATTTCTTACTTTGTCGATCCTTCTTTTTATCCTTTCTTTGTTAGTCCTTTTTTTTTACCTTCCGTGTCATTGCTACTTTTCCTACTTAGTCCTTCCTTTTATCTTTACTTCTTCCTTTGTCATTACATCTTTTCTTTCTTTATTCTGCATTCCTTCTTTTCACTTTCACAGTCCTTTTTTCTCTTTATTATTTCTCTCTTTTCTTTCTGTCATTCCTTTTATCTTTCTTTTTCCTATTTTCGTTGTTTTTGTCATTTCTTCTATCCTTTCTCTTTGTCATTCCTCCTTTCTTTCTTTGCTTTTTTTTTCCTTTCTTTCACCTCCTCTCTGTGGTATATTGGAGAAAGTCTATGAAAACAGACTTCCCCTTCAAGGGGTAACTGCAACAAAAGGACAATATCCAACACACCTTTACCGCCATGTGTGTCGCAACACAATACAGAGGGGCCCACTGCGACTGACCATACCTCCCAACTGTCCCTGATTTACAGGGACTGTCCCTCTTTTGAGCCCATGCCCCCCTGTCCCTCGTTGTTCTTCTCTGTCCTTCTTTGAGGTTTAATATACAGATCTGCATCAATAAATTATTCATTTGCCTTTTCAAAGTGTTTATATTGTTGTAACTGTTACATCCTATCTCCTATCCATCAATCAATGAAGAGGCGTGGCTTAATTTTACAACTGTCTCTTTCCCGCCCTGAAAAGCTGAAAGGTAAGATACTTAGAGGCTGATTCATCATTAGCGGCAGGTAGCGACAGATGAGCGTCTGTAGCAGGCATTTTCAGAGCGCCCGCTAGTAGTCGCAGTGCTCGGCCGTGGGTCGCTACTTTATAGCGACTCAGTCGCTGTTCAGTAATGTTGAATACATTGTGAGGAGTCGCTATTTGACCAGTACAGCGCTGTATGGGAGCGCATGTTAGCGACTGCTCATAGCGACCGACTCACACCATATTCAGCAAAAAAACAGCCTCACAAATCTCTGGCGCTGAAAAATACTTGTTTGAAGCCCAGAGCGCAGGAGGCGGTGTGTTTAAAGTCTGTTTTCAAGCATCTATCAACTAGTAACAAAGCGAAAACATATGGAATTACATTGTAACAACATTGTAACATGAACACTTTAATGGCAGACCTGTAATGTCATTTCTGAGGAAATATATAAAAAATGAAAAAATTAAGAAAAAACTGCTATTTCAATGCCAGAAGAGGTCACAGAATTATTTGTGATTTTTTTGGAAAAAAAAAAAACATTTAAAGAGAAGAAAAGGATCGTCCATTGAAATGTATGGGAGAGCGACAGGTAGCGAGAGGTCATACCTGGCGCTGTGCAAGACTGAACGCTGGCGCTGTTCGCTGAGGCTGTGAAAATGATGAATCAGACGCTACATGGCGCTATCCCAGTCGCTAAACAGATTCTGCTTGATAAATGTGTAATTGCGTGCCGTGTCCGGCGTTCACCAGTCGCTACCTGTCGCTACCTCTCATTAACCAGCCACTACCTGACGTTATCCCTTCCTAAATAAGGGCCTTCGTCATCATACACCTGGATCCAGCCATGCCTGCAATATTATAACATTTAGAGGCTGATTTACTACTAGCGCCATGTATTGCCAGGTAAGCGTCTGTATAGCGATGCTTAGAGCTAGTAAGTAGCTAGTAGACTCTGTAAGCGGGTGTGGGGCGCTGTAACCTAAACAACAGGACAAAACTGCAGCGAGCGATAGGTAGCGCCAGCTCAGTGCATCCGGGACTTGGCGCTCCACACCATATTCAAGAAAAAACTACACACACAGCGTCAGCGCTCTAAAGCTGGGCACTGTAACATAGAGCGCCAGGCGCTGTGTGATCAAAGTCTGTTTCTGAACACATATCCACCAGTAACAAAGCGAAAACACATGGAATTACATTGGGACATTAACACTTTAGTACCAGACCTGTAATGACAATTCTGCATAAAAATATATTTAAAAAAATATATAAAAGTGTTTGTTTGCAGCCAGGAGAGGTCACACAATGATTTGTTTAAAAAATTTACAATAAACACAACCAAATGAAACCCCATTGAAATGTATGGGAGAACGCTACAGAGTGACAGGTATTACGTGGCACTGCTGAACCTAGAGCGCCGGCGCTATAAACTGAGCAGCCTGTAGTAATACATGTGATGCTAAATGGCGCTGTTATAGGCGCTTGCCAGATTTGCTTTCATAAATGTGGTTTCACATACAGCGCCCAGCGTTCACCAGACGCTACCTGCCGCTACGAAGCACTATCTGGCGCTATCCCTTCTTAAATAACCCCTTTAACTCATTAAAGTGGACCAACACCCTCCACTGATCGGCCCGGGAATCTATAAGATTCCCGGACCGATCAGTCCCCTGACTGCGGGGCACCCTGATCGGGGGTGACCCGCTGTGTGAAACCCCCCAGAAACCCCTAAATCCCTACCTGCTCCTCCATCCAGCGGCGCCCACCGCCGCCTCTCGCGCGTCCCTCTAGCAGGACGCGCACCCGTGACGGCCGTTTGTGAATGGCCGGCGCGGGCGCACGCCCTGTAAGAGTGACGCGCGGGAGGTGGCGGCGGGCGCGCTCTCTTGTCCGCCGCTGCCTCCCGCTTGTACGTCAGCGGGGATTGGCAGCAGAGGTCACGTGGGAGCGGGGAGAGGTGAGTTTTCGGGGCTTTCTGGGGGGTTTCACACAGCCGATCGGGGTGCCCCACCGAAGTGGACCAAAACCCAGGATAGTCAAAATCCTGGGTGTTGGTCCACTTTAATGCACTCCTTGATCAGCTGAGAAGCTCCTCTGGGGCGGGGCAATGAAGCTTATGGACTGGTCCGGGCCAGTCTGGACTGATTTCTGGCCACACTTCACCATTTTACACCATTATTCATTTCTGATCGTTCATAACCCGAATCAGCAAACATTTGTTTGACTTTTCCTTCAACCCATATCTGGTCAGCAGCACTGTAGCTATAGAAAGGACAGTGGTCTTGTAAGCCGGCAGCTTTGTTGGGTTTAGTGTTGATTCTGTTGGCTTATCTCAGCTTGGCCTCTTTGTGTTGCTTTGTTGTTTTACGATCATTCCCTCCCAACTGTGTCCAGTGTTACCAGTCTGGGGATCTGGTATTCCACACGCAATAAGGCTGCTCGCTCCTTTAACGTGAGACCGCGGCAGATTTATGAGCTGCCTCGCCATCCTGTTATTTCTCCCCCTCGTATGACCCTCTATTATACAACACACAGCTTTATGTGGCCTCACAATTCATGACATGACAATGGCGCCCACACACACATCCATTGTCTCATTTGATTGCTCGCTTTTTTAAAGTGGACCAACAGCCTCCCCTGATCGGCCCGGGAATCTATAAGATTCCCAGACAGATCAGCTCCCTAACTGCGGGGCACCCCGATCGCTGTGTGAAACCCCCCCAGATCCCTGAAAATCCTACCTGATCCTCGTTCCAGCGGAGCATGCGCGGGCCGCCGCCACCTCCTGCGCGTCCCTCTAGCAGGGCGCGCACCCGCGCCGGCCGTTTGTGCACTCAGCTTGTCCGTCACTGCCTCTCCTTGTCCGTCGGCGGCGATTGGACGAGCGAGTCACGTGGGAGCGGGGTCAAGTGAGTTTTCGGGGCTTTCTTGGGGGTTTCACACGATCGGGGTGCCCCGCGGAAGTGGACCAATACCAATAGTCAAAATCCTGGGTGTTGGTCCACTTTAACCACGTTAAAGCTAGGTTCACATCTGTTCAGCTGCGTTTGCGTTTCTGCGTTTTGCGGGTCTGCAGAAAAAGTCATGTAATGTAGTCTATGGCAACGCAATGCATGCAAAAACGCAAAGAAGCGCAAACACAAGTAAAACACAGGAGTGTAAATGGAGCCTTAGGCTTTGTTCACACCTGTCCGGATGCTTTTGCATTTTGTGCGTTTTGCGGATCTGCAGAAATTCATGGAATATATCTTTTATGGCCTCTTTCACACCTCTCCATTTTAAAGTGAACCAAAAACCCAGCTCAATGGGCTTCGAATTGATTCCCTATCCTGGGTTTTGGTCCTTTCCCTCAGGACACCTGAAGTTAACTCACCTCTTCCCGGTCCTACGGTGCATGTGCGGCCACTCATCCAATCAGTGCGCTTAGAGCTGCTGACGTCACGTCGTCTAAGCCTTCATCTAAGGCCAGCGGCTCCGAGTGGCTGACAGCCGCATCCCCCGCTTCCCTCTAACATGGAGTGTGCCCATCCACAAATGTCTGGTGCGGGCACGCGCCCTGCTAGAGGGATATCGGGGGTGCGGCCATGGCTCGTGCATGCGCCGTTGGCCCGGGAAACAAGGTAAGTGTATAGTGCGACCTGGGGGGTTTTACACAGCGGGGCATCCCGATTTTGGATGCTCCAGGGAGAAGGAATAGATCGGCCTGAGAATCTATACGATCGGTGTGGGTTTTGTTCCACTTTAATCAGGCCCACTTTCCAAGCATTAATTGACAAGGCAAACAGCAGTGACTGGGTGAGAGCCTGTCAGATTGGCAGTCAGGTAATTTTTACTGGGTGTGGGGGGTTTCACGTAGCGGGGCATCCCAAATCAAAATGGCCACAGGGCAAGGAACAAAGAACAAAGATAGTGAAAATCCTGGGTTTTGTTCAGCTTTAAAAAGGACTAATACCCATTCCATGTCCTTCGCCAATGGTGCTGCTCCATGGAGATTGCCATAATTCCCAATTCCCTTTAGACTGTAAGCTCACAAGGGCCCTGTCAGATATTTACCCCTTTGTACAGCACTACAGAAGATGATGGCGCTATATATATATATATATATATATATATATATATATATATATATAACAATAATAATAATAATTCTACCCCTGCCTCACGCCTTTTATCAGTGATCCTATTTAAATTTTTCCTACATCTATGTCTGTAGGCAACACTATGGGCTAATGCTGCGTCAACCAAGCAAGGGAGCCAGCTGCAGCTGTGTGTGCAGCGGTTTCCAGAGCCCTACGGAAAGGAGACCTGGTTATGGATAAGGCAGGTGATACATAGGAGGAAGGAGGGGTTTGTAATGTCCCAAATGTTGGATGCTCACACATGAGGGCGATATCTCTTCCCAGAGGCGTAGTTAGGCTTTCTGGCACCTGGGGCAAAGATTCCAAATGGTGCCCCCACCTGTCCTCAGGCCCCCCTTTGGCGCCCCCCTGAACTGCTGCACACGGGGCAAGTCCACCCCCCCCCCCCCAGCTACACCCCTGACTCTGCCAGATGAGGCAGCTCTCCACATTTTATGGAATAATTCTCTTTGATTGTAAGCTCTTCTGGTAACAGCTGCTCTTACATCGCTGCCATTCAGGGTATGCAACATGGAAAATGATTTAGCTTTACTGGATAAATGTTCAAACTGTGGAAACTAGAGTTTAATGTCTCTAAATGTAAAATCATGCACTTGGGTAGAAGGAATCCCTGCTCTGAGTACCGTATGGGCAGCACTGTGTTAGCCAGGACCTCGGAGGAGAGAGATTTAGGGACACTGATTACTGATAGCTGCAAGATGAGTGGACAGTGTAGCCAGGCAGTGGGAAAAGCAAGCAGGATGCTCGGCTGCATAGCTCGAGGCATCACCTGTAGGAAGAGGGAGGTTGTGATGCTGCTGTATAGAGCCCTGGTGAGGCCACAGCTAGAATACTGTGTGCAGTTCTGGAGACCTTACCTGCAAAAAGACATTATTCAAATAGAACGTGTCCAAAGGCGGGCAACGAAAATGGTGGAAGGACTTAAACTTAAAACTTATCAGGAGAGACTTAAAGAACTTAATTTGTACAGTCTGGAGGAAAGAAGGGAGAGGGGGGACATGATTGAGACCTTTAAATATGTGAAAGGATTGAATAAGGTTCAGGAGGGAAGTGTTTTTAAAAAGAAGCTTAATGATAGAACAAGGGGGCACAACCTGAAGCTAGTCGGAGGGAAGATCAGGAGCAATGTTAGAAAATATTATTTTACAGAAAGAGTAGTAGATGCTGGGAACAAACTTCCAGCAGAGGTAGATGAAAAATCAACAGTCACTGAATGTAAACATGCCTGGGATAAGCACACATCTATCCTAAGATATAAAGAGAACATACAGTATACACATAAGGGCAGACTAGATGGACCGTATGGTCTCCTTCTGCCGTCAACCTTCTATGGGGTTTATTCATCAAGGTCTAGCGCCAGGTGGCGCCTCGTAGCGGCAGGCAGCATCTGGTGATCGATGGGCGCTGTACACAATACCACATTTATGAAGGCGATTCTGGTGAGCAACTCTAACAGCGCCATGTAGCATACGATTCATCATTACAGGTGGCTCAGCGACTAGCGACGGCGCTCTAGCTTCCAGAGCACCAGGTATTATCTGTCGCTACCTGACGCTCTCCCATACATTTCGATGGACAGGGGTTTTGTTTTTAATATTTTTTTTTCTGTGTCACCTCACCTGGCCTAGAAAAAGTCATTTTTGAAATCATTTTTGATTTTTATATTTATATGCAGAATTGTCATTACAGGTCTGGCATTAAAGTATTAATGTCACAGTGCTACAACAATGTCATTCATGTGTTTTCGCTTTGTTACTGGTGGATATGTGTTCAAAAAAAACAGACTTTAATCACAAAGCTCCTGGCGCTCTATGCTATAGCGCCCAGATCCAGAGCGCCGACGCTGTGTGTGTCTGTTTTTTTTGTTGAATATGGTGTGAGTCGCTGAGAGTCGGTCGCACTGAGCTGGCGCTACCTCTCACTCCCTGCAGCGCTGTACTGGTGTTAGAGCGTCCAGCATACATCTCATTCATCGATGCCGGCCAGGTTACTACAGTGAATGAGACGCTCTGTTACAGCGCCCGATAGCCGATCACAGCGTATACTAGCGGTTGCTCTTAGTGCCTCTGTACAGATGCTCATCTGCCGATACCTGCCGCTAGTAATGAATCAGCCCACCTGTTTCTATGTATGGGCAAACGTATACACATGTATGGGCACACGTATACACATGTATGGGCACACGTATACACATGTATGGGCACACGTATACACATGTATGGGCACACGTATACACATGTATGGGCACACGTATACACATGTATGGGCACACGTATACACATGTATGGGCGCACGTATACACATGTATGGACACACGTATACACATTGTGAGGATCAGCTCTGGTAGACAGCAGGATGTTAGCAGTATAGAGGCTCAGAGGCGAAAAGTTCAAAGTAAAGTCAGAGTTTATTCACACATAAAGTCCATAACATAAAATATCATTTTTAGGTTACATCACCTTTTCAGGAAAAATGCCACTGAATTGCATCAAACAGGCAACGGCCTTTCTTAGCTTTTGTCCAAGCTTGCACACTTGTAGCCGGATCCACCTCGGGTCCACATGAAATAGCCTGTATAAGAGCTTCCAGCCAGGCACACAGAGCCTCACTCCACGAGTGAGCTCTAGACACAGCCAGTGCACAGCTGACTCCCCAGGTTATTAATGCGGCCCGCAAAACTCGGACCTGGGTAGGGGATGGAGTCCCACCCTGCTCTACTCCATCCTAGTAAAGCCGTCCCGGGTTAGCCTTTCGGCTATACTAACCTTTCAGCAGCAGACTGCCATTAGCAGCTGATGCTGGAGAAAACTATACAGCTTTACTGCACCAAGGCCAGGTACCTTGGTGCCACATACCTACTGTCAATGACGGCACCTTGCACCTTACCACAACATGTATGGGCACACATATACACATGTATGGGCACACGTATATACATGTATGGGCACACATATACACATGTATGTACACATGTATGGGCACATGTATACACATGTATGGGCAGACATTTGGCAGTAAGGGTTTAAATTGAGTTTGGGTCAGGCGAGCAGCCCTTCATGGCAGTGAAGCCTCTGGTCAATCATCAGCCCCTAAACATGAATAAATTGCCGCAGCGCCCCGCGGTCACATCTGCATTCTCTGTCTCAGGAACGCGCCGAGCGTTTCTCCTCTGTCAGCTCGCTTCATAGATCCTGACTTGATAAATAATAATTAACTTTCTCTTCTACAGAAAATGCTGACTGCAAAATGAAAGGCTTCACTCCGCATTGAAATGAGATGAAAAAAAAAAAAGTTAGGACTATCGATCACACCCAAATGATTTGGAGGAGTTCTTTTTGCTTTAGAGGTATTTGAAGAGGACCTGTCACCCACTGAAATGTATTTCATGGTTATTCCAGACTGATGTCTCCATGCAGGGCCAGCCATAGGGTATATGTCTCCTTGTGCAGAATATTAGGGTGGTGCCCCCACAAGACAGGGAGAGACGTTTCAAGATTACTTATGTGAGTTTTACCTGTACACCACAGCATTTTAAAGTGGACCAAAACCCACGCCCCAACAGCCCTGAAATCTATAAGATTCCAGGGCCTCTGGAATCTCTCCCCCGGGGCATCTAGAATTGGGATGCCTCGCCATATGAAACCCCCCAGGTCACCTGGAAACGAACCTTCTTTCCCTGTCCAACGGCGCATGTGCGAGCTCCTGTCGCATCCTCGCTATCCCTTTAGCAGGACGCGCGTGCCTGCGCCAGGCATTTGTGAATGGCCAGCGCGGGCACGCTCCCTGTTAGAAGGGAGCGGGGGATGCGTCCGCCAGCGTGCTCTTATCCGCTCGCATTAGATGAGCTATTAGATGAAGGGGCGGGAGCGGATCCGAGCACGCTGATTGGACGAGCGGCCATGCATGCGCCGTAAGAGAGCTTGGTATTAAAATGGAAGCCTGAATTACAATATTTTGAGAGTTTAAACTTTTTACTTGTATTTGCAGCCTGTGATTCAAGTGGGAGTGACCCGGGCACTGATACAGCCAATCACACCCTTCACCTTAATCTCATCCACAACTTATATTTGCAGGGCCGGATTATGAGGGGCACGAGCCCCGGGGCCTCTACCACTTCTCCTGCAAAGGGGGCCTCCACCAACCTTTGGGTTATGGTCTGGTGTAGAAGGCTTTTCATTCTTTGGTCTGAGGGGCAGCGGGGCCGGCAACAAAGCTAAAAGCGGCAGTGGGGGAGCACCTGGGCAAGCCTTTTCTGTTTTTGCAAACCTGCAGCCAATGCAGCCACAGGGCAGGACGGAGAGTCTGGAGCAGCAAAGCCGCCGTCAGCATCTCTACAGTGATGGGTGCAGAGCTGTCACTGCACATAAGCCACCAAGCACAGCCGCTGACCAGCCGGGCGACTACACTACCCCTCGCCCAGAATGGCAGAGCAGGATTCCCGAGCAGCACGCACCCGCACAAGAGTGGCACAAGGGACTCGATCTGACGTTCCAGTAAGTAGGCGGGTGCCAGACATCCACCAATCAGTTACTTGGCTGGACTATTATTTTAAAGGAAAAAAAATACTATATCTGGGGCCTCCACCAAATTTGGTGCCCAGGGGCCTCCACCACACTTACTCCGGCCCTGAATATTTGTATATATGTTTGATTGCTTTCAGGGTTTTGCTGAGCACACATCTAGCAAGCTGAGAGACAGGCATTGATAGAACGTCTTAGTATGAGTATGGAGACAAGGGGAGGGGTGTAAACACGGCACACAGAGACCTGCTTGAGATGCTTCTGAAACACACAGAAAAGTTGATGTGCAACACTGTCCAGTGCTGGTCCTGAGAGGGGAATTAAGCATACTGCCATTATTCATAAGGTGAGGAAATGCCTGTGCTGGGGAAGGTGCGTTTTTGGGCGATCCTCAGGGCTGTATTTACCATTAGGCAACCCTAGGCACGTGCCTAGGGTGGCAACCTGGAAGGGGGGGCACTGCCATTACTACTGTAGTAAAGAAATACAATTAAAAATCCTATAGCCAGAACATTAATGCCTCCTAACAAGCACACCAGCCACAGAAGGATGCAAATTGTATTTGTGTGAAGGGGGGGGGGGCAATGGGCTGAACACAGGTCAGAGCATTTACCCTCCATTGGTGTGGTCATGTGACTCCTGTATGTCATAATGCAGTAAAAGATAGAACATGCTTGTCTGCTTCTCTGCATTTCCCCATTTGTGCCCTCATCCACACACATTCTCTGCATCTAGCCAATAGCATTCTTTCCCTCTACACACTTTTTTTATATGGACAGTGACCTAACTTAAAAAAATGGGGGCACAAGCACTTAAAGTGCCTAGGGCACCATGGACACCAAATACAGCCCTGGCGATCCTTGGGGCTTTAACACAGTGGGCAATTCCAAACCTGGATGCCCCAGGGACAAGGACCAACCCAGGTTTTGAGTTAAACTGGAGCTCTTAGGGCCCACTGGAAAAAATCCTTTCTGTCCATCTTATCCACCCTTCAGCTTAAACACAATTCGATTGTAATAATATAAAAAGTCTATTGACCAAATAGCCACTATTTTATTTATATTTTAGCCTTGGATCAATTGGACTGCCCTGATGGTGGCCCTGGGGCCCACCGGAGGATCCTCTGGTAGGCCAGTCCTACACTGCATAGAGATCTCTTTGCAGAGAATTTTAGTATTTACTAAATTCCAGGTTTAGGGCAGTGATAGTGGGCAAGTTTGGGGACCCAGATTATAGCAGGTTGCCCGGGGGAGAACGTTAAGGCCACCTCTCCCCTATGAGATATTGCTAATGGAGTCCACGGGGGAGCTCATCCTCCATACTGACTGCATCCAATGAGGATTTGAACCCGGAGCGCTGCAGCGCGTTGGTTCTGCAGGTGCAATTTATCATGAGTCAGGAGGAAGATGGCGCGCCGCTGTGTTTTATCTGGAAACCCTCTGATGGTGCAGCGCGGCTGGTCACACGCAGGAACATTTATCATACAGGATTTTAACTACTACTGAACAATTCTGTGCTAAAGCGATCAGAAGAGTCTGTCAGTCTCCATGAGGCCACAACAGATCTTACACGCAGGACGCAGGCTGATACATATAGCAACACTTTCATCATGCCTGTCAGTTATAAGGGTTTAATGTGTGGGGGCGGGGCTAAATGAGTCATGGGTGGGGCTGAGGAAGTGAGTGACAGCTGTCTATGTGCTGTGCAGTAAAACCTGATATACAACTAAACCAATCTTGCTATGCTCCCAATTGTCGTGAATTCAAAATACCCAGAATGCCTTCTGTATAGTTATATTAAAGTGGACCAAAAGTATGACTTTATGTCCCTATTAACACTCAACGCATTCTAATTTGGGATACCTCTACAAGTAAGGATCGACTCCCAACCATGGGAGATGACTGAAGTGCCCTTGAGCAAGGCACCTAACCCCCAATTGCTCCCCGGGTGCTGAGTTTAGGGCAGCCCATCGCTCCGGGCACATGTGCTCTTCACTGCCCCTGAGTGTGTTATTCACTTGGGTATAGTCACTCACATGGTGTGTTCATAGAGTTGTGTTGTTCACAGTGCACGGATGGGTGAAATGCGGCACTCAATGGCCACTATTATTATTATTATTATTATTATTACAAAAGCGACCTTGAAGTCTAAGGGCAACTGATTCCCTCTCCCTTGGGCATCCCGATTTGGGATGCTCCACTATGTGAAACTGCCGGATTCCTAGTAAAATGTACATATCTGCCGCTCTAACAGCTCATGCATGGGCTGCGGGCGTTTTTGCACATGCGTCCAATCAGAATAGACTGCTCTGCATATTAATGCCTATTAATCTATTCTGACTGCATGGATTGTTGGGATCCCCCCCTGCTGGTTGCTCCCTCCAGCTGTCATTCAGTACTGCATGGTCAGTAGTTATTTTGGTATTATTCTTATCATATTTATTGTGTTTATTGTTGTATAAGTTTAACCATCACTGTAGCACTTTATATTTGTTATTTTGTCACAGATATCAACTGATTGTAACACTTGTTACACTTAAATACATTTTCTTGATTGGAGTTTAGTTACAGAAATGTAGAGTTGGTTACTCCAGTATTTTGTCTTTCCTGGGTTTTGTTCTGTTCCCCCCGGGGTATGCCGAATTGGGATGCCGCACTGTGTGACACCCCTCAGGAAAAGCAATACCAACTAACCTCTTCCTTGTTCCTACGGCGCATGTGCAGGCTCTCACCCAATGACTATGTCATTCAGAAAACTTAAAGTGGACCAACACCCTCCCATAATCGGCCCGGGAATCTATAAGATTCCTGAACCGATCAGAACCCTGACTGCGGGGCACCCCGTTGTGTGAAACCCCCCAGAAACCCCTAAATCCCTACCTTATCCACGATCCAGCAGCGCCCGTTGCCGCCTCCCGTGCGTCCCTCTAGCAGGACGCACAGTAAGAGTGACGCGCGGGAGGCGGCGGCGGGCGCGCTCTCTTGTCCATCGCTGCCTCCCGCTTGTCCGTCGGCGGGGATTTGCAGCGGCGGTCACGTGGGAGCGAGGAGAAGTGAGTTTTTCTGGGTTTCTGGGGGGTTTCACCCCCCCCCCCCCGATCGGGGTGCCCCACCGAAGTGGCCCAAAACCCAGGATAGTCAAAATCCTGGGTGTTGGTCCACTTTAATTGGAAGAGAGCCCGTGCATGCACCACTGGACCGGATAAAGGCAAGTGATTACCTGCGGCCCGGGGGGGTTTCACACAGCAGGGCATTCTCTCTCTCTCTCTCTCTCTCATTCTCTCTCTCTCTGTCTCTCTCTCTCTCATTCTCTCTCTCTCTGTCTCTCTCTCTCTCATTCTTTCTTTCTCTCTCTCATTCTCTCTCTCCCTGTCTCTCTCTCTCTCTCATTCTTTCTTTCTCTCTCTCATTCTCTCTCGCTGTCTCTCTCTCTTTCTCATTCTCTCTCTCATTCTTTCTATCTCTCTCTCATTCTCTCATTCTTTCTCTCTCTCTCATTCTTTCTTTCTCTCTCTCATTCTCTCTCTCATTCATTCTATCTGTCTCTCTCGCTCATTCTCTCTCTCACATTCTCTCTCATTCATTCTGGAAAAGGAAGCTCCAAAATGGCCACTATAGGAGAAAAACTAGTGAGGCGGTGTTTCAGCTTTGAGTGGATGCGAGAGAAATATATGTGCTGACAATGATTCCGTTTAATGCAAGCAGATGGGGCAAGAGAGTTTTTTTTCCTACTGTGCAACACTGTTGGTCCAGTTTAAAGTGGACCAAAACCCACTCTGGAGTGTATGAGAATCTAGGACAGGCTTACTCCCTCCCACCAGGGCATCCCAGACTTTTTGAAACTCCCCAAGTTGCCCAAAAACCTTACCTTTCCCCCGAGCCCATGGCACATGCGCTACCGGTGCCGGGCATCACTGGCCTCCCTTTATGGCTATGCACCTGAATGGCTGTGCGTGGCCGACAGAGGGCGCGAGTGATGCCACGCGCAAGTGCCACTAGAATTCTGCTCTAGCCGTGCCGTGGGCTTCAGAAGAGGTGAGTTAGCTCAGCAAACGCCGGGGTTTCCCCCAAACTAGGGTGCACCAGGGTGAAGGACCATAATCCAGGATACTGAAAATCCTGGGTTTTGGTCCATTCGGGCTCCATTGCTCCAGCTTTCAGGCCGGACCCCTATGCAGGTGGAGTGCCCTAATACAGCAAGGATCAAATAAACATGAAGGGGTTAACAGGGGGAGCAAGGGGCTTCTTTTCTGCTCCAGACGAGCGCTCATTAGTGGCACAGCCGCTCGCCCTGCTCCTGCTCCTGTGCGCCCAGGCCCCGGTGATTCACCGCCCTTTGTTGTCTCGGCCGCTGCAATCATTTCACTTGTAGCTGAAAATCTTACGATACAAAAACAAGTCTTGCTGTTTCCACAGAAACCACAAAATGCACTGTCCCCATCCGCGTCGGAGCCGCGCTCCCATCACCACAAGCAATTTGCAAATGAACTTGTTTCTGAATGACAGGCAGATGTAGACTGTGGTTCCCCTGCCATGTCAGCTGGGCAATGGTGCCGCCGCTGCCACACACTTAGGAAGTAATTCATTAAAATGTGGCGTTCGAGTTCATCATAAAGTGCAAAATTGTTCTTTTCTTTTTTTTATCCCGCTCTTCTCACTGGCTTTTAGGTGGAGAGGCTCCCTGGGTAGGGAATCAAAGTTTTCTAATGAGAAAAGTTTAATTCCCTACCCAGGGAGACCCTTTTTATTGAGGCTTCTCCACCTTAATTATCCAGTGCTCACACCCAGGGCCGGATTAAAGTGGACCAACACCCAGGGGTGATCGGCCTGGGAATCTATAAGATTCCCGGGCCGATCACCTCCCTCATTGCGGGGCATCCGAGATCGGGATGTCCCGCGGGGTGAAACCCCCCCAAAAGCCCCCAAAAAACCTTACCTTATCGGCGACGGATCAGCCGCTGCCGCCTCCCGCGCGCCCCTCTAGCAGTGCGCAGTCCGTTTATGAATGGCCGGCGCAGGCGCGCGCCCTGTAAGAGGGATGCGCGGGAGGCAGTGGCGGCTTATCCGTCGCTGAAAAGGTACGTTTTTTGGGGGGGTTTTACACAGCGGGGCATCCTGATCTCGGATGCCCCACTGAAGTGGACCAACACCCAGGATAGTGAAAATCCTGGGTGTTGGTCCACTTTAAGCGTGGTGGAGGCCCCTGGGCACAAAATCTGGTGGAGGCCTCAGATACAGTATTTTTTCTCCTTTAAAATAGTCCAGTAAAGCCTACTTACTGGAACGTCCCTTGTGCCACCCTTGTGCGGGTGCGTGCTGCTCGGGAACTCCTGCTTTGCCATTCTGGGTGGAGGGTAGTGTAGTCGCCCAACTGGTCCAGCAAAAAACAGTTCCCTGCATTGAGCTGCCAGCGGCTGTGCTTGGTGGCTTATGTGCAGTGACAGCTCTACACACACCCATCACTGTAGAGTTGCTGATGGCGGCTTTGCTGCTCTAGATTCTCCGTCCTGTCCTGTGGTGGTATTGGCTGCAGGTTTGCAAAAACAAAAAAGACTTTCCTAGGTGCGGGGGGCCCCTGCCACCGATTGTTGCTGGCCCCACGGCCCGTCAGACCAAAGACTGAAAAGCCTCCTGGACCGAACCATAACCCAAAGGTTGGTGGAGGCCCCCTTTGCAGGGCAAGTGGTGGAGGCCCTGGGGTGTGTGCTCCTTGCATCCACTTCAAAATCCAGCCCTGGATGTAGGCACAGTAGTAACAGTTACTATTAGCTGTTATCAGTAAAAAAAAACATAAACAAACAAAATAATAACATAATAAACAAAACATAAAATAAAATAAAAAACAACTTCCCCCTACCCAACACCCTTGGCTGAACTTGATGGACATATGTCTTTTCTCAGTTGTATTAACTATGTAACTCCTCCACTCCTGGTATCAATTTGGTGGTATATTGAGTCCTGTGATGCTTTCAAGGGACAGTGGCCCTTTACAGTATAGTCCCAACTTTTTTCATCAAGTACCATTTTCTATTTTTCAAGGACCACCTATGTTGTCTGTAGGGGTTGTCAGTCACCTAAAACTGTGTCAAAATGGCACAAAAAGAACATTTTTTTCATCACCTTTTAGAGTAGTTTTGCAATTAAACCAAACCAACACCCTGGCACAGTTGGACTATTATTTTAAAGAAAAAATAATAATGTATATTGGGTCTCCACCAGATTTTGTGCCCAGGGTCCTCTACCAGGGCTGGCTGCAGGTTTTTGGGGGGTCATGGGGAAGAGAGTCTTAGTGGGCCCCAAAGTAGTAAGTCACATAATGTCACATTTCAGCTCTGCTGCCATAAATTGGTCTCTTCTGCTGATCGCCCCAATAGTCCTTATTGCCTTTTATATAGTCACCAACCACCCTCCCATCCTTATTGCCTTCCCTATAGCCACCAATTGCCTTCCCATCCCTATTTCCTTCCCTATAGCCACCAATTGCCTTCCCATCCTTATTGCCTTCCCTATAGACACCAATTGCCTTCCCATCCTTATTTCCTTCCCTATAGCCACCAATTGCCTTCCCATCCATATTTCCTTCCCTATAGTCACCAATTGCCTTCCCATCCTTATTTCCTTCCCTATAGACACCAATTGCCTTCCCATCCTTATTTCCTTCCCTATAGCCACCAATTGCCTTCCCAACCATATTTCCTTCCCTATAGACACCAATTGCCTTCCCATCCTTATTTCCTTCCCTATAGCCACCAATTGCCTTCCCAACCATATTTCCTTCCCTATAGACACCAATTGCCTTCCCATCCTTATTTCCTTCCCTATAGCCACCAACTGCCTTCCCATCCTTATTGCCTTCCCTATAGCCACCAATTGCCTTCCCATCCTTATTGCCTTCCCTATAGCCACCAATTGCCTTCCCATCCCTATTTCCTTCCCTATAGCCACCAATTGCCTTCCCATCCTTATTGCCTTCCCTATAGCCACCAATTGCCTTCCCATCCTTATTGCCTTCCCTATAGCCACCAACTGCCTTCCCATCCTTATTGCCTTCCCTATAGCCACCAACTGCCTTCCCATCCTTATTGCCTTCCCTATAGCCACCAATTGCCTTCCCATCCTTATTTCCTTCCCTATAGCCACCAACTGCCCTCCCATCCTTATTTCCTTCCCTATAGCCACCAACTGCCCTCCCATCCTTATTGCCTTCCCTATAGCCACCAACTGCCTTCCCATCCTTATTTCCTTCCCTATAGCCACCAACTGCCCTCCCATCCTTATTGCCTTCCCTTTAGCCACCAACTGCCTTCCCATCCTTATTTCCTTCCCTATAGCCACCAATTGCCTTCCCATCCTTATTGCCTTCCCTATAGCCACCAACTGCCTTCCCATCCTTATTGCCTTCCCTATAGCCACCAATTGCCTTCCCATCCTTATTGCCTTCCCTATAGACACCAATTGCCTTCCCAACCCTATTTCCTTCCCTATAGCCACCAATTGCCTTCCCATCCTTATTGCCTTCCCTATAGCCACCAATTGCCTTCCCATCCTTATTTCCTTCCCTATAGCCACCAACTGCCTTCCCATCCCTATTTCCTTCCCTATAGCCACCAATTGCCTTCCCATCCTTATTGCCTTCCCTATAGCCACCAATCACCCTCCAGTCCTTATTGCCTTCCCTATAGCCACCAATCGTCCTCCAGTGCTTGTTGCCTTCCCTATAGCCACCAATTGCCTTCCCATCCTTATTGCCTTCCCTATAGCCACCAATTGCCTTCCCATCCTTATTGCCTTCCCTATAGCCACCAATTGCCTTCCCATCCTTATTGCCTTCCCTATAGCCACCAATCGTCCTCCAGTGCTTGTTGCATTCTCTACTGCCACCAAGCACCCTTCAGCACTTACTGCTTGCTCCACTGCCACTAAAGACTCCACCATTGCTGCCCTTGTCACCTGGTTCTCACCACCCATATTCCATGCCACCTTCTCCAATGTTGCTGCTCATCCCCAGTTATTGAGGCCAGCCATGAGCAGGTCTGCACACAGCACCTGGCATTCGATGCTTTGGGTCCACTGTAAAATAATACCATGGCTAAGTGTGAGCCTGAGTGGGCCCCTGAAGATGCCAGGGGCCCTGGCATTTGTCCAAGTTTGCCCTGTGCTGGCGCCGGCCCTGGCCTCCACCACACTTGCCCCCATAACACCTAATAGCTCCCATACTACTAAAGAATCTGCAAACATTTGTTGCCCCTCATACCTTCCTTTCCCCCAATACCTGGAAAATATTGCCCCTTCCAAAGGAACCCCATAACAAAATGGCCTCCATATTATGTGTTGCCCAACTTATCATCCAAGGACTTCTATACTACTGGAAAACCTCTATATCATCCATTGTGCACCTTGCTGGTGTTTCCTGGATTTCTTCTTTGAGCTGATCAGAATCCTTATAGGAACTATTTTTTCCTCTCTTTGCTCCATTGCTGAGATGTAAATAGGTCCCTGCTATTTTTCTGAGGTAACCCAATTATAAGAATATAAAGAATATAAAAGAATATAAAAAAGAAGCATCTTTCCAGCACCTGCTTGCCAAAAAACAGCGAAAAGCGCTGAGCTGCTTAATTATCTAGGAACAGTCATCCAATCATTTTCCCGGCAGGGAGAGGCGAGGACTCCCGGGCTGCTGGGACCTACAAATTAGGCCGATTAGAGAGACAGCACTTACTGCCCTCTTCAGTCATCGCCTCCCCGAAAAGATGGAATCACAAAGTGAACTTTCCAATCAGCGAGGTGAAGAATTGATTTCACAATCCGTCTTGAGGGAGTCAGAACAACGTGTCCTCAGCTCAGGCCTTCAGCCCGGCATGATGTCACCTCTCCTGCTGTTGAGGTTATACAATTTAGTCTTAGGCCCTTATTTAAGAAGGGATAGCGTCAGGTAGCGCCTGGTTAACGAGAGGTAGCGACAGATTGCGACTGGTCAACGCCGGACACGGCACGCAATTACACATTTATCAAGCAGAATCTGTTTAGCAACTGGGATAGCGCCATGTAGCATCTGATTCATCATTTTCACAGCCTCAGCGAACAGCGCCAGCGTTCAGCCTTGCACAGCGCCAGGTATGACCTCTCGCTACCTGGCGCGCTCCCATACATTTCAATGGACGATCCTTTTCTTCTCTTTAAATGGGTTTTTTTTTTTTTCAAAAAAATCACAAATAATTCTGTGACCTCTTCTGGCATTGAAAAAGCAGTTTTTTCATAATTTTTTCATTTTTTATATGTTTCCTCAGAAATGACATTACAGGTCTGCCATTAAAGTGTTCATGTTACAATGTTGTTACAATGTAATTCCATATGTTTTCGCTTTGTTACTAGTTGATAGATGCTTGAAAACAGACTTTAAACACACCGCCTCCTGCGCTCTGGGCTTCAAACAAATATTTTTCAGCGCCAGAGATTTGTGAGGCTGTTTTTTTTCTGAATATGGTGTGAGTCGGTCACTAACATGCGCTCCCATACAGTGCTGTACTGGTCAAATAGCGACTCCTCACAATGTATTCACCATTACTGAACAGCGACTGAGTCGCTATAAAGTAGCGAACCACGGCCGAGTACTGCGACTACTAGCGGGCGCTCTGAAAATGCCTGCTACAGACGCTCATCTGTCGCTACCTGCCGCTAATAATGAATCAGCCTGCCCGTCTAAACCAAACTAGCAACCACCACAAGCCATGAATGCTCCAGAATTTATGCCGCTATTTTTATTCAAGCTGACCTATACCCTTAAGACTGATCTAAGCCTCGTCCACAGGGATACTAACAGGCTGATTCATTATTAGCGCCAGGTAACAGCAGATGAGCGTCTGTACAGCGGCGCTAAGAGCCACCGCTAGTGGTCGGCCGTGAGTCGTCTTACAGAGTGCCTCAGTCGCTGTAGTAACATTGCCGACATTGATGTGTCAGTCGCTATAACACCAGTACAGCACTATATGGGAGCGAACGGTAGCGAATGGTCAGTGTGAGTGACTCAAACCATATTCATCAAAAAAACTGCCTCACACAGCGCCAGCGCTCAATATTTGGTCCCTGTAGGCCAGAGCACCAGAAGCTGTGTGATAAAAATTCATTTTTGACCACATATCTAACAGTAACAAAGCAAAAACACATGGAATTAAATTGTTATTACATTGTGACATTAATACTTCAATACCAGACCTGTAATGACAATTCTGCATAAAAAATCAAAAAGGTTTTCAAAAATGACATTAAATAGGCCAGAAGAGGTCACACAATGATTTGATAAAAAAAAAAAAAAAAAAAAAAACCCTGTTTAAATAGAAGAAAGTAACGTCCATTGAAATGTATGGGAGAGCGACAGGTAGCAACATGTAATATCAGGCGCTCTGAAAGCCAGAGCGCCGCAGGGATTCGCTGAGCCGTCTGTGATGATGAATTGGTCGTTACGTGACGCTGTAAGAATAGACTTCATAAATGTGCTATTGCATGCCGCGGCCGGCATTCACCTGACGCTACCTGTCGCTACGAGGCATTACCTGCCTCTATCCCTTGATGAATAAAGCCCTAAATGGTTAATCAACGTAACTTACCCCCTCACACCATCAGTAAGTCCTGTTGCTAGGTAACAGGTGTGCATCTGTTTCTTGCTCCCATCATACAGTGCTCTGTGCCTGATTTTGAGGTTCAAAGGGATCATTAACTAGAGGGAATCCTAAATCGTGATGCTCAAGAGGGAACTAAAACCCTTCAGTTTTGGCCCTAGAATCTAAAAGCCTTAAAGAGGGGCAACCATCAACCTAGATTCTATAAGATTCTAGGGGCCATTAGTCTCCCTCTTTGGGATGCCCCACTGTGTATCCCAGGGAATAACCTAGAATACTCACAGGCACTTATGCCCTTATTCATCAAGCGATAGCGGCAGGTAGTGTCTGACGAGCGCCAGGTAGCGGCAGCTAACGGCGACTATCGACTCAAGTACGCCCGGCGGCGGTCACAATGACGCATTTATCAAGCAAAATGAGGCTAGCGCCGGCGAGAGCGACGGCTAGCGCGGCATTCATCATGAAGCCGCCTGGACCGAACAGCGCCGCTGCAAATTCCCTCACAGCGCCAGGTATGAGCTGTCGCTCCCTGGCGATGTCCAATGCATTTCAATGGAGCAATCTATAATTATTCATAATTAATTGGTATTAATTTTTTTTATTATTTTTTTAATGTCAAAAAATCGGAGACCACTTCTGCAATGTTAGGATTTATTTTTAAGTCAAAAAAAAAATTAAAAAAAATATGTGCAGAATTGATCTAACAGGTCTGAGATTAATGTATTCATATTACAAAATGATTCTAAAAACATGTATAATGTTACATTCAAAAAATATGGTTGTTTAGGGGTTAAAAACGAGTTAATACACATCGCCGCCAGCGCTCTGGGGTTTAAACAAGTAATGGACAGCGACAGCACATTCGGAGCGTGATTTGTTGATGAATATGAAGCTAGCCGTTCGCTCTGGCCATTCGTTGTCAGGCGCTCACATACAACGCTGGACCTGTGAAACAGCGACCCCCCCAGCCCGTATTCAACATTACCGCACACCGACTGAGTCGCTGTCATCAAGCTAACGCCGGCCAAGCACAGCGAATACTGGCTGGCGCAGAAAAAATCACGCTACAGTCGCTCATCTGTCGCTACCTGGCGCTATTAATGAATCGGCCTCCCCGTGATCCCATGGTGCAGGCAACTGGCAGGGGGGAGCGGCCAGTGGCACACACTCCATTTAGCTTTTTCTAGCCACCCTCAGCTCAGAGTGGCATAGTAAAAGCTTAAAGGTCCACTCCAGCCTCTTCATATTCTTACATGGATTTCAATAGATGTAAGAATGAGGAGTTGCTGCTAGCACAGTCAGGACAGCAAATATCTGTCACAGCACGGATGCTGATAAGAAAGACTAGGCTTACTAGTGGTGGGTGGCAGTATGTAGGGAGTGCACACAAAGGGTAAGAGCCAGTATGTTGTCAGCAGATATTACACATCTCTCAATCAGGGACATAAACGTGAGCATGATACATCAGCAGGGGTGGACTGGCCATAGGGCATACCGGGACAATGCCCAGTAGGCTGCCCACATCCCCTGCATTGGCTGGCTGCTGAGGCTCCAGCTTTTTGTGGCGGGCCCAGTGAATGGGATTTACGCAGGCCACCCAGAGTATCTGGCGGCCCACGGCAGCTCCCAATTACGCGACCCAAGGCTAGAAGCCATAGTAGCACGCAGTCAGGCATTGTAGGAGAGTCCCGGCTCTTTCAGAACTCTTGTGCTGCCCAGATGTCATAGGCCATTGCACAGAGGCTCGGGCGGCGGGTGGGCAGCGTTCCTCACAGTGGCATCCCCGTGCTTCTAGCGGCAGCAAGACATCAAGATGAGGGGCGAAGGGAGCTGGGAGTGGGGGGATTCTTCCACTCAGCATGTTATGGGGGATTCTTCCACTCAGTCCATTATGGAGGGGATTCTTCCACTAAGCATGTTATGGGGGATTCTTCCACTCAGTCCATTATGGAGGCGATTCTTCCACTCAGCATGTTATGGGGGATTCTTCCACTCAGTCCATTATGGAGGGGATTCTTCCACTCAGCATGTTATGGGGAATTCTTCCACTCAGCACGTTATGGAGGGATTCTGCCACTCAGCATGTTATGGGGGATTCTGCCACTCAGCATGTTATGGGGGGATTCTTCCACTCAGCCCATTATGGAGGGGGTCTGTCACTCAGCACGTTATGGGGGGATTCTGCCACTCAGCATGTTATGGGGGATTCTTCCACTCAGCATGTTATGAGGGGATTCTTCCACTCAGCACGTTATAGGGGATTTTTCCACTCAGCACGTTATGAGGGGATTCTTCCACTCAGCACGTTATAGGGGATTTTTCCACTCAGCATGTTATGAGGGGATTCTTCCACTCAGCACGTTATAGGGGATTCTTCCACTCAGCACGTTATAGGGGATTTTTCCACTCAGCATGTTATGAGGGGATTCTTCCACTCAGCACGTTATAGGGGATATTTCCACTCAGCATGTTATGAGGGGATTCTTCCACTCAGCACGTTATAGGGGATTTTTCCACTCAGCATGTTATGAGGGGATTCTTCCACTCAGCACGTTATAGGGGATATTTCCACTCAGCATGTTATGAGGGGATTCTTCCACTCAGCATGTTATGAGGGGATTTTGCCACTCAGCCTGTTATGGGGGATTTTTCCACTCAGCATGTTATGAGGGGATTCTTCCACTCAGCATGTTATGGGGGGATTTTGCCACTCAGCCTGTTATGGGGGGATTCTTCCACTCAGCAGGTTATGGGGGATTTTGCCACTCAGCATGTTATGTGGGGATTCTTCCACTCAGCATGTTATGGGAGATTTTGCCACTCAGCATGTTATGGGAGGATTCTTCCACTCAGCACGTTATGGGGGATTTTGCCACTCAGCATGTTATGAGGGGATTCTTCCACTCAGCACGTTATGGGGGATTTTGCCACTCAGCATCTTATGGGGGGATTTTGCCACTCAGCACTTTATGGGGGAATTCTTCCACTCAGCACGTTATGGGGGATTTTGCCACTCAGCATGTTATGAGGGGATTCTTCCACTCAGCACGTTATGGGGGATTTTGCCACTCAGCATGTTATGAGGGGATTCTTCCACTCAGCACGTTATGGGGGATTTTGCCACTCAGCATGTTATGAGGGGATTCTTCCACTCAGCATATTATGGGGGATTTTGCCACTCAGCATGTTATGAGGGGATTCTTCCACTCAGCACGTTATGGAGGATTTTGCCACTCAGCATGTTATGAGGGGATTCTTCCACTCAGCACGTTATGGGGGATTTTGCCACTCAGCATGTTATGAGGGGATTCTTCCACTCAGCATATTATGGGGGATTCTTCCACTCAGCATGTTATGAGGGGATTTTGCCACTCAGCACGTTATGGGGGGATTCTTCCACTCAGCACGTTATGGGGGATTTTGCCACTCAGCATGTTATCAGGGGATTCTTTCACTCAGCATGTTATGGGGGATTTTGCCACTCAGCACGTTATGGGGGGATTGTTCAACTCAGCACGTTATGGGGGATTTTGCCACTCAGCATGTTATGAGGGGATTCTTCCACTCAGCATGTTATGGGGGATTTTGCCACTCAGCACGTTATGGGGGGATTCTTCCACTCAGCACGTTAGGGGGAATTTGCCACTCAGCATGTTATGAGGGGATTCTTCCACTCAGCATGTTATGGGGGGATTTTGCCACTCAGCACGTTATGGGGGATTTTGCCACTCAGCACGTTATGGGGGATTTTGCCACTCAGCACGTTATGGGGGATTTTGCCACTCAGCACGTTATGGGGGATTTTGCCACTCAGCATGTTATGGGGGGATTCTTCCACTCAGCATGTTATGGTGGATTCTTCCACTCAGCATGTTATGGTGGATTCTTCCACTCAGCCTGTTATGGGGGATTTTGCCACTCAGCACGTTATGGGGGATTTTGCCACTCAGCATGTTATGGTGGATTCTTCCACTCAACATGTTATGGGGGATTTTGCCACTCAGCATGTTATGGGGGGATTCTTCCACTCAGCAGGTTATGGGGGATTTTGCCACTCAGCATGTTATGGGGGATTTTGCCACTCAGCATGTTATGAGGGGATTCTTCCACTCAGCATGTTATGAGGGAATTCTTCCACTCAGCACGTTATGGGGGATTTTGCCACTCAGCATCTTATGGGGGGATTCTTCCACTCAGCACGGATTTTGTCACTCAGCATGTTATGGGGGAATTCTTCCACTCAGCATGTTATGGGGGATTTTGCCACTCAGCATGTTATGGGTGGATTCTTCCACTAAGCACGTTATGGGGGATTTTGCCACTCAGCATGTTATGGGGGGATTCTTCCACTCAGCAGGTTATGGGGGATTTTGCCACTCAGCATGTTATAAGGGGATTCTTCCACTCAGCATGTTATGGGGGATTTTGCCACTCAGCATGTTATGGGGGGATTCTTCCACTCAGCAGGTTATGGGGGATTTTGCCACTCAGCACGTTATGGGGGATTTTGCCACTCAGCATGTTATGAGGGGATTCTTCCACTCAGCACGTTATGGGGGGTTTTGCCACTCAGCATGTTATTGGGGGGATTCTGCCACTTAGCATGCTATTGGGGTGATTTTGCCACTCAGCACGTTAAGGGGTGATTTTGCCACTCAGCAGGTTATGGGGGGGTTCTGCTACTCAGCCTGTGATGGGTGAGGTTCTGCACACTGGCTGTTGGGGGGCATTGATACTGGGCCGGACACAGTGCCGAAGGGCTGGTGTGACCAGAAAAGTCAGTGCTGTTTTTTAACCCGAGGCAGCCCCTGTACATCAGCAAGATATCTCAACATGGAGCAAAGAAAACGGCTCCTTTCTGTTCTGCAGATTGAACACACTATGCATACAGTCACATGCAGAATGTAGTTGATGCATTTAAGATATTCCAACCAAGTAAGAAGTCACAGGACTGTCATCAGGGACAGTCGCCCACTCAGCAACTGGGCCCCATACAGTCCTGTGTGTATTGTCCTGGGGGCAGCCCTATAAGGGAGTAATAGACTAGAGTGTCGCAAGCTCTTCACTTCATGCTCTGAAACTTGCCATTTCAGTTTGCTGGTATTGAAAATTGAGGTGCAGAGGTTCTCTGTGTAAGATAAAATATATGAAGAAAATATTAGAAAATATTAGAAAATAACTACTCTCTATGGCAGATGTGTACCTAAATGCGAGTGGGCCCTGACTGAGTATACAGTAAATCAGGCCACTTATTTTCCTGTCACATTCAGCCCCAAAATGCAAATGTGCTACTGAACTGGCTACAATGAGACAACCAAACACAGAAATGGCCAATACAAATGGCTCTTCCCTTATGACACAATGCCATATGAGCACAAAGCAGATAAATAGGAGGAGCAAAAATGACAGGGCTCCTCTCACCGTGTAGGCCGCAATACAGTTGCTACCTCTGTAGTTATGCTCGTGCTCTATGGATATATTCTATGGAATATTCCTGAAATTGTAAACTTTCTACTTGAGATGGAGAAATCACCATGAGATGGAGATCTTACTATATTTGGGGAACTGCGGCACCAGCATCCCTGACCCTTCTATGTGCCTGTTTTCTCTGAAGGATAAGCGAAGGGGCCAATAGTAAAGCCTTTGCCTTAGGTACACGTAGGGTTGCCACCTTGCGAGTATTTTTTTCTCTTTAGTTTCCTGACCAATGGCTGGTGACAGGGCCGGCTGCAGGTTTATATGGGCCCTTGGGCAATAGAATCTCAATGGCTCCCTTGTGGTGTGGTATGGCACCTTATACATGGTGATGAAGTTGCATGTATTTTAAATACTGCAAAAGAATGTAAAGAAAAAAAAAAAGGAATGATAGAAAGTAAGAGAAGCAAAGAACAAAAGTTTAGAAGAAATTAGTAAAAAATAAAAAAAGTGATAGAAAGAAATAAAGAAAAATAAAAAAATTGGAAACAACCAAGAAAGAGCAAAAGCATATCATACATGACAAAAACAAAAAATAAACAATAAAAGAAATGACAAAAAACATGAAAGAGGGAGAGAAGGAATAGGAGAAAAAAAGAAGAAATGAAAGGAAAGAAAGAATAGAAGGACTGATAGAAAAAAGTCGAAGGAAACGTAAGAAAGGAATGGCAGAACAGATAAAAGAAATAATAGAAAAGAAAGAATAGAAGGAAGGAAGGAAATAAAGAATAGAAGAAAGAAAAGATAAAGATTAGAAGGACTGATAGAAAATAAGAAAGTAAGGTTCTCCCAATGGCCAGTCTGTCCCTGGCTGACAATTCTTAGTCCTGGTTAATGCATGGCCCTGCGTCCTGTATAGGGGCTTCTTCGGGTAGAGAGAATGAGGTGCCCCCCCCCAAGATGTAAAAGTACAAATTTACTGCCAGGCCAGTAAAGTAGAAAATAAAATACCAGTGGTAACCCTAGGTACACCCTTCACTTTATGGGTGTAGGTCCACATTACCCTGACCCACCCTCTTTTTTCCCCGCCAAAATCTACATTCCTGAAATATTTACCCTTTCCCCCACACTGCACAGTGACATAGGGGACCATGTCTTTTCTAAGACACTGATGGGCACAGTGACATAGGGGACCATGTCTTTGCTATAACACTGATGGGCACAGTGACATAGGGGGCCATGTCTTTGCTATAACACTGATGGGGCACAGTGACATAGGGGACCATGTCTTTGCTATTACACTGATGGGGCACAGTGACATAGGGGACCATGTCTTTGCTATAACACTGATGGGCACAGTGACATAGGGGACCATGTCTTTTCTAAGACACTGATGGGCACAGTGACATAGGGGGCCATGTCTTTGCTATAACACTGATGGGGCACAGTGACATAGGGGACCATGTCTTTGCTAAGACACTGATGGGGCACAGTGACAAAGGGGACCATGTCTTTGCTATGACACTGATGGGGCACAGTGACATAGGGGACCATGTCTTTTCTAAGACACTGATGGGCACAGTGACAAAGGGGACCATGTCTTTGCTATGACACTGATGGGGCACAGTGACATAGGGGACCATGTCTTTTCTAAGACACTGATGGGCACAGTGACATAGGGGACCATGTCTTTGCTATAACACTGATGGGCACAGTGACATAGGGGACCATGTCTTTTCTAAGACACTGATGGGCACAGTAGCATAGGGGATCATGTCTTTTCTAAAACACTGATGGGCACAGTGACATAGGGGATCATGTCTTTTCTAAGACACTGATAGGCACAGTAGCATAGGGGACCAGGTCTTTGATATAACACTGATGGGCACAGTGACATAGGGGACCATGTCTTTGCTATAACACTGATGGGCACAGTGACATAGGGGACCATGTCTTTTCTAAGACACTGATGGGCACAGTGACATAGGGGACCATGTCTTTTCTAAGACACTGATGGGCACAGTAGCATAGGGGATCATGTCTTTTCTAAAACACTGATGGGCACAGTGACATAGGGGATCATGTCTTTTCTAAGACACTGATGGGCACAGTAGCATAGGGGACCATGTCTTTGATATAACACTGATGGGCACAGTGACATAGGGGACCATGTCTTTTCTAAGACACTGATGGGCACAGTGATATAGGGGACCATGTCTTTTCTAAAACACTGATGGGCACAGTGACATAGGGAACCATGTATTTTTTAAGACACTGATGGGCACAGTGACATAGGGGACCATGTCTTTTCTAAGACACTGATGGGCACAGTGACATAAGGAACCATGTATTTTTTAAGACACTGATGGGCACAGTGACATAGGGGACCATGTCTTTTCTAAGACACTGATGGGCACAGTGACATAGGGGACCATGTCTTTGCTATGACACTGATGGGCACAGTGACATAGGGAACCATGTCTTTTCTAAGACACTGATGGGGCACAGTGACATAGGGGACCATGTCTTTTCTAAGACACTGATGGGCACAGTGACATAGGGGACCATGTCTTTGCTATGACACTGATGGGCACAGTGACATAGGGGACCATGTATTTGCTATAACACTGATGGGCACAGTGACAAAGGGGACCATGTCCTTGCTATAACACTGATGGGCACAGTGACATAGGGGACCATGTCTTTGCTATAACACTGATGGGCACAGTGACATAGGGGACCATGTCTTTGCTATAACACTGATGGGCACAGTGACATAAGGAACCATGTATTTTTTAAGACACTGATGGGCACAGTGACATAGGGGACCATGTCTTTTCTAAGACACTGATGGGCACAGTGACATAGGGGACCATGTCTTTGCTATGACACTGATGGGCACAGTGACATAGGGGACCATGTCTTTGCTATAACACTGATGGGCACAGTGACATAGGGGACCATGTCTTTTCTAAGACACTGATGGGCACAGTGACATAGGGGACCATGTATTTGCTATAACACTGATGGGCACAGTGACAAAGGGGACCATGTCCTTGCTATAACACTGATGGGCACAGTGACATAGGGGACCATGTCTTTGCTATAACACTGATGGGCACAGTGACATAGGGGACCATGTCTTTGCTATAACACTGATGGGCACAGTGACATAAGGAACCATGTATTTTTTAAGACACTGATGGGCACAGTGACATAGGGGACCATGTCTTTTCTAAGACACTGATGGGCACAGTGACATAGGGGACCATGTCTTTGCTATGACACTGATGGGCACAGTGACATAGGGGACCATGTCTTTGCTATAACACTGATGGGCACAGTGACATAGGGGACCATGTCTTTTCTAAGACACTGATGGGCACAGTGACATAGGGGACCATGTCTTTGCTATAACACTGATGGGCACAGTGACATAGGGGACCATGTCTTTTCTAAGACACTGATGGGCACAGTGACATAGGGGACCATGTCTTTGCTATGACACTGATGGGCACAGTGACATAGGGGACCATGTCTTTGCTATGACACTGATGGGGCACAGTGACATAGGGGACCATGTCTTTTCTAAGACACTGATGGGCACAGTGACATAGGGGACCATGTCTTTGCTATAACACTGATGGGCACAGTGACATAGGGGACCATGTCTTTTCTAAGACACTGATGGGCACAGTGACATAGGGGACCATGTCTTTGCTATAACACTGATGGGCACAGTGACATAGGGGACCATGTCTTTTCTAAGACACTGATGGGCACAGTGACATAGGGGACCATGTCTTTGCTATAACACTGATGGGCACAGTGACATAGGGGACCATGTCTTTTCTAAGACACTGATGGGCACAGTGACATAGGGGACCATGTCTTTGCTATAACACTGATGGGCACAGTGACATAGGGGACCATGTCTTTGCTATGACACTGATGGGCACAGTGACATAGGGGACCATGTCTTTTCTAAGACACTGATGGGCACAGTGACATAGGGGACCATGTCTTTGCTATGACACTGATGGGCACAGTGACATAGGGGACCATGTCTATTCTAAAACCCTGATAGGCACAGTGACATAGGGGACCATGTATTTGCTATAACACTGATGGGCACAGTGACAAAGGGGACCATGTCCTTGCATTAACACTGATGGGCACAGTGACATAGGGGACCATGTCTTTGCTATAACACTGATGGGCACAGTGACATAGGGGACCATGTCTTTGCTATAACACTGATGGGCACAGTGATATAGGGGACCATGTCTTTGCTAAGACACTGATGGGCACAGTGATATAGGGGACCATGTCTTTGCTATGACACTGATGGGCACAATCGCATAGGGGACCATGTCTATTCTAAGACACTGATAGGCACAGTGACATAGGGGACCATGTATTTGCTATAACACTGATGGGCACAGTGACAAAGGGGACCATGTCTTTGCTATAACACTGATGGGCACAGTGACAAAGGGGACCATGTCTTTGCTATAACACTGATGGGCACAGTGACAAAGGGGACCATGTCTTTGCTATAACACTGATGGGCACAGTGACATAGGGGACCATGTCTTTGCTATAACACTGATGGGCACAGTGACATAGGGGACCATGTCTTTGCTATGACACTGATGGGGCACAGTGACATAGGGGACCATGTCTTTTCTAAGACACTGATGGGCACAGTGATATAGGGGACCATGTATTTGCTATGACACTGATGGGCACAATAGCATAGGGGGACCATGTCTTTGCTATAACACTGATGGGCTCAGTGACATAGGGGACCATGTCTTTGCTATAACACTGATGGGCTCAATGACATAGGGGACCATGTCTTTGCTATAACACTGATGGGCACAGTGACATAGGGGACCATGTCTTTGCTATAACACTGATGGGCTCAGTGACATAGGGGACCATGTCTTTGCTATGACACTGATGGGGCACAGTGACATAGGGGACCATGTCTTTGCTATAACACTGATGGGCACAGTGACATAGGGGACCATGTCTTTGCTATAACACTGATGGGCACAGTGACATAGGGGACCATGTCTTTGCTATGACACTGATGGGGCACAGTGACATAGGGGACCATGTCTTTGCTATAACACTGATGGGCACAGTGACATAGGGGACCATGTCTTTGCTATAACACTGATGGGCACAGTGACATAGGGGACCATGTCTTTGCTATGACACTGATGGGGCACAGTGACATAGGGGACCATGTCTTTGCTATAACACTGATGGGCTCAATGACATAGGGGACCATGTCTTTGCTATAACACTGATGGGCACAGTGACATAGGGGACCATGTCTTTGCTATAACACTGATGGGCTCAGTGACATAGGGGACCATGTCTTTGCTATGACACTGATGGGGCACAGTGACATAGGGGACCATGTCTTTGCTATAACACTGATGGGCACAGTGACATAGGGGACCATGTCTTTGCTATGACACTGATGGGGCACAGTGACATAGGGGACCATGTCTTTGCTATAACACTGATGGGCTCAATGACATAGGGGACCATGTCTTTGCTATAACACTGATGGGCACAGTGACATAGGGGACCATGTCTTTGCTATAACACTGATGGGCTCAGTGACATAGGGGACCATGTCTTTGCTATGACACTGATGGGGCACAGTGACATAGGGGACCATGTCTTTGCTATAACACTGATGGGCACAGTGACAAAGGGGACCATGTCTTTGCTATGACACTGATGGGGCACAGTGACATAGGGGACCATGTCTTTGCTATAACACTGATGGGCACAGTGACATAGGGGACCATGTCTTTGCTATAACACTGATGGGCACAGTGACATAGGGGACCATGTCTTTGCTAAGACACTGATGGGTTACGTGTAGGGGGTTACATTTGCCTAAGGTACTGGAAGAGCATAAACAACATAAAAAAATTCAGGGCCGCACAGCAACCTCATCTTGACCCGGGTCAGCATTGTCTGTGCAGTGAATTTACCTTTTGTCCTCAGGTGAAACAGGAAATAAGTCAAACTCACTGGTGGGTGACGGCCCTATAATAGACATGGAGAGAAGGATTAAGTGCCTGAAGTGGATGAGCCAATAAGACGCACAGCTAATACTCCCACAGGCTTCACTAGTGCCAAAAATCTGACATTAGTAATACAATAAGGGAAAAAAATCAATTTCAAAAACATATCCTGGAAAAAAAATTGGGATAGAGTACTCTGTAGGGGGTTGGTTACTAAAATATCTTACACAGAGAGTCTCCCTACACCTCATCAGCTAAACGTTATTTCCTGTGTGAAAATGTCTCTATTTCATATGGAGATCTGCTGAATTTCAAACAGCCCTGGTGTGCAAAAGAATCTCCCTGATGCACCATTTGGGATGCCCCAACATGTGACATACCCCAAGATTTCAGGAAACAGGGTAGTTCCTAGGGGTAGGCCAGTAGGGTGAATTCCCCCTGGGTGCTAAGACCATTGTGTATTTGGGTGTGGGGTGCCTTTAGCCCAGTTATCCTGTCTTCTGCAGATGGGTCAGGGCCACTTTAAGGGGTGCCAGCCATACAACAAGCCTGTCATCCCCTCAGTCATAGGGAGGGGGCAATGCCAGCTAAGAAAGAGGCACAGCATGGCACATACTGGCATGAGATTGCAGCACTGCGCTGAGAGCTATTTTGCCTAGAAGTTGCCCTGGCTGTAAAACTGGGTTTTGGTCTTTGATAAAGACCAATAAAACCAGGGATTTTCATTCTTCTGGGCATAGCTATTTGGCATGCCCCCTTATTGGGAACCCACAGGGAACGCCAGTATTATTACCTCGCCAGCGATCCCATGGCACTTGTGTGAGTTCTCCTCCAATCACCTTTGTATGTCATTCATATTAATTCTCTCTGACTGTGCCAAGGAGTTCAGATAGACCTGGAATAGAAGCACTAATCAGCTGGAAGGATGCCGGCTGCTGAGGATGCTGCCATGGGTCACACGTGCAGGGTAGTTTTGGGGAATGTCACACATTGGGGTATCCCAACTTGGGATGCCCCAAAAAGAGGGACACCATTGGCCCTTTAGTTTTATAGAATCTAGGTTGGTGGTTGCTCCTCTTCAAATAAAAAAAAATATATATATATTTTCGGCACTGTACAATGTGTGGCGGGTATTCATTTAGGCTGGGGAGGGGGCTTTGCAGCCAGGTCAAATCCAGATGCATTGGTGAGTTACCTTTTAGACCAGCCTCAGTTATTTGAAATAAAAGTATAAACTGGCTTTGCTCTTATAGCATCACCACTTGTTCCGAGGTTAGGCACCCTCAGACAATTCTTTAGGCTTGAGATTATGACCACACCAAGATAGTATATAAAATTCTATTTATTAGACATGTACATAGAAAAAACATACAATTATAAAAGATGACATCATACTATTCATGCAATTACCCCACTCACTATACAATCTTATCACATGTCAGTATGTACTCTATATATACACTGATTCATATTTTTTCCTTTTTATGGGGCAGACATGTATCATGTTTCGCCGATCCCGGCTTCCTCAATGCCCCTGGAAAACTGTAGCAGACAAATATGAACCATTAGTTTGTTAGTATTATTAGTATTTCCTATTGGTGATGCATGAATTCTATGTAAAACATTCTACACATATCATTGTCATTTTAGTAATATTAGTATTTTTTAGTAATAGTTCATACATTAATATGTTCATTTCTAATGGACATAGCATATCAGGTTATTATACATAGCCAATGTAGTAGGTCTGGGGGTGGGAAAAGAAAAGGAAATCTTTGTTCTTATAGCAACCAATCAGAGTTTCCCTTTATAACTTAAATCTTGGCAGTTGTTATAGGCCATGCAATTTCAGAAACTGCAATTTATAAGGCTTAAAGCGGACCTTCACCTGATGGTGGAGAGAAGCAGAGGAGGAGAGGATGACAGGCTGATGGTGGAGGGAAGCAGTGGAGGAGAGGATGACAGGCTGATGGTGGAGAGAAGCAGCAGAGGAGAGGATGACAGGCTGATGGTGGAGAGAAGCAGCGGAGGAGAGGATGACAGGCTGATGGTGGAGGGAAGCAGCGGAGGAGAGGATGACAGGCTGATGGTGGAGAGAAGCAGCAGAGGAGAGGATGACAGGCTGATGGTGGAGAGAAGCAGCAGAGGAGAGGATGACAGGCTGATGGTGGAGAGAAGCAGCGGAGGAGAGGATGACAGGCTGATGGTGGAGAGAAGCAGCGGAGGAGAGGATGACAGGCTGATGGAGAGAAGCAGCGGAGGAGAGGATGACAGGCTGATGGTGGAGAGAAGCAGCGGAGGAGAGGATGACAGGCTGATGGTGGAGAGAAGCAGCGGAGGAGAGGATGACAGGCTGATGGTGGAGAGAAGCAGCGGAAGAGAGGATGACAGGCTGATGGTGGAGGGAAGCAGCGGAGGAGAGGATGACAGGCTGATGGTGGAGAGAAGCAGCGGAGGAGAGGATGACAGGCTGATGGTGGAGAGAAGCAGCGGAGGAGAGGATGACAGGCTGATGGTGGAGAGAAGCAGCGGAGGAGAGGATGACAGGCTGATGGTGGAGAGAAGAGTAGGGAACGTGGAAGAGAGAAAAAGAGGAGGGAATGTGGAAGAGAGAAAAAAGGAGGGAATGTGGAAGAGAGAAAAAAGGAGGGAATGTGGAAGAGAGAAAAAGAGATGGGACTGTGGAAGGGAGGAAAAGAGGAGGGAATGTGGAAGAGAGAAAAAGAGGAGGGAATGTGGAAGAGAGAAAAAGAAGTGGGAATGTCGAAGGGAGAAAAGGAGATGGGATTGTGGAAAGGAGAAAAATAAAGGGAATGTGGAAAAGGAAAAATAGGACATTTGGAATAGAAAAGGAGAACCTGGGAAGGTAATGTGGAAAGCAACGTGAGAAAATAGGGAAGATAGGAAAAGACAAAGAGAAGGTCAAAAGAGAGGAGGATTTTTTAATGTGAGTTTAGTCCGATTAGAAGATGTGAAGAAACTTCTATAGAAAGTCCCGTTTCCCTCCCGATCAGCAGGAGCGATGCCGGGCTGAATACATCGCGCTGTTACATTGTAGGCCGAGCCTCCCCAGCAGGAGCCGGGATGTGAGGGGCGCTGCAGCCCTGCGGGGAAACTTTCTATAGCGCAGCGGCAAAAGGCGGAGGGAGGGCCCGGGGTGGAATGGAGGGGAGTGACCAGATACCACAGTGGGCGGGGCTAGGTAGTTGGGGTAGGCGGAGCTTAGTAGTGACAGACGGCTGATGGGCGGTGCTGGATAGTGACGGGCGGAGCTGGATAGTGACAGAACGGGGTGGTGGGCGGAGCTAGGTGGTGATAGAGCGGGGTGGTGGGCGGAGCTGGATAGTGATAGGCGGGTTGTAGGCAGAGCTTGATAGTGACAGGGCGGGTGGCGGGCGGAGCTGGTTAGTGTAGTGGTGGGTTGTAGGCGGAGTTAGATAATGGCAGGCGGGGTTGTGGGCGTGGCTGGATAGTGACAGGGCGGGTTGTGGGCGGGGCCGTACTCTCCCGCAGTGACACAGTGGAGTGCGGCCAGCTTAGAGCACAGCGCCCCCTCCCTGCCTCCTCCTCCCTCCAGCATCTCCCCCCCGCCCGCCCCTCCAACTTCCACAACTTTCCCCGCACTGCGCCCGCTGCCAGCGCCGAGATTATCGCCCGATCCCGGGATTGTTCCCATTCCACAGGAGAGCCTCCGGTTACACAACTGTGAGTAACTGTGTGCCCCCCCCCCCCGGTAACACCCCGCCCGACCCCGAGTGTGTGAGTGTGTGTCCCCGGGGGTGTGCAGAGTGTGTCATACATTGCTGGATCACGATTGTGTAGCCTGTGTGTACCAGTATATGGAGTGTTATATACTATGCAGTGTAACATTGTATCACTGCTAGATCGTGATTGTGTAGCCTGTGTGTACCAGTGTATGGAGTGTTATATACTGTTCAGTGTAACATTGTATCACTGCTAGATCCTGATTGTGTAGCCTGTGTGTACCAGTATATGGAATGTTATACACAATGCAGTGTAACATTGTACCACTGCTAGATCCTGATTGTGTAGACTCGTGTGTACCAGTATATGGAGTGGTATAGACTGTGTGCAGTGTAACATTATCTGCCAAACCCTGCCTGTGTGTACCAATATATGGTGTGTGTGTGTGTGTGTGTTATGTATTATATATTGTATCACTACTAGATCCTGATTGTCTAGTTTTTCTTGTGAATTGTGCGCCAGTATTGTGTTTGGATGTTGTACTAGTATAAAGAGTGTGTTATACACTGGTATGTGTCACGTTGTATCACTGCCTGACCCTAACTCTGACTCTAGCCTGGGATGCAGATTGTGTGCCAGTTTACAGATTGTGTCACACACCTGGATTTGTAACATTGCGGTGCAGTGTGGGATGTCTCACTGCTTGATTCTGTCTAGCATTGTTAGCATGATTGTGTCAATACAGAGAATGTGTAAAACACTTGTATGTGTAACATTGTATATCACTGCTTGATGTGTAACCTTGTGTGTAGTTTGTGCCAGTATATACTGTACTGTACACTGTAATAAAGTGGGATGTGTAAGTGTGTATTGCTGCTAGTTCATGCTTGTGTGGAGTGGGTGCCAGTCTATGTGAGTGTGTGATACATTAGGATGTGTAACCTTGTGTGTAGTTTGTGCCAGTATATACTGTACTGTAAAGTGTTGTAAAGTGGGATGTGTAAGTGTGTATTGCTGCTAGTTCATGCCTGTGTGGAGTGGGTGCCAGTCTATAGAGTGTGTGATACATTAGGATGTGTAACCTTTTGTCACTGATAGACCCACACTGTGTAACCTGTGTATAAATTGTGGTATGCACTGGGATGTGTGACATTGTATCAGTGCTGGACCTTGGCTGTGGAACCCTGTGTGTGCCAGTATATAGATTGTGTTATACATCTCTGCTGGACACTGACTGTGTAACTTTGTATACAGCTTTTGTGCCAGTATTTGAGAGTGTTATGCACTGGGTTGTGTAGTGCTACGTACATCACGTGCAACACTGTATGATCATATAGTGTGTAACAGTGTTTCTTTGAAAAACTCCCACTGTGTAACCTTGTGTTTGTGCCAGTTTGTGTTGCAGTGATACACTGTATCAATTCAAGGCCCCAAGACTTTCTAACCTTGTGTGTAAAATGTGAGTCCCTGAATGTGTTACATGTCTTGGTGTACACACTTCTGTGCTCCCATGCTTGGAGTGTGTAACATTGCAGCTGTAACCTGACTAGCTCTGTGTGTAGATTGTGTCCCCTTACTGTATGTCTGTCCAGGAGCGTTTATATTCTATTATGTGTACTGCAGTGTGGCTGTGTGTAGGTTGTGTTCTCTGTCTTTGTTTTAGTAAAGAAAAGAGTGTGTACATCCCAGTGGATACCATTTCTCTGTTTCAGTGTTTGGGATGTGTGACATTGTAGTTGGACCCTGATTGTGTAATACTGTGTGTAGATTGTTTTCCATTGCAGGAGTGTGGTGTATTACACTGTAATGTACGATCACTGCAGGTCCTGACTATAATCTTGTGTATAGCTTGTGTGCGTGCCCAGGAGTTCATTTAATATTACACATCCCAGTTTATAACACCGTATCACTGCTGAATGCTGATTGTGTAACATTGTGTTTCTATAGATAAGTGTATTACTTGTGGACATTGTATCACTGCTGGACCCTGCTTGTGTGGCCCAGGGTGTAGATTGTATTTTCTGTATGTTACACTGTACATCCCAGTATGTGATTTACAGTATGGTGTTGTATCACTGCTGTACCATGGATGTCTATAGATTGTTTTAATACAAAAGGGTATGTTTGTGTTAGTACATTAGTGTGTTATACATTATTTCATAAGCGTGCTAGTTTAAGAGTGTGTTATATCTTAGGGTGTGTGTTATACATTGGAACACATGACACTATATTGCTGTACAATCCTAGCGTGACCTTGTGTACTTCTACTACTCATGTATTAGTAGTGTTAGTGTGTTATACACTGGGATATGTGACAGTAAATCACAGCTAGTCACTGACTGTGTAGCCCTATGCGTTACTTGTGTTTCCCAACTGTGCAGTATTATGTGCTTGTGTGCAATATTTATAACATTGTATCACAGTTATACCCTGATTGTGTAGCCTTATGTGTTACCTGATGGTGTGCCAGTGTGTCTAAAATCTGCCTGTATACTTATTGCATTCCCATGTCTGTTCCTTTACACCACATTGTATCACTATGTTGTACATCAATTGCAACCTCTAATTGTGAACTTGTGTACACATAGACCCAAGTGCATCCAAATTGTGTTCCCCAACTGTGTCAGGATCCCCCCGGTACAACCTTGTTTGTAGTGTGTGTTCTTTTATTATTATTATTATTATTATTATTGTAGTGTGTGCATATTGTGCTCCTTTTCAGTTTATAACATTGTAATTATAAATAAAGGTAGTGCAGACAATACAAACCACAAGACACAACGATTGTATAGCAAAACATCCAGGAAGCTGCATGCATGTAACAGTGTGATCATATACAGCACACACTGGTATCCTTGCTGGATTTGGTGATTGTGTATAGTCCCTATTAGGATAACCTTGAGTGAGAATGGTTTGTAAGGTTGTATCACTTATTGATATATGAGTGTAGACTGTGTCAATAAAACTTGTTATTATAGTGTTTTTTCCTCTTGCGCAACAACTAGTGCCCCCCCCCCCATAGCTTATATGTCTTGGTGCAATGTGTTAATACACATACTGATTGTGTTAGGACACAATGAAATCAGAGCTTTAGTTGTATCTCAGTGTGTGTTTATGCCCACTGTGTGATTGCCTCATTATAGTACACCTCTGTTCGGTGCCTTTATAAGATTTTGTTGATATAAACACTTATATGTAACATTTGAAACAATACCCAACTCTAATAGTGTGCATGACAGTTGCAGGTTGTGTTAACCCCTAACACTACTGTGGACCTTACTAACCTCTGAAGACACAAAGATCCTTCATGTGTGGCTCAGTTTAGCTGACAGCCTGGGCTTTTGTACATTTTTGGTTGAAATAGTCTGTGTAACTGGGGTTGTTTGTGTGTCTATTGGCTTTCCAGTGTGCTGCAATATGAGGTCTTTTGGGCTATGGTTCCTTGACCCCCACGTCTTGCGTTAGGGGAGGGCAAGCCGGACAACTGCCTTGGGCCCCCCCATCCCTAATGGGCCCCTTCCGGACTCACTTTAACATATTTTGTATTATTTATTTGATTTAATGTTGCTGCATGTGGGGGAGCTCTGAGGTCAGGGTGGTGTAGTTGTTAGGAGGGGGTGATATATATGTAGTAGTACCTTGTTTTTAATAGTTTATGTACTGTATGTTCTACCCTGTCTGTAATCATAACTTTGCACGGCATTACAGAAGATGATAGCACTTTATAAATATGTTCTACCCTGTCTGTAATCACTATTTTGTACAGCGCTATGGAAGATGACAGTGCTTAAAGTGGACCCAAACCCAAGCCGATAGGTCCGGATCGATTCCCTCCGGAGCATCAAGATGCCCGCTGTGTGAAACCCCCCAGGTTGCCCCGTACACCCCTTGCTTCCTGGTCCAACGGCGCATGCATGAGCCATGGCCGCATCCCTGCTATCCCTTAGAGTGAAGCGGGGGATGCGGCTGCCAGCACGCTCGGAGTCGCTGGTCTTAGACGAAGGCTTAAACGCCATGACGTCAGCGGCTCTGAGCGCGCTGATTGGACGAGCGGCCGCGTATGCACCGTAGGACCGGGAAGAGGTGACTTACGCTTGCTGATCTAGGGGTTTAACACAGCGGGGCACACCTGATCGGGAAAGGACCAAAACCCAGGATTTCTGGGTCTTGGTCCAATATATATATATTAATGAGAATCGACATGCTGGAATGGGAGGGGCTACATAAAGAGGACCAGAACCGGCTTTGGAATCATTGAGACTTCAGGGCTGGCTGATTCTCTCTCCCCAGGGCATCCCAAACTGGGTTCCCCCAGCTCTCTGAAACCCCCCATTCGGCTTATAAGCTTATTGCTCCAATGAGCCCCGAACACAAGGTGAACTGAAAAGAAAGTCCAAGCATTTTGTAACACCCCCCGTGCTAAGCCTAATTTAGGCAATAAAACAACTCCCTGGGTGTGTGGCCAATCGGCACAGAAGCTGAAGCTGGAACCTCGAGTGACAGGTCAGTCACCCAATCCCATGGAGCAGTGTGACTGTACTGGTCTGTCAAGTCTATGGCTTCCATGCATAGATTTTGGTGAACAGGTGAGTTGTTTTTAAAGCAGCACTATAACCATATGTTACCACTTCCGTACTCGCGTATGGCTGGCAATCACATGACTGCCGCTGACCAATCTGACGTTTCCAGTGTGCTTGCACATCAAATCTAAAAGGTTTCTGTTGGTCACCTGTTTAACTGCCATTTGGTGCCATACACCATGCATGAGGAAGTGGTGTTTTGAGTATAGAGCAGCTTTAAACTGGACCAAAACCCATTTTTTCTTTAACGGGTGTTGGTGTCGCTGTCAGCTAATCAAAACAAGCTCAGGGGGGCATCCAGAATGTTGGGTGGTCAAGGGGGCAGGTTGTTCCGGTGGCCTGGTGACGAGGACACGACCATGGCTCACGTCATCGCACGTCGGCCAATCCCAGGACTCCTTTCCGGGCGCTGGCTCATAGTGAAGGTGAGGATTACGGGCGTTCTGGGGGGTTATGTGTTTTGATTAGCTGTCTGCATTAAAGGAAATACGGGTGTTGGTCCGGTTTAATATTTTAGACTAGATGGGTCTTAGCACAGCAGGAAGGGGCGGCTAGGGGGGTTCCAAAAAGCTTTGACTACCTCTATAGGTTAGGACCTCTCTGGCAGAGTTGCAAGGAAGGTTTAGGTCTGCTTAATGTGGACCAAAACCCAGGATTTTGACTATCCTGGGTCTTGCCCCCCCCCCCTTCAGGCACTCCTGATCAGGGATGCCCCTCTCTGTTAACCCCCCCAGGTCTCACCCCGATCTCACTCATCCTTCCTCAGCCCTACAGTGCATGCACAGCCCTCTCATCCAATCAGCGCGCTGGGATCCGGTCCAGCCCCTTCATCCAGGAGCATCCAAGAGTGCTGGTGGTTGCATCCCCTGCTAACATGGAGCGTGCCCGCGGCAGCCACCCACAAATGGGGCACGCACCCTGCTAAAGGGATAGTGGGGATGCGGCCGCTGCTCTTGCATGCGCAATTGGACCGGGGGCAAAGTTGAGTTTTCGGACAACCTGGGGGGGTTTGACACAGCGGGGCATCCCAAATCTGCCCATGGGGGGGGGGGTGGAGAGGATGCCTGCCCTGGAGTCTCATAGACTCCAGGGTGGGTTTTGGTCCACTTTAAAGTGGACTAAAACCCAGGACTTTCACTATCCTGGGTTTTGGTCCTATCCCCCATTGCACCCCAATCGGGGGGGGGGGCTCCACTTCATGTAACCCCCCAGATCGCTGAAGGTAAATCACCTCTTCCCAGTCCTACAGCGCATGTGCGGCTCGTCCAATCAGTGCGATCGGAGCCACTGACGTCACGTCCTCTAAGGCCAGGGGCTCCAAGCTCACTGGTGGCTGCATCCCCTGCTTTCCTCTAACAGGGAGCATGCCCGCGCTGGCCATTCAGGGGCATGTGCCCTGCTAGAGGGATAACAGGGATGCGGCCCACGCATGCGCCGTTGAACAGGGAAGCAAAGTAAGTGTATGGGGTGACCTGGGGGGTTTCACATAGCGGAGCATCCCGATTTTGGATGGCCCGAGGAGAGGGAATCGATCGGACCGGGAATCTTATAGAATCTAAGGTGGATTGCAGTGGGTTTTGGTCCACTTTAAGTCTCTTTCTCCTGGGTCATTACATTTGCGTCACCCAGTGTATTAACAAGCCCCAAATCTGGCTTTATTACCTTCTGGAATCCTACAATGTGCTTGTCAGCACTAGGCATGTCACGTGTGTGAGAGACACAGGCCAGGTGAGTAATTCAGCTTGTTTTCAGGCTTTAGAGGGTTTTCTGACAGAAAAGTTGTGGTAAGATTATGTAATGGCGTAACATTCAGCCACCAGTATGAATGTGAGGGGACCAGTGACCAGGCGTAACACACAAGTGGCTGTCAGCGTGACCCATCTCCCGGGCCTGTGTCCGTCCTTGGAATATAGGCCGCTGTGTATGGCTGCCATTGTCCTCGCACCCCGCAGCTCCCGGGCCTCCGGCTTGTTTTGCTTCCTCTGTAGGAAACAGAGAATTGTTCTGTTGTTCCCCCGGAGAGAAACGCTTTCCCCCATCACGCCGGCCAACATGAAAGCACATCGAGTTCCTTGTTTACATAGAAAACACCTCCAGCACCACTGCAACCCCAGGATAGGCCCGGCCCTGCTGGGGAGCACTGCAAGGTACCACTCTGTCCATTACAACCTCCTTTATTACATCTAGGAGCTGTTAAAGTGGACCAAAACTCGGGATTTCTACTATACCGGGTTTTGGTCCTTGCCCTAGAGGCACGCCAATGCGAGATGCCCCGCTGTGTGAAACCCCCCAGGTTGCCCACCAAAACCACCTACAGCCTCTCATCCAATCATTGCGCATGGCTCCAGCCCGCTACCCTCTAACGAATGCCTGGCGCCGGCTCGCTCCCTGCTAACGGTATAGTGGGTGCTACTTGCCCATGTGCCATTGGATCGGGCAGAAGGTTAGTATAATGGGAGGCCTGGGGGCTGGTACGTAGCAGGGCATCCCAAATCTGGATGCCCCAGGGGAGGGAGCAAGCCTGCTCTGGAGTCTCAGACTTTAAAGTGGAACAAAACACTGCTTTGACTTTTCCCAGGTCACTAAAACTCACGTTTACTCGCTCCAATGGCACAAGCGTGGGCTCTCGTCCAATCAGAGCCCTCTACCTTGATTCGGCAGAGGGCTCTGATTGAAGTCAATGAGGAGGCTATCTGAATGGCTGGGGCGGGAGAGTGTGCACGCTGCAGGGGATGCGGCAACATGCGCTCCCCATTCAAAACAATGAGACATCTGATGAATGACCCGGTCACAGCAGGCAATTCTCATTGGACGTGAGTCCGTAAATGTGCAGTTGGAAAGGTGAGCCTTTAGGGGGTGCCCGGGGGGGGGGGGGGGGTTCACACAGCGGGGCATCCGGAAAAAACAGCAGCAGTCTCCACTGGTGGGTTTTGTTTTGCTTTAAAGTGGGCCAACACCGCACGGGCATCCGAGATCGGGATGTCCCGCGGGGTGAACCCCCCCCCCAAAAGCCCCAAAAAAACTTACCTTATCGGCGACGGATCAGCCGCTTCCCGCTCGCCCCTCTAGCAGTGTAAGAGGGACACGCGGGAGGCGGCGGCAGCTTGTCCGGCGCCGAAAAGGGCTTTTGGGGGGGGGTTCACACAGCGGGGCATCCTGATCTCGGATGCCCCGCTGAAGTGGACCAACACCCAGGATAGTGAAAGTCCTGGGTGTTGGTCCACTTTAAAGTGGGCCAAAACCCCCGGGCCGATCGTTTCCCTCCACCCGGGGCATCCAAAATTGGGATGCCCTGCTGTGTGAAACCCCCCAGGTCGCCCCATACAATCACCTTGTTTCCTGGTCCAATGGCGCATGTGCAATCAGTTACTGAGAGCAGCAGCATCCCCAGCATCTCTGGGCTGAGGCGTGCACCCGCGTATAGGGATGTGGGTGCTCTCGATTGCCGTAAAAAGAGCTGCTTGATGAACATTAATATGCGCAGCAAATAGCCCGTGCACGCACCATAGGACCAGAGAGAGGTGAGTTTTTCATGGAGTGATCTGTGGGGTTTTGCAACAAATCGGGATGCCCAGGGGCAGAGGTGCAGCTAGTTTTTCTGGCACCCAGGGCAAAGTTTCACAATGGTGCCCCCACCTGTGCTTAGGCTCCCCTAACCCGCTGCACCTGGGGCATGTGCCCCGCCCCCCCCCCCCCCCCCCCCCCCCCCAGCTACCCAGCCATCCTGCCAACCAAAGTCTATATATATAAGCCTTTCCTATCTTGGATGTTTTCAGATGCTATGGAACTACAAGCCCCAGCATGCCCTGCCAGCCAGAGTCCATATGAGCCTACTCTATGTCCTTCATCTTTAGCTGTTGTGGAACTACAAGCCCCAGCATGACCTTCCAGCCAGGGTCTTTCAGTCTACCCTATTCCCTTTTGTGTCAGCTGTTGTGGAACTACAAGACCCAGTATACCCTGCCAACCAGAATCCATATCAGCTTACCCTATTCTCTTTGTCTTCCCCTGTTGTGGAGCTACAAGCCCCAGTGTGCTCTGCCAGCTCCCCTATCTTTTAATTTTTCAGATGCTATGGAACTACAAGCCCTATCATGCTCTGCCTGCCCCCAGTTGCAGTCAGACGGCCACCATGTATCTGAGGTCTGATCAGTATCAATCGTTATATGTGAACATGCTTGGATGAGTTTTGCCTTTAAGGATTCCTCCGGAGCTTCCCATTGGCCGTTATCCGGGCTCCGTGCTGGACGAGCTCTGAATCACAGCACAGAGGAAATGAATCACTGGCCGGGGGTCCGCTGGCAGATAGAAAGGCTGGTGTACCCTCAGCCTGGCAGGGCTTGCAGGTTCTTGTAGTTCCACAGACCTGGGACACCCTGATGGCAAAATGTTTTGGCTAAACCCTGGGATGGCAGGAAGTGCTGTAACCCCTGGAGATGGGCCAGTGTCTAGATGGAGATTTCCCCCTGCGATTGTTCTGCGTTGCGCCATTAGGTAGCCCCGCCATGCGCTGTGTACGGAGCACAGGGAGCAGCAGCTAGGCCGGCTTTTGTTTTCCTGGATGTGGGATTGGTGCCGGTGGAAGGCAGCCAGGGATTTAATTAAAAGGGCTCGGAACGCCGTCCCGCTAACCGCGCAGAGGGTTGCGTAATCGGGGCCACGTTGACTAAGCGGTTTGCTTCTAAAGTAATAGGAGAATAGGAGGGAAACCTCCACCACGGGGAATGGATGCAAAATAAAATGTATATTATCTACTAAACAATGCGATTTAATACCTACTTACCTTCTGTCCTCGGCAGCAGCTTCCTATGACTAAAGATTTAGCCTGAGATTGGGTTCCCATGGGATTCATCAGGAGCTTGTCCACTATTTAAAAACAATTGGTGGACAAATCTCCGCCCCTGATTGCTATTACAGTAACTGGAGTGTGTGGCTCCAATCGCTGCCTGCAACAGAGAAAGTGTGGCATGCGCTGTTTTGGCTCACTCCCTCCGCAATGGGCTACAGGTGCGTGCAACGCGTTGTGGGACCGGATTTTAGCACCGGGTATGTTAAAGTGGACCAAAACCCAGTGTGATCAGCCTATATAGCTATATAAATCCAAAAGATTCCCGGGGCGATCAATCCCCTCACCCCGGGGTATCCAAAATCGGGATGCCCCACTGTGTGCAACCGCCCAGGTCGCACCATACACTTACCTTCTTTCCTGGTCCAACGGTGCATGCACGAGCCGAGGTCACGCTATTCCCCTAGCAGTGCGCGTGCTTGCGCCAGCAAATTGTGAATGGCCGGCACAGGTACGCTCCCTGTTAGAGGGAAGCAGGGGATGCAGCCGCCAGTGCGCTGGGAGCAGCTGACTTAGATGGCGTGACGTCAGCGGCTCCGAGCGTGCTGATTGCGGCCGCTCATGCGCCGTAGGACCCAGAAGAGGTGAGTTGCGCTCGGCGATCTGCGGGGTTTCACACAGCGGGGAAAAGGACCAGAACCCAGGATTTTGACTATCCTTCTAGAGGATGCTGCTGTAAGCAGGGACAGCAGGTGAGTATTTTTTTTTATCCCGGGCTTTAAAGACGAACAAAAACCCAACAGGGCTAAAAGATGTTGGGACCAGCCACTGGCCTACCCCTCGTCCCCAAATTGGGATACCCCACTGTTACCCCCCCCCCCCCCGACTGAGGATTCCATTCAGCTTCTCCAGCTGCACATTAAAGTGGACCAAAATCCAGGATTTTGACCCTCCTGGGCTTTGCTTCTTGCCCCCTGGGCTCCCCAATCGGGGATGCCCCGCTGTGTGAAACCCCCCAGGTCGTCTGAACGAACTAACCTCTTTCCAGTCCTACGGCACATGCGCGGCTGCTCGTCCAATCAGCGTGCTCGGACGGGCGCATCCCCTGCTACCCTTTAACAGGGAGCGTGCCCACGCTGACCATTCGATTAGCAGGGCGCGTGCCCATGCCAGAAATTTATGGATAGCAGGGATGCGGCTGCTGCTTGCGCATGTGCCATTGGACCCGGAGTTTTCGGGCGATCTGAGGGGTTTTACACAGTGGGGCACCCCCGATCGGGGTGCGAGAATGCCTGCCCTGGAGTCTCATAGACTCCAGGGTGGGCTTTGGTCCACTGTAATATGTGTGACAAGAGAAGCTGATTGGATGAGCATCCGCACCTGCGCTGTGAGCTCAAGGAGAGGCGAGTTTGCCCCGTGTTCTGCGGGGGTTTCACACAATGGGGTGCCTGAGGGGGAAGGACCAAAACCCAGGATAGCTAAACAGGACCTTCACCCTGAATAAGAGCCTATCTTATATGTTTCCCACACCCTGTACATACAGATTGCTCACATTAATCCAGACCTTCACCCTGAATAAGAGCCTATCTTATATGTTTCCCACACCCTGTACATACACATTGCCCACATTAAAAATCATCCTACCTGCAGCTACTACATTTTATGAGCCTTTAAACATCCAAGATGGCGGCCAATGAAGTCTTAGGCTGCCTGCAGACAGGAAGGAACTGTGTCGCTCTGCATTCTGGGATTGCTGTCCTTTTCCTGACTCCAGCTCTGCTCTTTTCACCCCAATCCTCAGTATGTGATGCTACTGAGGCAAGATGGCAGCTCCCATATCCTAGAGTCCTGAACAGAGTTGAAAGAATAATAAGTAATGTACTTAATTTTAGTTGCTAAGGAATAGTTAATGAAGGGTTTGGGCTTTATATTAAATGATACTGAAGGTCTGGTTTAAAGTCCCAGGTTTTGGTCCACTTTAAAGGGATTGTCCACACTATATTTACATATTTGCTTAGCTGTTTTGCAGAGGATTAGTGAGCCGTTGGATAAAGTTGTTGTTGCTGAGATCCAGCCCCTGGGTTCTATTTCTTCATGGCCCCTTTTTGAATCAGACCGCGTGGCACACGCTGATGCTTGTGTGTTCAGGGAGCGTTTGCTGCTCCCTATTTGCTTGTCTGTCCCATATTCAATGCTAAATAAAAGGTGGTCAAGTATAAGATTCCAGAAGCTGGGCTATAGAACATTTCAGCGAGCACAGCTTTATTAATGTTCTGCATGGCAGGTAAGCAAACAAGGATTTGATTTTACACTTAGCCCGGACAATCCCTTTAGTAATTGTTATTGTTTAGATATGCAAATTAGATTGCCTCATTCATTTATTCATTCCAGCCATGCAGATCCTCGTTTCTCACTCCTGCTGTCATGCTGGTGCTTGTAGTTCCAAGACAGTCTCCTATTGGACACGGTGCCACACATGTGCGTGTGCGCTATTTTCTATCCCCCATCAGATGGAGCTCGGCTGAGGTCATGTAAATAGGGAATAGTTGCAACTTCCAGGAAAATGATTAGTAATGGAGTCATCCCTGTGAAGGAGGAAGGGAGTAGCGGAGCAGCAGAGAGGGATTTGTGTGGCCATCTACAGTCATGTGACCTGTTTGTTGTCGCTGAGCTCAGCAGTGTCCTGTCCTGGATTACTGTCCCCTGTTTTTTTTGTTCATCAGATTGACAATAGTGCTGTGAAAAGTGCAGCGAGGCTTTAGGCCGGCGTCCAAGCCTGGGGTCTCCTGACTACAGCAAGAGAACCTGTCATGACATGGTGGGGGGGGGGCAGTCAATCAAATCGAATGATCAAATATTCGATCTGCCATTTCTGTACTGGCCATACTGACTTGAATCGGACCTTCACCACGATTTATTGAAAAGCCCAAACCCTTAAAAACTATTCCCCAGCATCTAATTTTAATTTTTAAAGTAGACCAGTACTCAGGATTTTGACTATCCTGGGTTCTGGTCCACTTTGGCGGGGCACCCCGATCGGGGATGCCCCGCTGTGTTAAACCCCGAAAAACTCCCGGCGACGTACAAGCGGGAGGCAGCGACGGACAAGAGAGCGCGCCCGCCGCCGCCTCCCGCGCGTCAGTCTTACAGGGCGTGCGCCCGCGCCGGCCATTCACAAACGGCCGGCGAGGGTGCGCGTCCTGCTAGAGGGACGCGCGGGAGGCGGCAGTAGGCGCCACTGGATCGTGGATAAGGTAGGGATTTAGGGGTTTCTGGGGGGTTTCACACAGCGGTCGGGGTGCCCCGCAGTCAGGGGACTGATCGGTCCAGGAATCTTATAGATTCCCGGGCCGATCATGGGAGGGTGTTGTTCCACTTTAAGTTTTTAGTCACTTACTTATTATTCTTTCCCCTACTGGGCTGCAACTCTGTCCAGGACTCTAGGATACGGGCGCCGCCATCTTGCCTCAGAAGCATCACATACTGAGGAGAGGAGAGCGGGATAAAGTACAGGGGGCAGATTATAGCTGTGCTTTGCTCAGACAGAGCAGAGCTGGGGTCAGGAAAAGGTCAGCAGTCCCAGAATGCAGAGCAGCACAGTCAGAAGGCACTTCCTGTTTGCAGGCTACCTGATGTTCCATGAGCTGCCATCTTGGATGTTTAAAGGCTCCTAACATGCAGTAGATGCAGGTAGGATGATTTTTAATGTGAGCATGTACAGGGTGTGTGAAACATATAAGTTATACTCTTATTCAGAGTGAAGGACCACTTTAAAGCGGACCTTCACCCTGAATAAAAGTCTATCTTATATGTTTCCCTCATCCTGTACATACAGATTGCGCACATTCATCCTTATCCTACCTGCATCTACTGCATTATCTGAGACTTTAAAGTGGACCAAAACCCAGTTGCATCAGCCCAAGAATCTATAAGTTTCCCGGGCTGATCCATTCCCTCCCCACGGGGCATCCAAAATCAGGATACCCCGCTGTGTGAAATCCCCCAGGACACCCGCTACACTTACCTTAATCCCGGTCCAACGGCGCATGCGTGGGCCGCGCCCCCATCTCGCGCTCCTCTCTAGCAGGGTCAGCGCCGTCCATTTGTGATTGGCCGTGCGGGCACACTCCCTGTTAGAGGGAAACGCAAGATGCAGCCATCAGCGCGCTCGGAGCTGCTGAGCTAAGACGCCGCTAAGACGTGCATAGCTTAGCGGCTTCGAGCACGCTGATTGGACGAGCGGCCGCACATGTGCCATAGGACCATGGTGAGGTGAGTTGATCCGGGCGATCTGGGGGGTTTGCACATAGCAGGCACCCCCAATCGGGGTGCCCCAGGGGGGTGGACCAAAACCCAGGATATCAAAATCTTGGGTTTTGGTCCACTATAAACATCCTAGATGGCAACCCATGGAGTGTCAGGCTGCCTGCAAACAGGAAGTGACTATGCTGCAATGCATTCTGGGATTGTTGTCCCTTTCCTGACCCTAACTCTACTCCGTCTATGCAAAGCACAGCTGTAACCCCGCCCCCTGGTTTTGGTTCAATTTAAAGTGGACCAAAACCCAGCTGCTGAATCCATAAGATTCCCGGGGCGATGCATTCCCAACCCCCGGGGCATCCCAAATTGGGATGCCCCGCTGTGTGAACCCCATCCCAGGTTGCCCGCTACGCTTACCTTAATCCTGATCAGGGTGCCCCGGGGGAATGGACCAAAACCCAGGATAGTTAAAATTCTGGGTTTTGGTCCACTTTAAGGCCAAATGGCAACGTACAAACAGTTTATTCAAATGTTCTACAGATAAAAACATAAAACCTCAGCACCAAGACAGCACATGAAATGATATTACTAAATATCAACAGTCCAAACAAAACAAAACCGGTTATCCTAATAAATAGCAAAGGTACTTGATCAATCTCCGACAAGCAACAAGCAATCCAATATACGCCACAAACATCTTCCTGCAATGCATCTGGCAGATATCAGAATGGTTATTGCAGGAGACAGACATTGGAATGGAGCAGATCCACCCTGTAAAAGTGGAATGGTACATTCCAACCTGTCACCCCTGGATTTTCTTACTACTGGGGGGGATACAGTGGTTACACTTGGAGGGATTTTGTTTTCCCCCGGGATCTATAAGTAATTCTCCTCTCACTATCCAGAAAGGAGGTGTGTCAAAACCAGCCACACCCCCTCCATTGAAGTGAATGGAGAGGGCCGGCCAGCATCACTGAGGCGGATGGCATAGGTGTCCTGCCATCATGGGTTGGCTCCTGCACCTCTCACCTTGGTGTCTGAGTACCAGACCTCATGGTTCCAGCTTTGTTTGTGTTTTTTTTAGGGTCACAGGTTCCCTTTAAAAATCAGTAATAGGAAATGATCTTAAAAAAACATTGTGCGGCGCACAGACTAAACAGTGCCGCGCCGGGAGCAGGTCGTGCCAGCTTTTCTGGTCCTCCAACGTGCTCTCGGCCAGACACCTGCTGACTTTGGTTCTAATTCATGTCGCTCAATTGAAGGAGTATAAAGTTCAGCCCAGCGCTCTGATGAAACATGTTACTGTGCGAGCTCAACTGCAAGCAGCAATGTTTAGCTATTGCCGAGGCTCCACCCACCTTTATTGTAAGCCAATAAAAAGCTAGTACCATTCAGCTATTGCACCTTTAATTTAAGCCAATGAGCACTGAGCACTGTTCAGCTATTGCACCTTTAATTAATTTAAGCCACTGTTCAGCTATTGCAAGGGCTCCACCCACCTCTAATATAAGCCAATGAGAAGCTATCCCTGTTCAGCTATTGCAGAAACTCCACCCACCTTTAATGTAAGCCAGTTAGCACTTAGCATTGTTTGGCTATTGCAAAGGCTCCACCTACCTCTAATATAAGCCAATGAGAAGCTAGCACTGTTCAACTATGGTACCTTTAATTTAAGCCAATGAGAACTGAGCACTGTTCAGCTATTGCAAAGGCTCCACCCACCTCTATTATAAGCCAGTGAGAAGTTAGCACTGTTCTGCTATTGCAGAAACTCCACCCACCTTTAATGTAAGCCAATTAGCACTTAGCACTGTTTGGCTATTGCAAAGGCTTCACCTACCTCTAATATAAGCCAATGAGAAGCTAGCACTGTTCAACTATGGTACCTTTAAGCCAATGAGAACTGAGCACTGTTCAGCTATTGCAAAGGCTCCACCCTCCTCTATTATAAGCCAGTGAGAAGTTAGCACTGTTCTGCTATTGCAGAAACTCCACCCACCTTTAATGTAAGCCAATTAACACTTAGCACTGTTTGGCTATTGCAAAGGCATCACCTACCTCTAATATAAGCCAATGAGAAGCTAGCAATATTCAGCTATTGCAGAGGCTCCACCCACCTTTAATGTAAGCCAATAAGAATCTAGTACTGTTCAGCTATTGTAGAGGCTCCACCTTTAATGTAAGCCAAGGAGCATTTAGCACTTTTCAGCTATTGCAAAGTCTCCACCTACCTCTAATATAAGCCAATGAGAAGCTATCATTGTTCAGCTGTTGCAGAGACTCCACCCACCTTTAATGTAAGCCAATTAGCACTTAACTCTGTTCAGCTATTGCAAGGGCTCTACCCACCTCTAATAAAATCCAATGAGCACTTAAAGCGGACCTTCAGTGTCATTTAATGAAAAGTCCAAAAGCCTTAAACAATGATTCCCCAGCATGTAAAATTAATATATTTGATGTTTTTAATGACTTACTCATTATTCTTTGCCCCACTGGGCTGCAACTCTGTTCAGGACTCTAGGATACGGGGGCCGCCATCTTGACTCAGAAGCATCACATACTGAGGAGAGGAGAGCGGGTTAAAGTACAGGGGGGCGGGGTTATAGCTGTGCTTTGCTCAGACAGAGCAGAGCTGGGGTCAGGAAAAGGTCAGCAATCCCAGAATGCAGAGCGACACAGTCAGAAGACACTTCCTGTTTGCAGGCCTGAAAATCCATGGGCTTCCATCTTGGATGTTTAAAGGCTCATAACATGCAGTAGATGCAGGTAGGATGATTTTTAATGTGGACAATCTGTATGTACAGGGTGTGGGAAACATAAGATAGACTCTTATTCAGAGTGAAAGGTCTGGTTTAACACTGTTCAGCTATTGCAAAGGCTCCACCTACCTCTACTATAAGCCAATGAGAAGCTAGCAATGGTAAGCTATTGCGGAGACTCCACCCACCTTTAATGTAAGCCAATGGGCATCTGATCGACTATTACATAAGCCCCACCCACCTCTAATCCAATGAGCACTTATCACTGTTCAGCTATGGCAAAGGCTCCAGCCACCTCTAATATAAGCCAATAAAAAGTTAGCAAAATGTAGCTATTGCAGAGGCTCCACCCACTTTTAATGTAAGCCAATGAGCACCTAGCACTGTTCAGCTACAGAGCAAGAGTGCCCTGCAGTGTGATATTGGGTCCCAGTAGAGATGGGCGCTGTTAATGGGCAGGAGGGGAGCATGTCTGCAGGGTCTTGTAGTAACACCAGAATGATTGGTCAGTCCTTCTAAAGAAATAAAGGGGGGTGGGAGCAGCTCAATCACTATTATTTATACAAAATTATTATTATTATTCAGGGCCTGGGAACTAATTTACCGCCCAGTTTAACCCTCTCATCATCTAAATATCAAGCAACAAACATGTCTAGCTATGTGGAAAGACAGAGATTTGGTTGCATATATCTGCAGATACATGTGGAAGCCACACTGCCCCGGCAAGGCACTCTGTGTTTAGTGTGGTCCCTACTCTTAATTCTGAGTCCCCAAAGTTGGGACATGCAATGCAGACAAATATCTGAGAGCTACTCACCAGTCCTTCTAAAGCCCAGCGGTAAATTATGGAAAGCTTTAAATTTCCCAGCAGTCTCTTCTCCTGTTAGTTCTGTAGGCGAATCCACCACTGTCATAACAGTGATCACCTCCAACCCCTTATTATTATTTATTTACAAAGCACCGTTATATTCAGTGGCGCTGTACAAGGTAGAAGTACGGGAGTAAGAATATAAATACAGCAATGATGACAATGTGTATAAAACGCACAATATTATGACTAAAATGTAACAGTCAAGTAACAAACAGATAAATGCAGAAATACATTCTGTCCAGTTTATTGTTGTCATTGCTAAACTCCGCCCATATTCTACGCAGATTAGATTGTGGCGTTTGATAATTACATCTTGTGGCGTCTTAATGGCAGTTTGCCGCGCCCGCTGGCAGATGGTTCGGCTGGAGGTATTAGGACTGATCCTTTAAGAAAGTGGAACGCGTGCTGCATTATAGGGGGGGGTTGGAGGATCTTAAATAAGTCCTCCGCATGGCAATTAGATCCTGTCTGTTAGAACAAATCTCATCAGGTTGCACCTGCTCTTTATATACATTGATTGTAATGTCCTTAATTCTGAACAACTTTGCCAAAAGTGATTCTGTTACTTTTATTTCCTTTAAAGTAGGGATGCAGAACCTGTGGCCCAGGGGCCACATGCAGCCCGCACTGCCGTGAGTTGTGGCCCCGGTATCTCCGCTTACCTCTACCAGAGCTAGATTATGAGGGGGCCCCAGGGCCTCCACCACTTGCCCTGCAAAGGGGGCCTCCACCAAAGCCCCAGCCATTCAGATAGGTGATATGATTACTTGCATTCCCTATTGAAGCAAATCAAAGCCAAATGACATAGGCACAGAAAACAGCTGTGATTGGATGAGAGCCTGCGCATGCGCCATTGGACCAGGAAGAGAAGTTACTATGGACAATCCAGGGGGTTGCCCATGGGGCATGGAACAAAACCCCAGATAGTAAAAATCTCATGTTTCGTTCCGCTTTAAAGTGGACCAACACCCAGGATTTGCACTATCCTGGGTTTTGGCCCACTTCCGCGGGGCACCCTGATCGGGGGTGCCCCGCTGCGTGAAACCCCCCAGATCTCCCTAAAAAACTCACCCCGCTCCTAAGCGAGCGCTCGTCCAATCAGAGCGCTCAGAGCCGCTGTGGTATGTACGGACAAGCGACGGACAACCACAGCGGCTCTTAGCACGCTGGAGGCCGCATCTCGCGCTTCCCCTTTAACAGGGAGCGCGCCCGCGCCGGCCATTTGGGAATGGCCGGCGCGGGTGCGCGCCCCGCTAGAGAGAAGCGTGAGATGCGGCTCGCGCATGCACGGTTGGAATGAGGATAAGGTAAGGTTTCTGGGCGTCCTGCGGGGTTTCACACAGCGGGGCATCCCGATTTCGGATGCCCCGCGGGGAGGGATCTGATTGGCTGACCTGATCCCCCCTGGGTGTTGGTCTACTTTAAGCTTCTCTTAACACTTTAACCCTTAGAGGCTCTATCACAACTATGTTTAAAGTCAGTATAATGTTCTTTTTCAGTGACATCCTTTGCTTCGCTTAGAAGAGCATCATCATCCATATGAAAGGGGGACCTGAAGAGTGTCTCTTGTCACCCTGTATTTTGTGTTGGTCACCAACCTGGATTTAGTGGACATAAACCCAGGTTTTGTGGCACAGGCTTCCTCCTCCAGTTGTTGAAACAAGCTCCTCCTACTTTCTCCTCTGCTTACCTGTTGATAAAACCACTGCGGCCCTGCTGTGAAGTGATGCAGAGGAGGAAGGAGGGTCAGGGGGGCTTCTTCTGCATTAGGAGCAGCCTATGCCACCAGCAGAAAGTAGGGTGTTGGTCCCCTCTAAATAAGACCTGCCCCACGTTAGGTGCCAGAAAATCACCTATTCCTCTTCACCTAAACCCTCCAGGAGCCCCCTAGCCCTGCAGTGAGAAGATGCCTATCCCATGCAAGGCTCTGTCTGACAGGCAACTGGAAGCTGCAGCAGTTGGTTGGAGTTGGGATTTAATGGGTAAAAGGGGAACTCTGAAATTCATGAAGCAAACCTGACATTTGCTCGTAATCCTGGTCCCGCTAGAGCATATTATAACTGAAAAGCAGAAATAGGTTTGAGATCAAGATAACAGAGCAGCTCAAGATTAAAGTACATTTTTAGGCAAATAAAAATAAAAAGCTATACTCACCTTTTCTTCCACACACACCATCGCTCCTAGTCCAGGGCTGCAGCGCTTACCTGAAAGGCTGGATGCAGGTCCCTCGTCGCCGGAACCTCACACAGCACCGCTCTCTCATCAGGCTTCTCTTCCTGTCTCACGGATGCGGGGAAGCGCCCGCCATCAGTCACTGTGAGCTTCCATGCCCCCTCTATTGCAGTGAGTGGAGGGGGGCCTGGTAGCTCACCATGAATGATGGCGTTTTTAATTTTGGCCCACTGTGTGTTTGAGAGTGAGGGAGATACTGGGTCGAGCCTGGCCTGGGACTGACTGGGGCCAAAAATCAGCTCGGGAACTTACAGGCCCTGACCAGCCCACCACCAGCCCATGAGCTCCTTAGGGTCAGCTGATCAATGGGTGTTAAAGTGGACTGAAACCGAGCCCTGATCAGCCCCGTTCCCCCCCCGGAGGCATCCAAAATCAGGATGCCACGCTGTGAGAAAACCCCCAGGTTGCCCACTACACTTACCTTACTTCCCGGTCCAACAGCGCATGGGCGGGCCGCATCCCCGCTATCCCTCTAGCAGGGCACGTGAATGGCCGGCGCGGGCACGCTCCCTGTTAGAGGGAAGCGTGTGATATGGCCGCCAGCGCGCTCTGAGCCGCTGTGATAAGATGTCAGTTTAGACGTCCATAGCTCAGCGGTTCCGAGCACGCTGATTGGACAAGCAGCCGCGCATGCACCGTAGGACCGGGGTGAGGTGAGTTGATGTGGGAGATCTGGGGGGTTTTACCTAGCAGGGCACCCCCGACCAAAACCCAGGATAGTCAAAATCCTGAGTTTTGGTCCACTTTAAAGCATTGCAGGAACAGATCATGGGCATGAGTGAATATGTGATAACTTATGGTACTAAAGCTTTAGAGGGTCTTCCAATGGCACCAGGTATGAGGACAGGGGTTTGGGAGTGGAGGGGGTCATACAGGTGAGCGCTGCATGCTGGGGGCTTACACCCAGCCTAAGCAGTGCAGCCCACCGGGAATTCTCCCTGTGTGCCCTATGGTCAGTCCACCCCTTAGTTTGGCCATAGACAGAAGTTTTCTTCAGTAGGGCGACGATCTAAACGATGAGTGATCACAAAAATCTTGATCGCCGATCAATTGCAAAACTGAACGATTAGAAAATCCAATTCAAACGTTAGGATGGAGGGTGGCGCCGACCAATCAGATTTAGGTAACTATGCAGACTGATCGCTAACACTCAGGAGAGCATTGCCGATCACATCTGGTCACTTTTGGTTGATCAGGCTTCCGGCTCCCTGGCTGACCTCTGCCGCGCGGTGAAGGGAGCTGCGCTATACGATAAGGACGCGATCAGCTAGAAAGGACAAACTCATTAAAACGTGATCATTAACTTTATACAATGCAGAGGAAGGAGGTGTCTGCTCCCTGCAGCAGAGAGAAGGTCACATACGCCGGCCAACCAGAACACTCCACTTCAGATTCCAGTGATGCCATTATTTTGATCTGAATTATGAAAGATTGTTCTGAGCAGTAGAATGTCTGCATCAGACCATTGTTTTTCTGATCAATTTGCTGATACACTTTAAAAGGGAAAACTGTTACTATAGGACAGGCTTCCCCTCACTTCCATTCACAACTCCCTTACCCCACAGAGAGTAGGCCTGTGTAATGCTGGCTATATACAGGGAAATTCCCCCCACCTATTGCATACCTGATCCAGAAGCAACTTTTAGGACCACCACCTTCTGCCAGCTGATGTGCGAGGAGGTTTCCTTGAAATGGGCACAGGCCTCCTTTAATGTCACCCCCTCTGTGCTTGACTTTTTTTTTCTGATCCAGCATGTTTATGGCAGCATACTTTGATGCCTAATCACAATGCTGCAATATACAGGCAGCCACTGGGGGCAGAGTTATATTATAGACCACCAGTTGAGCCCTATTATTGGTGGTCTACTGCTAAGGCAATCAGGGGAGTGCTCATAGAAACATAGAAGGTTGACGGCAGAAGGAGACCATGCGGTCCATCTAGTCTGCCCTTATGTGTATACTGTATGTTCTCTTTATCTATTCTCAGGATAGATGTGTGCTTATCCCAGGCATGTTTACATTCAGTGACTGTTGATTTTTCAACTACCTCTGCTGTTCCAAGCATCTACTACTCTTTCTGTAAAATAATATTTTCTAACATTGCTCCTGATCTTCCCCCCGACTAGCTTCAGGTTGTGCCCCCTTGTTCTATCATTAAGTTTCTTCTTAAAAACACTTCCCTCCTGAACCTTATTCAATCCTTTCACATATTTAAAGGTCTCAATCATGTCCCCCCTCTCCCTTCTTTCCTCCAGACTGTACAAATTAAGTTCTTTAAGTCTCTCCTGATAAGTTTTAAGTTTAAGTCCTTCCACCATTTTCGTTGCCGGCCTTTCGACCTGTTCTATTTGAATAATGTCTTTTTGCAGGTAAGGTCTCCAGAACTGCACACAGTATTCTAGCTGTTGCCTCACCAGGGCTCTATACAGCGGCATCACAACCTCCCTCTTCCTACTGGTGATGCCTCGAGCTATGCAGCTGAACATCCTGCTTGCTTTTCCCGCTGCCTGGCTACACAGTCCACTCATCTTGCAGCGATCAGTAATCAGTACCCCTAAATCTCTCTCCTCTTGGTACTGTTATCCTTTTAGCAGGGTGCGTGCCCGCACCAGTCATTTGTAAATGGCCGGCGCAGGCACGCTCTCTGTTAAAAGTTTTTTACAAAAACAATAAGGAAGGTCCCACTCCTTCCCAGTCACCCACCAAACCACAGCACCACTGCTATATTAAAAATATTATTTTATTAATAGAAAAATCACATATTCACAAACTTTAAACATGATTAAAAAACATGAAAGACAAAACACACTATCGGGAGGGGAACAACACTTAGGGGGGCAATGGGAATGGCGTTTCTAAATACTATAGTCACAATTCATTATATCATATACCTGGCTGTGCTATTTAAAGTGCAATGTGCCAATTAATACCTAACACTCTGATCAAGCTTATTTCATAACTCTAAATATAACCATAAACACAAACACCGTGCATCTTAATACTAATAAATAATATACAAAAATACCTAAATTCCATAAAACTGACAACTCCAAAATATAAACTGTGAGGACAAAGCCAGGGGGGGACCGAAAGAAACAGTCCAGAGTAATAAGAGAAGGTGAACTTACATGTACCTGTCACAGGTGTATTGCACCCACACTTGCACACTGCTTTATATCTAGTGTAAAAAATTTCCAGTGCAGTCTCACATTGTTTTCAATTCTCTGTTAAAAGTTAGCGGGGTATACGGCTGCCAGCGTGCTTGGATCTGCTCGCGTTAGACGAGACCCTGGACAAAGGGACTCAAGCAGAGCTGAGCGCACTGATTGGACGAGCGGCTGCCGTTGCGCCATAGGACCGGGAAGAGGTGAGTTCGTTCAGGCAACCTGGGGGTTTCACAAAGCAGGGGATCAAAACCCAGGATAGTCAAAGTCCTGGGTTTTGGTCCCCTTTAAAGAGGAACTTTGCAGGCCCTGGAATCTAAAAAACTCATGGGTCGTCGAAGTTCCTGTCCTTGGGCCTTACCGAATTGGGATGCCCCATAGTGTGAAACCTCCCAGATGCCCAGATCCACTCACCTTTTTCTGAGCCCTCATCGTGTCTCTGCACTACGGCCACATCCTCGCACACCTCTAGCCATGCACGTCCACACCCGGTGTTTCTGAATGAGCGTCGTGGACACGTCTCAGCTGCAAGGTGACGGGGGATACAACTGGCGGTGCACTCGGCTCCCTTCAGCACCGCTCGGAAGCTTAGCCGCCCTGTCTGCCACCGAAGGGAGCTGAGTGACAGTGAACGTTCTGATTGGCTGAGGAAGCTCCACCCATTGGCACGCTCGCTTTCAGCGCCATCGGAGCAACTTGAAGGTGAGTTGATCGGGCGAACTGGGGGAATACACACAGTGGGGTATCCCAATTCGGGATGTCGCCGCACGGAGGACCAACACATGGGAAAGTCTTTAAGACTTGCCAACTGCTTATTTGGTCTATTTAAAAAAAAATACTTAAAGCAGAACAATGCCCTGAGCAGCCTGAGTAGATTCTTCTGGCCTTCCCCTGGGGCATTGTGTTTTGGGATGCCCCAATATGTGAACCCCTCCCAGATGGCCCATAATAACTCACCTCTTCTTAGTCTAATGCAGCAAATAAGGGCTCTCATCATCCAATCAGAGACGTTTGTTGTGACCATATCATTCAGCAAAGACCTGTGATTGTTTTCCATGGGGAGCGCATCCCCAGAATCTCAGAGCTGTGTGCGCGCTCTTGCCCTAGGCTGGGGCAGGAACGGGCACCACTGGGGATGTCCCCTATTGAAGCAAATTAGAGACATTGGCCAAATGACATAATCAGAGCAAGCGACTCTGATTGGCAGAGCATGGTAAGTTTGACCTAGAAGAAGTGAGTTAATATGGGTGATCTGGGGGGTTTCAAGCAGCAGATCATCCCAGTTTGGGATGCCCCCGAGGCAAGAAACAAAACTCAGGATAGTCAGATTCCCAGGTTTTGTTCCTCTTTAAAAAGATGAAGAAGTTCGATCGAAAATGAGTTGAAAAGAAATTGTAGCACTCTTTATTTGGTTATATTTCAAAGCTAAACAGCCAGTGTTAAATCTGCCCACAATCAGGCTGGCCAGTAACGATCGGACCCATGGATGATACGTTGGTGGATCTCCCTGTATATTACTATACACTATGTGATAGTGGGGAAAACTCACTCACTGATAAATGTGAAAATAAAATAACATGTGCTTCTGGCTGACAGTTTGATCTGGGCCAATCTGATTGGTAGAATCAGAATTGATTATATATGGCCGTTCACTTGCACTGTAATCCAGGCAGCCTGCAGCACTTGGAGAACTTCTCCCCATAAGAAAGCGATTGGTGGCCGCACCCCATGTGCAGCACAGATCTGATTGGCAGCGCGCTCGCATTCTGAAGCTGTCAAAATAGCGTCCCCGCCGAGCACATTGTGTAAACAAACGGGAAGGGTGCACCCACCCAACATTCCCCAGGAGCCACCCCAATCTCAAGCCTCACAATCATTCCTGCACTTCCATCCAAAATGTCCCATAGATGCCAGATGCTGCATTCTCCGTATGCTTTGTCACTAATATAGATTACAGAGAGCCCTGCTATTGAGCAATTCCTGGGGGTGACTCTTCCTTATAAGACCTCAGTCGTATTTATATGTAGGCAGGGCCGGAGTAAGTGTGGTGGAGGCCCATGGGCACAAAATCTGGTGGAGGCCTCGGATACAGTATTTTATTCCTTTAAAATAATAGTCCAGCAAAGTGGTGGTTGTCGAGTCCCTTGTGCCACCCTTGTGCCACCCTTGTGCGGGTGCGTGCTGCTCGGGATCTCCTGCTCTGCCATTCTGGGTGGGGGGTGTAATCACCAGCTGGTCCAGCAGAAAACAGTTCCCTGCATTGAGCTGCCAGCGGCTGTGCTTGGCGGCTTATGTGCAGTGACAGCTCTGCACCCATCACTGTAGCGTTGCTGACGGCGGCTTTGCTGCTCTGGACTCTCTGTCCTGCCCTGTGGTGGCTTTGGCTGCCCAGGTGCAGGGGGCCCCCACTGCCACCAATAGCTTTGTTGCTGGCCCCGCAGGCTGTCAGACCAAAGACTGGAAAGCCTCCTGGACCAGACTATAACCCAAAGGTTGATGGAGGCCCCCTTTGCAGGGCAAGTGGTGGAGGCCCCGGGGCTTGCGCCCCCCTCATGATCCGGCCCTGTATGTAGGATCTCTCAGCACTACATATCCTGTATCTACTATATATAGCTCAATTTGATGGGTCTTCTACCATTTTGGACTATGAAGGGCCCTTCTAATAAACCACAATGGGCTAATATTGGCCTGCACCTGTGGATTCATCTTCCTTCCGACACCTTGACCCTTTTTTTATACAGGATGTGCAATTCTCTTATCTATGTAGATCTCAAATACCCCACACTCAGTAATCTGTACTGCTTGGTGCTCGGTATGCTGTATCTTTTGCCATTATGCACTATAGCAGGGGTACTCAACCACTTTTTGTATAGGTCCATTAATAGGCATCCCAAGAGAGGTGAAGGTCCGGATGGGGGGGGGGGGTGGATAGTTAGAGTGCAGTGCAGTGCAGTACTTCATATGACAATGCTAGGTGCCAGGGAGACTAAGAACTGCATTGCTTATCAAGGGGCAGCTCATAAGGGCCGTCATGGAAAGGGTCCAAAAATCTTGACACCGAGGTCCGCATTTGGACCCCGGCCCGCCAGTTGAGTACCACTGCACTATAGAGAGCCCTGCTATTGACCAATGCCTGTGGGTTACTTTTCCTTAGGATTCCTCATCGTATCTTTATGCAGATTCACTCTGTACCATTTATAATATATATATATATATATATATATATATATATATATATATTCCTCAGTGTTCTGTATACTGTATCTTGCCATCATGGACATTTGGAGGGCCCTGAAGGTAAACAATAATTATGGGCTACGATGAAGCTGAACTTGGGGATTATTTTTCTTCTCTTTTTTTTATACAGAACCTCTCTGCACTACAAATTGTGTATCTCTATAGATACTGAATAATCACTGCTCAGTATGCTGTAACTTTATTATATATTTTATCTATATAGATATCAAATACCCGTGCTCTGTATGATGTATTCTGCCATCATGGGCTTTGAAGGGCTTATCTGTTGAACCATAATATTGGGCCGCTAATGATCATTACATATAGGTTATTTGATCTTAAGATTCTTCACCTCTTTTCTTTATATAGGATTTGCTGTACTACATATTCTCTTTCTGCATATATACTGAATAATCACTGATCACTATGCTGTACTGCTCGGTATGCTGTATCTTTTGCCATTATGCACTATAGAGAGCCTGCTACTGACCAATGCCTGTAGGTTACTTTTCCTTAGGATTCCTTGGTCGTATTTTCATGCAGGATCACTCTGTACCATTTATATCTATATAGATTTTAATTACGGTACTCAGTGTTCTGTATACTGTATCTTGCCATCATGGACTTTTGGAGGGCCCTAATGTTAGGAATAATTGAGGACTACTATTAATCTGTACTTGGGGGTTTATTTTTCCTCTTTTCTTTTGTTTAAATAGAATATCTCTGCGTTACAAGTTATGTATCTCTATTGATGCTGAATGCTCAGTGTGCTGTATTTTATCTATATAGATATCAAATACCTGTGTTCTGCATGCTGTATTCTATGGGCTTTGAAGGGCTTATCTGTTGAACCATAATATTGGGCTGCTATTGATCATTACATATAGGTTATTTGTTCTTAAGATTCTTCAGCTCTTTTCTTTATATAGGATTTGCTGTACTACATATTCTCTATCTGCATAGATACTGAATAATCACTGATCACTATGCTGTACTGCTTGGTGCTCTGTATCTGTTAGTGCGCTGTATCTTTTGACATAATAGACTATGAAGGTCCCTACTATTGACCAGTGCCTACGGGTTACTTTTCCTTGTGATTCCCCACTCATTTCTATTAATGAAGAATCTCTCTGCACCACTTATATTTTATCTATATAGATACCAAGTACTCAGTGCTCAGAATGCTGTACTACTTGGTGTTTTAGTATGTTGTATCTTTTACCATTATGTTCTATGGAGAGTCCTAATATTAATATATCCGTGGGTTACTTTTCCTTATGATTCATTGGTCGTAATTGTATGCAGGCTCTTTCTGCACAACTTGTATATTATCTATATAGAAGGCAAATACCCGGTTATATAAGTATAAGTATATTGGATCTTTTGCCATTTTGGAAAGTAGGAAGCCCTATTAAAGGAATATCGGGGTAAAAGACAAGTGTGGCCAATCGGGCCAATCAGGCCCTGCTTGCCTTTTGGATGTTGCCGGCACATGATGCAGATTTGGGATGCCCCAGGAGAAGACCAGCAGCAGGACCTTTTAAAGTGGACTAACCACCCCTTCGGCCAGCCCTGGAGTCTAAAACACTCCAAGGCTGGCTGATCAAGCTGATTCAGGATGCCCCGTTGTGTGAGCCCCCCAGATTGCCCCACCATCACTCATCTCTGGTGCACAGCCTACCAGATTATTATTATCTGCTGAAATGCTGGCCCCGAGATTAATGGGGGCAGGGTGTTACTCACAGTCTCTGGCCTTTTGCAGTTCTGCGAGTTTTGATATCTATGATGTCATACCCCCAGTGATGCGGTTTACAGAGGGCTTTCCTGATCTCTGGACGCAGGCTTCCTCCTGGCTATCTGGTGGCGGGGTCCAGGCACTGACTCATAGTTCCCGATCTCTTATATCTGCGGCACCCGGTGTCCTGTATCCGGCCATGCAGCTGCCACTTACCCCTCTGCGGCTTCTGCGATGCTGCGCTCCTCCCTCTGCACCTGCTTGAAAGCCTTGTATTTTTTTTAAGGGGAGCTCCAAAATAGAAAGATGACGGTGGTAAGCTGATCCCATAACTGCTCACCTACAAACTGTCATTCTCAAGACTTATTGCCAATTAAAAATTACTTGTGGAAAGTCGTAAACCCATCGGAGGATCTTTTCTAGAGTCTTTACCAGCTCCCTCACCTCAGCAGTGGCCATAGCAGCAGTGTTCTGTGTGTACGGGACTCATTTCTCTCTTTTTGGTGTACAGACTTGGTATACGTTGCCAATGGCAACAGATTGCAGGCAGTGAAAACTGCTTCCATAAAAACTTTTTCTAACATAGGAAAAAAGAAAAACTAGATCAGCTCGGCACCTTGAGGACATCATTTTGGCACTAAAAAAATATACTTTAAAAAATTCTATCGAAAGTGGACTTAACCTTTAAGGCGTTAATGTAGGGAGTAATGGGAAGTATGGAGGCATCCTGTCCATCATGTGACTGTTTGATTGGCCACCCTGCTGTTGCTGATGCTGTCGGCGTGGCGCATGGCTGCGTTCCCCCGGCAGTCTGTAGCGCGGCCTCTAACATCTGCTTTGTGTCCCCCGACGTGTTGCAGCCGCTCTGAGCTATTCTTAGGCTGAGAATCAGTGGCTGCCCGAGACACATGTTCTTCTGCAGATGCCGGGCGGTCATTAGCTGCCGCTACAGAGGAGACATAACCCCATGTCCACTGCACATGCAGCTATGATGTTCAGGCGATCATTCGTCTTGATATTAATGTTTCTATTTTGATGTAACATATTACATTTGCCCCATTTTATACCCCTAAAACCCCAGTCTAGATGAAATGATCTAATAGGGAAGAGTAAAGATTAATTTTTAAGCTGACCCAAATCAGCCGAGCCCGGCCAACGAGTTTAAAAGACTCCAGGGCCAGGTAAAAGTCTATCCTTGGGGCATCCTGATTGTCACTTCAGGAACAGATCCAACATAGCATGTGCGGACCCCCGGCAGCATCCCCAGCACTCCTCCATCCCTGCCCGGCATATATACCACATGGGAATCAGTCCGCGGGATCAGAGAGTCAGCTTTAATTGCTGGACCAAAATCCTGGGTTTTGGTTCCCCCTCCCCGGGCACCCCAGTGGGGGATGCCCCGCAAAATGAAACCCCCCAGGTCACCCAATCTCACTCACCCTTCCTCAGTTCTACGGAGCATGCGCAGTTTCTTATCCAATCGGCGCGCTCCACTATCGCCCCTTCGTCCAAGAGCGAGCTGATCCGAGCGCGCTGGCGGCTGCATCCCCCACTACCCTTTAACAGGGAGCCTGCCCACGCCGGCCATTCACTAATGCCCTGATAAAGGGATATTGCTGTACGCCCAGCGCCATGCTTACCTACCCAGCCATGCCACCTCCACCTCCACACGCCATTGTGTGCGAACCACTCCAGCATTACAGGACCTGATGTGTATCCTGGGGTGTGGGGGGGCATCAGGACTATGTACGCCCCTGCTTATAATACAATGATGACAATGCGTATAATGCACATGGTATAATGAGTCAGATGTAACATAAGAGTAACTAAACACCTGAAAGCAGTAATACATCCAATGGGGATCAAGAAATAGTTAGTACACCAATAGGAGACCTGCCTCTCTGAAGCGCACAGCTCTTTTCTTTTCTGCTTTATATAGAGCTCCATGTCTGATTGGATTACTAAGCTTAAAGCTTAATCTATATACGATTATACGATTCCCGGGCCGATCGATTCCCTCCCCCGGGGCATCCAGATTCGGGATTCCCCGCTGTGTGAAACCCCCCCCCGGGTTGCCCATAAACTCACCTTTCTTCCCGGTCCAATGGCGCATGTGCGAGCAGCGGCTGCATCCCCGCTATCCCTCTAGCAGGGCGCGTGCCTGCGCCAACCATTTGCGAGTAACCGGTGCGGGGACGCTCCCTGTTAGAGGGTAGCAGAGGATGCGGTCGTCGGCGCGCTCAGATCTGGTCGTATTAGATGAGCTCCTGGACAAAGGGGCTCCAGCGGATCCGAGTGCGCTGATTGGATGAGCAGACACGCATGCGCCATAGGACCAGGAAGAGGTGAGTTTGTTTGGGAGACCTGGGGGGTGTCACACAGCAGGGCATGCCCAATCGGGGTGCCCCAGAGAAAGGACCAAAGCCCAGGATAGTCAAAATCCTGGGTCTTGATCCACTTTAAAGCGCTACTGCATGCAAAGTTAATTGTTACCCCATTGCGTCAGGCTACATTTGGCAATGTCCTAAACTGTTTTCTGATTGTAAAGTGGACCAAAACCCACGGGCGATCAACCCGGGAATCTATAAGAATCCCCAGGGCATCCCGATTTTGGATGCTGTGTGAAACCCCCCCAGGTCGCCCCATACACTTACCTGTAGGACTGGGAAGAGGTGAGTTTGTTTTGGTGACCTGCAATGTGCCCTGGGGGCAAGGACCAAAACCCAGATAGTCAAAATCCTGGGTTTTGGTCCACTTTAAATTAAAGAAGAAATGGTCGCGATATTAGGGTTTACAGTTTTACATCATGATTTCTCTTCTGAAAAAGAGTGGGTGTGGTCTTTGGATCTGTGATGCTGCATAATAATCAGCAATGTGATGAAATTGGAGGGGGGAGGGACCAGCAATCCTGTCCCGCTCTGCTGAGCTAATTGGGGGACGGGATGAAAAAGAGAATGTCATTGGCTGAACCTGTAAAGCCCGATATATCGGCCAATTCTGCTTCAATTTAAAAACAGAAAACCGTTTAGGACAGTGCCAAATGTAGCCTGATGCAGTGGTGTAACACTTACCTTTGCCTGCACTATCACTTTAACGATCCAAGACATCCCAGATCAGGGATGATGGTTATAAAGGAACCTAAAGTTACTTTTACATTGAGGATCCATTCAGGTTTCAGCATATTCTGCTATCGCTCATGGTCTGTAATTGCTCTGTAATAGTTGGGGGTTTGTAGTAGGCGTTTCGGCTCCAGCTGTCCAATCAGACGTGGTGGTTGTAATGCGGGGAATTTGGCGAATTCTCTGCTGGAGATAGAGAGTTATTAATACCCCATTATCTCCACTGCTCATTGAAATCTGAAGAGACCCCCCCCCCCCTGCTGATCCGCTTCCCTGGTGGCGTCTCCTGTGGGAATGTGACGTGCGGTGACTAAGCGCCATTGTTTTCTGGAGTTTTGGTCGGGTTTATATATAGCTCCTGATAGGCAGCTGGGTGCGCGCAGGATGCTGTGCTTCGGGATGGAGTATGCCGCCTCGCACACGCCATCAGCACAACTCCAGGCTCTGCTCTTATTTTGGATTTGTGGTAGAGAGGGGAAGAGTTAGAACCTGTTTGGGTTTCTTCTGGGGGCCTGTGACCCCTGTGCCGCCATCACAATTTTATACCTCCCTACTGTCCCTGATTTGGATACTGTCCATGTCCCTGTGTTCCTCTTAGTTCTTCTCTGCCCTTCTTTGAGGTTTAACACGCAGATCTGCATCAATTATTGATTCATTTGCAAGTGCTTATATTGTAGCCATTAATCAATGAGGGGGCGTGGCCTAATTTAACAACTGTCCCTCTTTCCCACTCGAAAAGTTGGAAGGTATGCAGTTTCCTGCAGCATGCATGTCTGCTCTCCCCACAATGGACTTCCACCCACAATGTTCTTGCCGGCCCTATCTCCCAAGGTGACCAGGACCCACTGCACATGATGCTGGCAGTGATGCTTCTTAAAGATGACCAAAACCCAGGATTTTGACTATCCTGGGTTTTGGTCCTTTCCCCCCGATTGCGGTGCCCCGCTGTCCCCCAGATCGCAGAGTGCAACTCACTTCTTCCCAGTCCTATGGTGCATTCGCTGCCTCTCGTTCAATAAGCACGCTCGGATCTGCTGACATCACAGCATCTAAGCCTTCGTCTAAAGCCAGCGGCTCCGAGCACGCTGGCGGCCTCATTCCCCCGCTTCCCTCTAACAGGGAGCATGCCCGCGCCAGCCATTCACAAATGCCGGGTAGGCGCCCTGCTAGGGGTATAGCAGGGATGCGGCTTGCACATGCGCCGTTGGACTGGGAAGCAAGGTAAATGAATGGGGCGACCTGGGGGGTTTCACACAGCGGTGCAATCTCGATTTTGGATGGGGGGAGGGAATCTTATAGATTCCCAGGCCGATCACGCTGGGTTTTGGTCCACTTTGAAGAGGTTCTATCACAGGCCCACAATTATACACCTCTTTGGAGTGGCCGCATCCCTGGCATTGCTGCAGTTGAGGCGTGCTCACGCACCTAGCCATTCAGATTGGCTGGGTACGGGAGCGCGCTGCACACTGCGGGTAAAAGGGGATGCGGCCAGTGCTCCTTTCCAAACAACACTTTATTTCGTGTAGACAATCTGGGGGGTTTCACACAGCAGGGGCATCGGGGTAGCGAAAATCCTGGCGATAGGTCCACTTTAAAGAGGAACAACGGCCTCCCCGGAGTCTTTTAGGCTTGAGACATCCCATTTTAGGATGCCCCAAAGGAAGGCAAACAGCCGGCTCTGTAATCTAGGCCAGGTTGGGTTTTATTCCCCTTTAAGTGTGATCTAGTTATTGACACTGTTTGGCCCTGAGGAAGAGGGACCCCCGAAACGTTGGCTGACCCGAAAGCATGACATTATTTTTTTGCGTGTGGATTTGAATACAATTTGATTAGATCACTTGGGGTGCCGGTCTTTCATGCACATTTGGACTTGCGGTGTCTCCGGGGACTGTGCAGCCATGTTGGAATACCTTTGATATAGGCAGGAGTGTGGTAGCCAGCACATCTTGTTGACATTAGTCTTAAAGGGTCCACAGCACTCAGCCCTGTTCACTTGCAGCCAGACCTATAATGTGTCTCTAAATCTGGTTATAAACAGAGGTCTAGGTCCACACACATCTGCCGAGTTATACTAAAACTGCACCACCAAATGCCAAGGTGCCTCTGTGGGGTGCAGTCCTAACTCTAATCTATGAGAGCCCCATTTGGGACATACAATGGAATAGATAAATTGGGAGCAGGCTTACCTGAGGTTGCCCTATAACCTCGAGTGCAGCACATGGGGTGGAAGGGTCTAAAGCCTCACAGTACAGCTTCAGACTCCCATCCCATGTGCTTGCACAAAATCAAAAGAAACAAAGGAGGGGTGGCAGCCGCTCACACCAAGGTCAGAGGTGCAGTCCTAACTCTAATCTCTGAGAGGGGGGTCTGAAGCTGTACTGCGAGGCTTTTGACCCTTCCACCCCATGCACTGCACTCGGTGTTATAGGGCAATCTCAGGTAAGCTGTTCCCTATTTATCTATTGCATTGTATGTCCCAAAGGGACATAGAGATTAGAGTTAGGACTGCACCTCACAGGTGCACCATGGCATTTGGTGGTGTAGCTTCAGCATGCTTCTGCAGATGTGTGTGGACCAAGACCTCTGTCTTTAAAGTGGACCAACACCCAGGATTTTGACTATCCTGGGTGTTGGTCCACTTCAGGGGGGCACCCCGATTAGGGGTGTCCCGCTGTGTAAAACCCCCCAGAACCCCGAAAAACTCACCTCACCACGCTCCCACGTAGCCACGGACAAGCGGCGGACAAGACAGTGCGCCCGCCGCCGCCTCCCGCACGTCGCTCTGACAGGGCGCACGCCCGCGCCAGCCATTCACAAACGGCCGGCGCGGGCGCGCGCACGTCTAGAGGAGCGCGCGGGCGGCGGCGGCAGCATGAGCTGAGTTTTTTGGGGGTTTTGGGGGGGGTCCCTCACCACGGGACATCCCGATCTCGGATGTCCCGCGGTGAGGGAGGTGATCGGCCCGGGAATCTTATAGATTCCCGGGCCGATCAGGGGTGGGTGTTGATCCACTTTAACCAGATTTAGAGACAGATTATAGGTTTGGCTGTAAGATAACAGCGTTGAGTGCTGTGGCCCTTTTAAGACTTGTGTATCCTAATTGCCCTGCTCACGTGCACCTCCCAGGTTAGTTATAAAATGGTCTGAGCGGCTGCCACCCCTCCTTTGTTTCCTTTGATTTTGTGCAAGCACATGGTGTGTGGGGTCTAGGCTGTACTGTGAGGTCTTCGAACCTTCCACCCCATGGCTTGCACTTGAGGTCATAGGGCAACCTCAGGTAAGCTGCTCCCTATTTATCCATTGCATTGTATGTCTCAAAGGGGGCTCTCATAGAGTCAGGATGGCACCTGCGCAGAGGCACTTTGGCGCTTGGTGGTGCAGCTTTAACATAACTCTGCAAATGTGTGTGACCGAGCCCTCTGTTTTTAACCAGATTTAGAGACAGCTCATAGGTTTGGCTGCAAGTTAACATGGTTGAGTTCCTGTGGCCCCTTTAAGTCTTGTGTATCCTAATTGCCCTGCTCACGTGCACCTCCCAGGTTAGTTATAAAATGCCACCTCTCCTTAGTTATTGACATTGTAACAGTTCACTACAATGTATAGCTCAGCGCGTGTCCTGCACTTTCTCTTTTTCTCTCTCTCTCTTTCACACTGTTTGGTTATTACATAAATGTGTATTTAATTTGCCTTTTCATTAAATGTGAATTAAACTTCTATTTCTGGGTCGGATTAGAGGGAAGGAATTCCTCAACTCTGCCCCCCATCCCCCACCACCATGGGAAGTGCTGAGCGGGCACTTTTAGTGAATGGCGTCCTGTAAACAGTAATTAGTGGGGAGGGGGGGTGCTGTTTTTTTAGAGGTCTGGAGTAAGGGTTGTATATGCCATCAGACCCCCCCCCCCCATCCTGGCAAAATGAATTATCATCTCTGATCATTTATAAAGCACCATCATATTCCGTGGCGCTGTACAAAGTACAGACAGGGTAAAACAAATTGTCCGCTTATATAAAACAGGGTATTATGTGTTAGAATGCAACAAATAAGCATCAGTAACGAGATGCATAAGCAAGTGCGTAACTAAAGGGGGGCATGTGCCCCGGGTGCAGCAGGTCAGGGGGGCACCAAAGGAGGGCCTGAGTACAGGTAGGGGGCACCATTATGAATCTTTGCCCTTGGTGCCAGAAAGCCTAGCTACGCCTTTATGCATAAGAACCCTGACCTTGTGAGCTTACAATCTAAGAGGCCGATTCATTAATAGCGCCAGGTAGCGCCAGATGAGCGACTGTAGCGTGATTTTTTCAGCGCCAGCCAGTATTCGCTGTGCTTGGCCGGCGTTAGCTTGATGACAGCGACTCAGTCGGTGTGCGGTAATGTTGAATACGGGCTGGGGGGTCGCTGTTTCACAGGTCCAGCGTTGTATGTGAGCGCCTGACAACGAATGGCCAGAGCGAACGGCTAGCTTCATATTCATCAACAAATCACGCTCCGAATGTGCTGTCGCTGTCCATTCCTTGTTTAAACCCCAGAGCGCTGGCGGCGATGGGTATTAACTAGTTTTTAACCCCTAAACAACCATATTTTTTGAATGTAACATTATACATGTTTTTAGAATCATTTTGTAATATGAATACGTTAATCTCAGACCTGTTAGATCAATTCTGCACAAATGTTTTTAAAAATTTTTTTTTTACTTAAAAATAAATCCTAACATTGCAGAAGTGGTCTCCGAATTTTTGACAAAAAATTTATACCAATTAATTATGATTAATTATAGATTGCTCCATTGAAATGCATTGGACATCGCCAGGGAGCGACAGCTCATACCTGGCGCTGTGAGGGAATTTGCAGCGGCGCTGTTCGGTCCAGGCGGCTTCATGATGAATGCCGCGCTAGCCGTCGCTCTCGCCGGCGCTAGCCTCATTTTGCTTGATAAATGCGTCATTGTGACCGCCGCCGGGCGTACTTGAGTCGGTAGTCGCCGTTAGCTGCCGCTACCTGGCGCTCGTCAGACACTACCTGGCGCTAGCCCGTGATAAATAAGGGCCTAAATCTCACAATCAGGACTGGCCTTAGAGTCAGTGTTGCTCTGTGCATCTTGTGTTTCAGGATGGCGCTCCCTCATTCAGAGAACAGAGGTAACACAGAAAAGAGGGAGACGGAGAGATGGAAGGGGAGACGGAATGCAGAAAAGGAAATACTGAAAGTGGGGAAAAAAATGGTTATTGTAATATTGGTAGGTAGTGGCACCCCTTAGGCTTACAAATAGTAAAACAAGAGGAACGAGGGTGCAGTCAATACCCGAGGCAGCTCCCCACAATACACCTCAATACAACAGATTTGGAAACATTGGTGGATAGATGCACACCACACACAAGTATCAATTCAGATTGGCTATACCGAAAAAAGGATACAATATGAAGACTCCGATTGAAGGAATTGGTTCAGTCTCCAGGATCGTGGACCACCTCAAGATAAAGAAGATATATAATATAGCATAACCGTATAGCAACATATATGACTATAGTAAGGTAAAAGTAGTACCATGTAAGTCTATGAGGGGTCCTGAGGAGTGAAACAGTATGGCTGCTGACCAGGATAGAGAGGGTCAAGGAAAATAACAATCAATCAGTATACATAGTACAAATAAATTCCTGGTCAGTTGCCTGTCAATAGCTTAATCATCATACCAGAGACTAGTAACCACATATAGATATAGTCAATCAAAAGTGTTAATCATGACGTGCATCATAAGGAATAAATAGACATCTCATTACCAGTAAATACAGAGAGAGCGGTCGCAAAACAAAGAGCTCACGTTTCGGAACCTCTGGCTCCTTTATCAAGGCTACGGAAAAGAAAAAAATAAAAGGAAATGTGGAAATAAGATTGAAAGAAGGAAAAAGGAGTGTAAAAGAAGGTGAAAAGAGAGAGGATGGAATGTGAAAAAAGAGAGAGGAGGGAAAATATACAAAAAAAGGAGGGATGATACAGAATGTGAGAAAGAAGGAGACTGAAGTCAAGTCAAGACAAGACAAGAGAACAATGGAGAGAATGTGAAAGTGAGATGGGGGAATGGAGGAGAATTAAAGCGTGGAGTGAAAAAGAGCGAAAAAGAAGGAAAGAAAGATAGTGATAAATAAGAAAATAAAGAGAAAGAAGTGAGAGCAACAAGAAAGATATAACGAGAGAGAGAGAAACTGGAAAAAAAGGAGGGACGGTCAAAAAAGAAAAGAAAATGTATTTAGAAGAGAGGCAGACAGGAGATATATATGACAAGGGAAAGATATAGGGAATGTGTATATACAACATGAATAAGGCCAGGGGTATGGAAAGAGAGAAAAATGACGGGATCACTTAAAAAAAAGAAAAAGGGGAAATTCCAGAAGTATGAGAAAGGTGCTAAAAAAGAATGCTGAAGAAATATAAAAAGAAAGGAGAGAGATGAGGACATTTTGAAGAAAAAAATGCATGCTGCTCCAGTTGAAAGCTCTTGATGCCCCTTCACAGAGAGGTTAGGGTGGTGCCCTGTGCACACCCCCAAAGGCCGGCCATGCTGGCTATATTATGGATAGGGAGGGTCATGTTGTCATACAAACCAATCAGGCGGTTGGTTAGTTTGTAGTACAGATGAATATGGCTGTGGATTGTAGCAGAGATTAACTGGGCTGCCGGTCGGGTTGTGAAATAGATGCACTGGTATGTAAATCGGGATCCAGAATGGGATATGAGTTGGATTCCAGTAGAGATCATTTGGGCTGTGGGTTCTGGAAGAGATCAGTTGGCCTGTAATCTGCATTCCAGATTGGGTTTTGGGTTGGCTTTCAGAGATTAATAGGGCTGCAGGTGACTTGGGCTTTAGGTTGGGTTCCGGTATGGATAAATTAGGCTTTGTGATGGATTCCTGGGTTAGGATTTTATAGGGATGCATAAAGCTGTGGGTTAGGTTCCAGTACAGCTGAATATGGCTGTGGGTTGCAATAGAGATAATTGGGTTGTGGGTTGGGTTCTGGTATAGATGAATTTGCTGATGGAATCCCTTACATATAAATATGGCTGTGGATTGGGATACTGGACAGATGAATGTGGCTTTGGATTGTAGTGCAGATAAATATGACTCAGGGTCTGGTTGCTGTATAGATGAATTTGGCTGTGGGTTGCATTAGAGATCAATATGCCTGTAGTCTTTGTTACTAACAGTACATGTAAATGTGTCTGGTACCGAGGAATGGGGCTGTGGGTAGGGTTCTAGTAGAGATTATTTGAATTGAGGTGTGGGTTGGGGCCTGGTATAGATGAATCAGGCTGTGGGGGTCCAGTAGAGCTAAACTGGGTTGTGGTTTGGCTTCCAGTAGAGATGAATTGAGCTATGGGCTGGGTTGCAGTGTGGATGAGTCTAACTGTGGGTTGGGTTGGGGTAGAGATCAATATTGCTGTGGCTTGGGTCTGGATTTGGGTTGGGTTGAAGTAGAGATGATCTGGGCTGTGGGTTAGGGATCTGGTACAGATGAATTAGGCTTTGGGCTGGATTCCAATACAGATGAGTATAACTGCTGATTTTGATTGTGATGCAGATCAATATGGATGTGGTTCGCAGTGAAGATAAATTGGGCTGTGGGTGGGTTGCAGTGCAGATGAGTCTGGCTTTGGTTTGAATTACAGTAGAGATTAATTGGGGTGTGCATTGGGGTCTGGTATAGATGAATCAGGCTTTGGGCTGGATTCCACTACATTCTAAATATAGCTGTTGATTTGTGGATTGCAGTAGAGATGAATTGGGCGGTGGGTTGGGTTGTAGTAAGGATAGATCTAGCAGCATGGCAGGTTCATAGTATGCAGGAAAGTCTGGATTTTCCGGCTCTAATAATTGTTCCTATGTAACATTTGATGAATTTGCTATGGCCCTGTTCCTATCTCCTGATGGGGGAGTGCGATGGCGGTGCAGCCTGGGGGTGGCGCGCTGATCTCCTGGCATTGCGCAAGCCTTTATATATATATATAATGTGATTGATGAGGCGGCTGGCAAGGCCGTAGCTATTAAGTAATAAAAATAAAATAAATTGGCGCGGGTGCTGGGTGCACGGCCCCGCCACTCCCAACCAAATTACTCCTGTGGAATTTTGTCGAGCAGAAAACTTTTCATCTCTCAGCGCCTGCGCAACAGGTGGTTGCAGCAACACGCGCATGGCGAGCTCAAGTACTGCGCTGGCACTGAGTTTGTTTGTTTGCAGCGCGCCTGCTGGCAGGACCGCGCCATGCAAGGAGTATTGGTGAGCCGCCCACATAGACCATCCAACATACCCATAACCCACATAGACCAGCCAACATACAAATAACCCACATAGACCAGCCAACATACCCATAACCCACATAGACCAGCCAACATACCCATAACCCACATAGACCATCCAACATACCTATAACCCACATAGACCATCCAACATACAAATAACCCACATAGACCAGCCAACATACAAATAACCCACATAGACCAACCATCATACCCGTAACCCACATAGACCAACCGACATACCCCTAACCCACATAGACCAGCCAACATACCCATAGCCCACATAGACCAGCCAACATACCCATAACCCACATAGACCAACCATCATACCCGTAACCCACATAGACCAACCATCATACCCCTAACCCACATAGACCAGCCAACATACCCATAGCCCACATAGTCCAGCCAACATACCCATAACCCACATAGACCAACCGACATACCCCTAACCCACATAGACCAACCGACATACCCCTAACCCACATAGACCAGCCAACATACCCATAACCCACATAGACCAGCCAACATACCCATAACCCACATAGACCAACCATCATACCCGTAACCCACATAGACCAACCATCATACCCGTAACCCACATAGACCAGCCAACATACCCGTAACCCACATAGACCAACCAACATACCCGTAACCCACATAGACCAGCCAACATACCCGTAACCCACATAGACCAACCAACATACCCATAACCCACATAGACCAACCAACATACCCGTAACCCACATAGACCAACCAACATACCCGTAACCCACATAGACCAACCAACATACCTGTAACCCACATAGACCAACCAACATACCCGTAACCCACATAGACCAACCAACATACCCGTAACCCACATAGACCAACCAACATACCCGTAACCCACATAGACCAACCAACATACCCGTAACCCACATAGACCAACCAACATACCCATAACCCACATAGACCAACCAACATACCCGTAACCCACATAGACCAACCAACATACCCGTAACCCACATAGACCAACCAACATACCCGTAACCCACATAGACCAACCAACATACCCGTAACCCACATAGACCAACCAACATACCCGTAACCCACATAGACCAACCAACATACCTGTAACCCACATAGACCAACCAACATACCTGTAACCCACATAGACCAACCAACATACCTGTAACCCATATAGACCAACCAACATACCCGTAACCCACATAGACCAACCAACATACCCATAACCCACATAGACCAACCAACATACCCGTAACCCACATAGACCAACCAACATACCCATAACCCACATAGACCAACCAACATACCCATAACCCACATAGACCAACCAACATACCCATAACCCACATAGACCAACCAACATACCCATAACCCACATAGACCAACCAACATACCCATAACCCACATAGACCAACCAACATACCCATAACCCACATAGACCAACCAACATACCCGTAACCCACATAGACCAACCATCATACCCGTAACCCACATAGACCAACCAACATACCCATAACCCACATAGACCAACCAACATACCCGTAACCCACATAGACCAGCCAACATACCTGTAACCCACATAGACCAACCAACATACCCGTAACCCACATAGACCAACCATCATACCCGTAACCCACATAGACCAACCATCATACCCGTAACCCACATAGACCAACCAACATACCCGTAACCCACATAGACCAACCATCATACCCGTAACCCACATAGACCAACCAACATACCCATAACCCACATAGACCACCTCCTGTCGTCTTCTCCTGCATCTGTCCCTTCCTCTCACCTGACACCACTAATATGCTAGTGCACGCCCTGGTCATATCCCTCCTGCTGACCCGGCAACGCCTCCCGGGGCAACAGACACATGCGGCCGCTGTTTTCATTGGCGGCAACTGGGGAAGGAGGACCCCATACTAACATATTTGAACACAGGTATTCCGGCGCACCATTAGCCTGAGGAAGTGGGTTGTGGGATTGCTTCCCAAGAAGCGCTATCACCCGGCCCTAGAAACTTATAGGCTCCATCAGGCTGGTGTGCACAGGGCCAGCATTAGGGTAAGCATCAACCTATGCAAGATTTCAGGATGGCGCCCCCTAGAGACCCACATAATAAATGGAAAGCAAAGCAAAAAAATGGAAAGCAAAGCAAAAAAAAAAAAAACAGGGAATGCAGATAAAGACGGAAAGTAGACAAGAGAGGAATAAGAGGAAATGTGTAAAAGAGATCAATAAAACAGGTAAAAGGAATGTAATATGGAGAAAAGATAGAAAGAGAGAGAATGGGGTGAAATAAAAAAGGAGGAGAAAAATAAGATAGGATGACATGGAAAGTATGAGAGGGAAGGAGATGTGACGAGAGAAGGATGGAGAACATGCGGAAAGGAGAGCAAGATTGGAGGAATGTAGAAAAACAGAGTGAGAGAGGAGAAAGCGAGAGAGAAAGTGAGGGAAAGAGAGTTAAATAGGGCTAGAAAAAGAGAGGAAAAATTGGAATACATAGAAAGAAAGAACCAAAAAGAAAGAGAGAGAAAAAAATAAAGCATGAGAAAGAAACTGGGAAAAAAAGAGATGGAGGAAAGATAAAGAAAGGTGAAGAAGCTGAAAAGAGAGACAGACAAGAAAAAGGTGACAAGAAAAAGCTGTGGAAACATGAAAAAAATGAGGAGGATACATAAAGAGAGGGAAATGGTGGGATCAAGAAATAAAAGTGAAAAAAGGAGAAAGGGAAACTCAAGAACACAGAAAACGGTGAAATAATTATAAAGAAATGTGCAAAAATTGGGGTATTTTGGAAAAAAGAGGTTTGCTGTTGCCAGTTAAAGTGGACCAAAATCCAGAATTTTGACTATCCTGGGTTTTGGGATTTTGACTATGCTGGGTTTTGGGATTTTGACTATCCTGGGTTTTGGTCCTTTCCCTGGGGGCACCCAATCGATTTGTTAATGGTCTGCACAGGCACGCTTCCTGTTAGAGGGAGGCAGAGGATGCGACCGAGAGCCGCTGCTGTTAGACGCCCCGTGGGACTGGGAAGATCTAAGCTGGGTTCCAGCGATCTGGGGGGTTTCACACAGCGGGGCACCCCTGATCGGGATGCCCCCGGGGAAAGGACCAAGACCCAGGATACTCAAAACTATTGGTCCATAGTCCACTTTAGGAGCTCCTGGCGCCCCCTTACAGAGAGATTGGGATGGTGCCCTGTGCAACCGCACAGCACACACCCCAAAGACCGGCCATGAGTGTGCATACGCACCCTGAAAACCAATTGCCCGCCAGCAGTCACATGGGCCACAGGGGCGCAGACTTGGTGAGTATTTAAGCCTATTTTCTAGAGAGCAGTAACAAAGCATCCCCAAACCAAGAGGTGTTATTGAGCAGGCTTAAATTCTTATTTGAATTCAGGACTGCTTTAATGTGTGAGGCAGGATTCAAACTCAAGCTGCCTGGAGTCGACTCCATCATTTCTGCTGTCACATGTCAGGACCCCTAATTGTCCCCCCCCCCCTCCTTTTATGTCTCCCTGGATCCCTCCGGGTCATCCCCATCCCGAGCTCCTGGCCGGGCTCTGATCACAGAGCTGTTTGTTTGGGATGGCGGAGCGCAGGATTGAATTGCAGGATGTCAGCATGGTGGGGTTGGGGGAAGGGTTAGGCGGTGTATGGAAACAGTCTCTTGGCAGGTAAAGCGCATTAATAGCGCACAGATGGTTCCAATTCACTTTGGACTTGTTAACTTGGCTGAGCGGAGCGGAGCGCTCCATTGTCTCATGATCCAGCTATGCCGGCTGGAATAAAAGTTGGGGTGGGCGGGGGGAGGTGGAATCTTCTTGACCCTGATCTGGGCCCGAGTAGTCACTGTCCTACTAAAAAAGAAATATTCCAGTGGCAATCAAAGTGGTATCCTGCCTTATAGTAAACCTAAAGCTTTCTTTACAATGCCACCCGGGCAGTCCTGTGGGCAGAAAACCAACCAAGGAAGCCAAATACCACCTAATTCTGTTGGAACCCCCAAACATTTGAGGAACATTGTGCTCCCTGAAGCAGAAAGCCCAAGGGTTTCATTAATTATTATATATTATTATAATTAGAATTAATCCCAGAGACCTCTTTTATTGATTAGGGACACCCGTCCACTGGAAAACCCAAAATCAGACCTAATATTTCCCCTTATACATTCACATCACCACCAGAGACCACTAGGTACAGGTCAAGTGAGTATTTTGCCTTATTTGCAGCACAAATTACTTGAGTTTCACTTACTAGTTCATATCTGTAGAGGATAGAGGTCCCCTTTAAAGCAATCTAGAAATCATTTTGGTCTGCTTGTTGCAAAAATGACTGCCGGTGCATAGTGATGGGGGGCAGGGGTGTCATTGGGGATTTTTGGTCGCCATACAAGAGCAATGCCTGGGCCCCCATAATTACCAATGTGTGATGGTTTGGCCCCTAGTTTAAAGTGGACCAAAACCGAGCGCGATTGGCCCGGGAATCCTAGAAGATTTCCGAGCCGATCAATTCCCTCCCCCTGGGGCATCCAAAATCAGGAGGCTGAGCTGTGTGAAACCCCCCAGGTCACCCCGTTCACTTACCTTGCTTCCCGGTCCAATGGTGCATATGCGAGCCGCAGTCCCATCCTGCTATCCCTCTAGCAGGGCGCATGCCCGCTCCTTTCATTTATGAATGGCCAGCGCAGGCAAGCTCCCAGTTAGAGGTAAATGCGACCGTCAGCGCACTCGGAGCCGCTGGCCTTAGACGCTGTCTTAGATGGAGTGACGTCAGCAACTCTAATTGGACTAGTGCCCGTGCATGCGCTGTAGAACCGGGAAGAGATGAGTTAGATTGGCCGATCTGGGGGGTTTCACACAGCTAGACACCCCCGATCGGTGTACTCCCGGGGAAAGGACCAAAACGGAGGATAGTTAAAATCCTGTGTTTTGGTCCACTTTAAACTGAGCCTCTGACCCCAAGGCGACCAGGCTTGCCTCATTATCCAGACCATATAGGAAACATAAACTCTCGGGGCCCAGCTTTTACAATATATGTTATAGGGACCCAGACATAATATAGAAACTGGGCCCCTTTATAACCTATGTGTGATGGCTTGGCCCTAGTTTGAACTGGGCACCAAGGCAAACCAGCTGGGGGAAGGGGGGTAGACACCCTCATTTATCATTGCCAGCAGCAATAGTGTGGCAGCCTGCAGGTCTCAGGACAACATGGCCATTAGGGGCACACTCTCCACTGCTGCACTGCAGCGCCCCTCTGGCCCCGTACTGGAGTCTTGGCTCTCCTACGCTGATAGTCCCTCTGTGCATACATTGCTCTGTAAGCCTCAACTCAGCTGGTACTTACCATTTCCTCTCCCTCTCTGGCAGCCAGGATGCCCCCGCCCTCCAGCTAAGGACCAGCAGTCAAAAATGTTCACTATGTTCAGTTTTGTCCATCCCGATTTATGATGCATCCCCGAGAACTCACCAAATCGAGATGCCCCACATCATTGGAGATTACTGGCCATAGAGTCATTGCTCTTCTTTAAAGACTCTAGGTCCGCTTATATCGGCACCCAAACTGGGATGCCACTCTAGTTAGTAATACTAGACCAATAGTAATTCTGAAATAAAAAAAAATGCTCATCCATCCACTCCCACTGGTAGAGGTGGTCACGGCTTCCTCTTGGTGGGTGGCCATGTCAGCAGTCACAAGGGGCATGAGACCACTGAGTGGGTGAGTAATTCTACCCTATTTCGGGTTACCTTTTGTTTTTTTGTAAGAGGTAGAACACCTTTGTAACTTTTACATTTTACTCATATAATCCTGACAAGTTTCAAGTAACAAGTAAAAGTAATTTTATCAATGAAAGCTCAGTTTTCCCACTAAAACATGCATTACTGTGTTAAAGTGAACCAAAACATAGGATTTTGACTATCCTGGGTTTTGGTCTTTTCCCCCGGGGCACCCCGATCAGGCGAAGCCAACTCACCTCTTCCCGGCCTTAAGGCGCATGCACGGCTGCTTGTCCAATCGGCGTGCTCGGAGCCGCTGACGTCACGTCGTCTAAGCCTTCGTCTAAGGCCAACGGCCCTGAGCGCACTGACAGCCACATCCCCCCCCACCCTCTAACAGGGAGCGTGCTTGTGCCGGCCATTCACAAATGCCTGGTGCGGGCATGCGCCCTGCTAGAGGGATAGGGGGGTTCGGCCATGGCTCGCGCATGTGCCGTTGGACCAGGAAACAAGGTAAGTGTTTGGGTGACCTAGGGGGTTCCGCACAGTGGCGCATCCCAATTTTGGCTGCCCCCGGCCCAGAAATCTTATAGATTCCTGGGCTGATTGCCTCGGGTTTTGGTCCACTTTAAATATAAGCTTTACTATAGCTATAGGTTGCTTCCTCCAGTTTATTTAAACTGGACCAAAAGTATAGTTCCCACCACCGAGTCCAGTTCTTCTGTTCCACAACCTGACCTTCAGCCCCACTCATCCACAACACTACCCAACCCACTCCCCTATTAATCTGATTTGCAGTCCAGGCTGCAGCCCCATTCCTTTCATTCAGACGCTGTTCTTCACGCTGGGGTCATGTTATTTGCAGTAATTATTTTCTTTTCCTAGCTGCCCCCCCACAGAGGCAATTATTGTGCCAAGGATGAGCCCCGCCATGGTATAGGGAGGTGACGGTGTTACTCTTAAATGAAGCTGTCACAGGCAGACCTGCTGAGCTCTAAGGATTGTGGGAGGCCAGGAATGTAAGCCGCCTAATTCTCATAATAATCCCGCCATGTGTAGACGGCTCGTGGTGTGAAATGTAAAGCCCATCCTGCTCTCCTACACAGGTCTACCTACCCCATCCTATCCTACTGCATCCTTTTAGAGTAGCCTTGCAGTGCAGGTTTGTGGGGCCGCCATTAGGAATTTCTCTCTGGCCTATACTGACATAAAGTGTTTACCATAATAATGTTATGGCCATTATGATACCATGTCATGAATTGGTCAACACCCGGTTGCCCCCTTACCCTTGGCTCTCACTTACTTCTCTGGTGCTCATCCATGCATTCAAGTCCCCCTGATGCTCAGAAATAGCACCCTAGAGGCCATCCATGCTGTCTAGAGACCCCTATATAACCTTATGGACCACTGTTACCACCCTCCTCCCATGCCAGGCCCACATTGTTTTGACTCACTCATACCACTAACAGGCTCCCACATTACTTAGACCTCTTCATACCACTCATAGTCTTCCACATTGCTTTGACCCATCCATACCACCGATAGGCATTGCTTTGACCCATCTATACCACTGATAGGCATTGCTTTGACCCATCCATATCACTGATAGGCATTGCTTTGACCCATCTATACCACTGATAAGCATTGCTTTGACCCTTCTATACCACTGATAAGCATTGCTTTGACCCATCCATACCACTGATAGGCATTGCTTTGACCCATCCATACCACTGATAGGCATTGCTTTGACCCATCCATACCACTGATAGGCATTGCTTTGACCCATCCATATCACTGATAGGCATTGCTTTGACCCATCTATACCACTGATAGGCATTGCTTTGACCCATCCATACCACTGATAGGCATTGCTTTGAACCATCCATACCACTGATAGGCATTGCTTTGACCCATCCATACCACTGATAGGCATTGCTTTGACCCATCCATACCACTGATAGGCATTGCTTTGACCCATCCATATCACTGATAGGCATTGCTTTGACCCATCTATACAGCTGATAGGCATTGCTTTGACCCATCCATACCACTGATAGGCATTGCTTTGACCCTTCTATACCACTGATAGGCATTGCTTTGACCCATCCATACCACTGATAGGCATTGCTTTGACCCATCCATATCACTGATAGGCATTGCTTTGACCCATCTATACCACTGATAGACATTGCTTTGACCCATCCATACCACTGATAGGCATTGCTTTGACCCATCCATACCACTGATAGGCATTGCTTTGACCCATCTATACCACTGATAGACATTGCTTTGACCCATCCATATCACTGATAGGCATTGCTTTGACCCATCTATACCACTGATAGACATTGCTTTGAACCATCCATACCTCTGATAGGCATTGCTTTGACCCATCCATACCACTGATAGGCATTGCTTTGACCCATCCATACCACTGATAGGCATTGCTTTGACCCATCCATACCACTGATAGGCATTGCTTTGACCCTTCTATACCACTGATAGGCATTGCTTTGAACCATCCATACCACTGATAGGTATTGCTTTGACCCATCCATACCACTGATAGGCATTGCTTTGACCCATCCATACCACTGATAGGCATTGCTTTGACCCATCCATATCACTGATAGGCATTGCTTTGACCCATCTATACCACTGATAGGCATTGCTTTGACCCATCCATACCACTGATAGGCATTGCTTTGACCCATCCATACCACTGATAGGCATTGCTTTGACCCATCCATATCACTGATAGGCATTGCTTTGACCCATCTATACAGCTAATAGGCATTGCTTTGACCCATCCATACCACTGATAGGCATTGCTTTGACCCTTCTATACCACTGATAGGCATTGCTTTGACCCATCCATACCACTGATAGGCATTGCTTTGACCCTTCTATACCACTGATAGGCATTGCTTTGACCCATCTATACCACTGATAGGCATTGCTTTGACCCATCCATACCACTGATAAGCATTGCTTTGACCCTTCTATACCACTGATAAGCATTGCTTTGACCCATCCATACCACTGATAGGCATTGCTTTGACCCATCCATACCACTGATAGGCATTGCTTTGACCCATCCATACCACTGATAGGCATTGCTTTGACCCATCCATATCACTGATAGGCATTGCTTTGACCCATCTATACCACTGATAGGCATTGCTTTGACCCATCCATACCACTGATAGGCATTGCTTTGAACCATCCATACCACTGATAGGCATTGCTTTGACCCATCCATACCACTGATAGGCATTGCTTTGACCCATCCATACCACTGATAGGCATTGCTTTGACCCATCCATATCACTGATAGGCATTGCTTTGACCCATCTATACAGCTGATAGGCATTGCTTTGACCCATCCATACCACTGATAGGCATTGCTTTGACCCTTCTATACCACTGATAGGCATTGCTTTGACCCATCCATACCACTGATAGGCATTGCTTTGACCCTTCTATACCACTGATAGGCATTGCTTTGACCCATCCATATCACTGATAGGCATTGCTTTGACCCATCTATACCACTGATAGACATTGCTTTGACCCATCCATACCACTGATAGGCATTGCTTTGACCCATCCATACCACTGATAGGCATTGCTTTGACCCATCTATACCACTGATAGACATTGCTTTGACCCATCCATATCACTGATAGGCATTGCTTTGACCCATCTATACCACTGATAGACATTGCTTTGAACCATCCATACCTCTGATAGGCATTGCTTTGACCCATCCATACCACTGATAGGCATTGCTTTGACCCATCCATACCACTGATAGGCATTGCTTTGACCCATCCATACCACTGATAGGCATTGCTTTGACCCTTCTATACCACTGATAGGCATTGCTTTGAACCATCCATACCACTGATAGGTATTGCTTTGACCCATCCATACCACTGATAGGCATTGCTTTGACCCATCCATACCACTGATAGGCATTGCTTTGACCCATCCATACCACTGATAGGCATTGCTTATACCCATCCATACCACTGATATGTATTGCTTTGACCCATCTATACCACCGATAGGCATTGCGTTGATCCATCCATATCGCTGATTAGCATTGCTTTGACCCATCCATGACCATGATAGGCCTCCACATTGCACTGACCTATCTATACCACTGATAGTACTATATGGGCAGTACTGTGTTATCCAGGACCTCAGAGGAAAAAGATTTAGGGGCACTGATTACTGATAGCTGCAAGATGAGTGGACAGTGTAGCCAGGCAGTGGGAAAAGCAAGCAGGATGCTCAGCTGCATAGCTCGAGGCATCACCAGTAGAAGGAGGGAGGTTGTTATGCCGCTGTATAGAGCCCTGGTGAGGCCACAGCTAGAATACTGTGTGCAGTTCTGGAGACCTTACCTGCAAAAAGACATTATTCAAATAGAACTCGTCCAAAGGTGGGCAACAAAAATGGTAGAAGAACTTAAACTTAAAATTAATTCAGGAGAGACTTAAAGAACTTAATTTGTACAGTCTGAAGGAAGGAAGGGAGAGGGGGGACATGATTGAGACCTTTAAATTGAAGGATTGAATAAGGTTCAGGAGGGAAGCGTTTTTAAGAAGAAACCTAATGATAGAACAAGGGGCCCATCCTGAAGCTAGTCGGAGGGAAGATCAGGAGCAATGTTAGAAAAAATTATTTTACAGAATCTGCCATCAACTGTCTATGTTTTTATGTTTCTATAGGCCTCTACATTGCACTGACCTGTCTATACCACTGATAGGCCTCCACATTGCTGATCCATCTATACCACTGACAGATCTCTACATTGCTTTGACCCATTAATACTACTGACAGGTGATTACAATGATTTGGTTGATCCATACCACTGACAGCCCTTCACATTGCTTTGACCCATCATTAGCGGATCGATCTCCCATGCCACTGAAATTCCTACATGTTTCTGTGACCCAACCACACAATCTGGGTCCCCCCCCATACCTCTAGCAAGTGTTCATATGCCATTCAGTGGCCTGCCTCTTTTTTTTCAAGTCCCCATAACCAATCTGTATTCATAATACAGCACCCATACACCATGCTTGCCTGAAAGGAGAATTAGAGGAGACATGGCTTGGGCTACACAATGGGGTTCATGCAATGCTTATATTTTGGTGGAGGTCACTGTTGATCTTGTCTGGCCATCATTTGGTTTTGCCCAATACAGGAGTTAAACATATTCTGGTTTTATATATAGCCCGGCTACATTGCTAAGGGCCGTGGAGTATAATGGTGCTAGATATTTAGTGATTTAGCTAGTGTGTGTGTGTGTATGTGTGTTTGTGGTGGGGAGTTAATAGAAAGTAAAAAAAAAAAAAAAAAATATATATATATATATATATATATATATATATATATATGTAAAGGAAGCTTCTGATGGACATTGTAACAAATTATCTGCTTTGATATGTCCCTCATGTCATACATAGCCAAGCCCCCCCACACAGTCCCACTCAGTGTAATATGATCTTCTGTGCTGTACACTCTTTATTTTTATTTTCACGCAGGGAAATGTTTTACAAAATGGGTCCAGTGTCGGTGAGATTGATCCCTATTTATTTATCTTTGCAGCAGTGAGTCCGCACCTCTTCCTGCCCCTGGAGGGTGAACCATGACGTGACTGCCAAGGAGAGGAAGACTAACCTGCCGCCTCCCAGCCTCAGCATGGAGCTCAAAGTATGGGTGGACGGGGTCCAGCGGATCGTCTGCGGGGTGACCGAGGCCACCACATGCCAGGAGGTCGTCATCGCCCTGGCCCAAGCCATCGGTGAGTCATCACATTACTTAAAAAAAAAGAAAAAAAAAAAACAGATTCCCCCTCCTCATAAATGTTCATGTTAAGGGTCACAGTGATTTTTGACACTGATCAACAGAAGGAGTTCTCTGAATGAATCTCTGACATAGACGGACGTCCATGGAGCTTTGGAAATGTGATCAATTTAGGATTTTTGTGGAGGGCGACCTCCTAGCATAAACAGGCGCACTGAAATGACTGGTGTGAGAATCCAGGTTAAAGTGGATATACAGTCCATATACAGTTCCAGGAACAAATCCTGGGCTAGTCGATATCCCAGGATCCGCCCAAATGTCTCCTGCATTGGTTTTGTTGGGCGATGCCTCACGTGGGACGCAAGAGCATAACATACACATGGGATGTGTGGGCAATTTAGCCTAATTTTGGGTTTCCTAGGGGCACCTTAAATCAGGGTTTGGCTGTAAGTTGCCCTGAAGTTTCTTTTTACTTTAGAGACTCGATCTTTCTGCTTTTGTCTAGAAAGGTTCTGGGATGAATCTGCTTTGACCCATTCATACCACTGATAGGCATTGCTTTGACCCATCCATATCACTGATAGGCCTCCACATTGCTTTGACCCATCCTTACCACTGATAGGCCTCCACATTGCTTTGACCCATCCATACCACTGATAGGTGTCACACTGCTTTGACCCATCCATACCAGTGATAGGCCTCCACATTGCTTTGACCCATCCGTACCACTGATAGGCCCCCACATTGCTTTGACCCATCCATACCACTGATAGGCCTCCACATTGCTTTGACCCATTCATACCACTGATAGGCCTCCACATTGCTTTGACCCATCCATACCACTGATAGGCCTCCACATTGCTTTGACCCATCCATACCACTGATAGGCCCCCACATTGCTTTGATCCACCCATGCCACTGATAGACCTCCACATTGCTTTGATCCACCCATACCACTGATAGGCCTCCACATTGCTTTGACCCATCCGTACCACTGATAGGCCCCCACATTGCTTTGACCCATCCATACCACTGATAGGCCTCCACATTGCTTTGAACCATCCATACCACTGATAGGCTTCCACATTGCTTTGACCCACCCATGCCACTGATAGACCTCCACATTGCTTTGATCCACCCATACCACTGATAGGCCTCCACATTGCTTTGACCCATCCGTACCACTGATAGGCCCCCACATTGCTTTGACCCATCCATACCACTGATAGGCCTCCACATTGCTTTGAACCATCCATACCACTGATAGGCCCCCACATTGCTTTGACCCATCCGTACCACTGATAGGCCCCCACATTGCTTTGACCCATCCATACCACTGATAGGCCTCCACATTGCTTTGATCCACCCATGCCACTGATAGACCTCCACATTGCTTTGATCCACCCATACCACTGATAGGCCCCCACATTGCTTTGACCCATCCGTACCACTGATAGGCCCCCACATTGCTTTGACCCATCCATACCACTGATAGGCCTCCACATTGCTTTGATCCACCCATGCCACTGATAGACCTCCACATTGCTTTGACCCATCCGTACCACTGATAGGCCCCCACATTGCTTTGACCCATCCTTACCACTGATAGGCCTCCACATTGCTTTGACCCATCCATACCACTGATAGGTGTCACACTGCTTTGACCCATCCATACCAGTGATAGGCCTCCACATTGCTTTGACCCATCCGTACCACTGATAGGCCCCCACATTGCTTTGACCCATCCATACCACTGATAGGCCTCCACATTGCTTTGACCCATTCATACCACTGATAGGCCTCCACATTGCTTTGACCCATCCATACCACTGATAGGCCTCCACATTGCTTTGACCCATCCATACCACTGATAGGCCCCCACATTGCTTTGATCCACCCATGCCACTGATAGACCTCCACATTGCTTTGATCCACCCATACCACTGATAGGCCTCCACATTGCTTTGACCCATCCGTACCACTGATAGGCCCCCACATTGCTTTGACCCATCCATACCACTGATAGGCCTCCACATTGCTTTGAACCATCCATACCACTGATAGGCTTCCACATTGCTTTGACCCACCCATGCCACTGATAGACCTCCACATTGCTTTGATCCACCCATACCACTGATAGGCCTCCACATTGCTTTGACCCATCCGTACCACTGATAGGCCCCCACATTGCTTTGACCCATCCATACCACTGATAGGCCTCCACATTGCTTTGAACCATCCATACCACTGATAGGCCCCCACATTGCTTTGACCCATCCATACCACTGATAGGCCTCCACATTGCTTTGACCCATTCATACCACTGATAGGCCTCCACATTGCTTTGACCCATCCATACCACTGATAGACCTCCACATTGCTTTGACCCATCCATACCACTGATAGGCCTCCACATTGCTTTGACCCACCCATAGTGGCTGGGTCCCCCATACCACTGAAATTCCTAAATATTTCTGTGACCCAACCACACAATCTGGACAGCAGAGAAAGATGCAGCTGACAAAACCCAGAAAGTATCAAAGTGCTCTCACACCCACTCACCAGCAAATAGAATAGCATGGGATGTGTGGGCAATTTAGCCTAATCTTGGGCTTCCTAGGGGCACCTTAAATCAGAAAGCCCCCAGGGTTTGGCTCTAAATGGTCCTGAAGTTTTTTTCTACTTTAGGTTCACTTTTAAAAACAAAAATAACTGCTGACATCAGAGTAGCAATGGTGCAGGGTTTTCAACCTGATGATGTAAGTGGTCTATGCCTGTAGACACTGGAGAGAGACTGGATCTTTCCGCTTTTGTCTAGTGAGGAAAATGATTCTGGGATAAATCTGGAACTTTAATCTGATCCAGGCTTTTCCCACCAGTGCCGCTAACTGCTACAGATCTACAGCTCCAGTCTGCCCCGCTGGATGCCCCGTGTAGGTATAAATGCCTATGAATTCTCCTTCCTAACACAGACTGGCCACAAGAGCTTACATGTTGCCCGGATTTGTGATCCTCCACCTTTCTGTAACTCCCCAGATAATGTGCCGCACATGGATCAGAGCTTCCTATTTAGCCCCAGCAATGGCAGTGTTAACGTTACATCGCTGAGACCTAAAGCCCCCGGACCCTGAGCACTGCTAACTGGGATTGTCATTTTGTCTTTGGTCTGGTAACGCTGTGTGCAGAGAAATGCGCCCGGTGGCCGGGAAACCAGATGGTCCCGACATTTCCTGCGCCGGGCTTTGTTCTAGCAGATGTAAGTCTGATCGTCCCCAGAGCATTACAGGGCTAATCTGGCTGAAACGGCTGCGCGCAATGCACAATGCTGCCCCGAGATGTTTATATGCCATAGAAAGAGTTCTGATGGAGGGGACTAGAGTAGCAAGCCCACCGTAGGCTTAATATAGTGGACTAAAAATATATCAATAAAAGATAATAAAAAGAAAGAAAGGAAAACGAGCACTTTCCTAAAACACAAAGTTTACATGGCACGTCACCAAGAACAAGAAGACTCCTAGTGAAAATATCCTCTTTATGTCTCATTGCTTCTCCAAGCACTCGGGAACAGCTGGGCATGCAATGCTTGAATATAGCTTATATTTACCCAGCCCTAACCTTCTTCTTGTGGACACGCGTTTTGGGCTTATGGCTAGAAGTTATTGGCTTTAAGGGGGTGAGGCTTGTGCTGTAACCAAAGCCGTCCAGGTTTATGTGGGTCCTTAAGCAAGAGAGTCTCCCCTCATATCATCTTTCAGCTTCACTGTTGCTGATGGGTCCTCTGCCGCTGATCACCCTCTAGTCCTCACTGGCACTAATCATTAGCTCTGCAGTCCTTACTGCTTTCACCCACTGCTGCTGATCATCCTCTGGCCCTTGTCCCCTTCTCCACTGCCACCGATAGCCCTCTAGTCCTTGCCACCTTCTCTGCTGCTGCTGATCATCCTCTGGCCCTTGTCACCTTCTCCACTGCCACCAATAGTTCTTGCCACCTTCTCTGCTGCTGCTACTGCTGCCTATTATCCTCTAACCCTTGTCGCCTTCTCCACTGCCATCAATAGCCCTTGAGTCCTTGCCACCTTCTCTGCTTCCGCTGATCATCCTCTGGTACTTGTCGTCTTCTCTACTGCCACCAATAGTCCTCTAGTCCTTGCCATCTTCTCTGCTGCTGCTTATTATCCTCTAGCCCTTGTCGCCTTCTACACTGCCATCAATAGCCCTTGAGTCCTTGCCACCTTCTCTGCTTCCACTGATCATCCTCTAGTCCTGTCACCTTCTCTACTTCCACCAATAGTCCTCTAGTCCTTGTCACCTTCTCTGCTGCTGCTGATCATCCTGTGGTCCTTGTCACCTTCTCTACTGTCACCAATAGCCCTCTAGTCCTTGTTACCTTCTCTGCTGATCATCCTCTGGTCCTTGTTACCTTCTCTGATGATCATCCTCTGGTCCTTGTTGCCTTCTCTACTGCCGCCAATAGTTCCCTAGTCCTTGACAACATCCCTGGTGCTGCTGATCAACCTCTGGTCCTTATCATCTTCTCCACTGTCACCAATACCGTCCAGTTCTTACTGCTTTCCCCTGCTGGTGCTGATCATCATCTGGTCCTTGTCTACTTCTCCACTGCCACTAATGACCCTGCAGTCATTACTGCTTCCCCCTGCTGCTGATCATCATCTGGTCCTTGTTGCCACTGCCACCAATAGTCCTCTTGTCCTTGCCACCTTCTCTTCTGTCACCGATTTCCCTCTGATCTTTGCAGTCTTCTCCATTGCTGCCTGTTGTGCTTCAATCCTTACTGTTTCCTCTGCTGCAGCTGATCATTCTTTAGCACTTGCTGCCTTTTCCCCTGCTGCTGAGGGGATCAATCTGCTTTAAATGGACTGTCCAGGCAATGCCAATAATAAGTAGTTAGCAACTCGTCTGACATAAAGTCTGCTTTTTTAGGAGGGATTCTTGTGGAATCCAGATGCCCTATAGGGTGAGCAATTCAGTAGCCCTAAAATTTACTGTGGGAAAAGTAAAGGTTCACTTTAAAGTGGACCAACACCCAGGAGGGATCGGCCCGGGAATCTATAAGATTCCCAGGCTGATCAGATCCCTCCCCGCGGTGAATCCGAAATCGGGATGTCCCGCGGGGTGAAACCCCCCAGGAAGCCCAGGGCGGCTTACCTTAACCCCGTTCCAACGGCGCATGCTGCGGGCTGCGGCCGCGTCTCGCGCTTCCCTCTAGCAGGGCGCGCACCCGCGCCAGCCGTTTGTGAATGGCCGGCGCAGGCGCGCTCCCTGTTAGAGGGAAGCACGAGACGTGTCCTCCAGCGTGCTCAGAGCCGCTGTGGTTGGACTCCGCTTGTACGTGCACACCACAGTGGCTCTGAGCGCTCTGATTGGATGAGCGACCGCGTAGGAGCGTGGTGAGGTGAGTGTTCCTGGGCGTTCTGGGGGATTTCACACAGCGGGGCACCCGCCACCGAAGTGGACCAAAACCCAGGTTGAAAATCCTGGGTGTTGGTCCACTTTAAGACATGATTTTTTTTTTTTATCTAATTTGATAGGATTTACTAAAGCTAATCAATCAAATCTAATTCACACTCTTTAGCCTATTTTAGTATATTGGATTGACCTGAATTAGAATGCGACCTAAGTGAATATTCTGAGAATTCTCCCCACTCTCTCTGTACCTGACATCCTGACATCACATCCTCTGATGTGGGGCCTAAATTAACCCACACTTATCCTCTCATTATGGCCTTTGTCTGGAGAGACGGCTGAGGACGTGTGCTTGGGATGCGTTTGCTTACATTGGCCTTGGCAGCGCTTCTCTGGTCTGAGTTTCCTTCCCTTCTTAGGGCAGAAATGATGGCTGATACCTGTCATGCTGTTGATGACCTCACCATAATAAAGGCTTCCATGATTCCATAAGCGGACGGCTTTCTATAAGCACAATACAATCGCAGCGCATAGAATCCTGCTGACGGCAACTCTTATGCAATAACATGTATCCTATTATATTGCCCCCAATTCACCCGGGTCTGTGTCTATTTGGGCACAAAATATAGAGGAATTATTAGGGGGGTGGAAAGCAATGGCTCTTTTTAAAGAGGGCTTACGCCATAAAAGCTTGAAACATTTTGGGGGGAAGTAATTAAAATGCAAAAAATCACATTGGGAGAAATTCTCTTCCATACAGAAAGCCACTTTGCCTTAAAGCAGAACCAGACCCAGCACCAGCTGCTGGCCTTCCCCGGGGCATTCCAAATAGTGTGTGTAACCCCCGCGCTTCGGGACTCCCTTGCTGATGCAAATATCGGATGGCTGCAACTTTTGGTTTTCTGACAAAATGATGTCCTAAAGGTGCTAATGTTAGCAAATGGGTGTTTTATGGAAGCAGTTTTCACTTGGTCTATGTTGCCAATGGCTACAGATTGCAGTTAGTTGCACAGAACACTGCTTCTGGGCTTGTGTACGGTTGAGTGAGCTGAAAGGAGCAGTATCGCAAATTTTTCTTGGTGACTTATATTTAAATGGTACTTTGAATGTAGGTAAGTGTTGGAGTAAGAATTACACATTTAGAAAAAAATGATGTCTGTGTTGAGCAGCTGGAGACTAATAGCTCATGTTTATGTCTGATGAGTGTTGGAGCCCGACACTCTGGCCTGTTCCGCTGAGGAGAGGGGGAAACAATGTATCAAAGTCTCAGCTGTTCAGTGCTGGCAGCCGTCCAGCATAATATTGCAACATTGCCTGGCCAGAACTTATATATCTAAAACAGAGAGAAAAGCTCTAGAAGTCATTTAGCTGATTTTGACAGTTTTCCCTTCATGTTGGCTCTGCTGCAGAATCTTTCAGTTTACCATTTTCTCTTTCATATTCTTATTTTTCATTTTTCCATATGATCTTTCTTTCAGCTTTGTGTGTTTTGAGCAAAGCCCAACCCAGGATTTTCACTATCTGGAGTTTTGTTTTGTGCCCCTAGGGGCATCCCGACTTGGGATGCCCTGATATGTGAAATCCCCAAGTTCGCCTGTGAAAACGTACCTTTCCCTGTCCCACAGCGCATGCGCGGGCTCTCATCCAATCAGCGCTGTTTGCACGCAGATGGGGAGCCTGAGCAGTAACCTTCCTGGCCGCCCAGCCTGTCTAAATGACTATCTGCGTGAGCGCGCCAGAAAAATGGGGGGATCTGTGGTTATCCAGGGGTTGTTTCACACAGTGGGCATCCTGATTTAGAATGCCCAAGGGGGAAGGTCAATGGCCGGGTCTTATAGACTTCAGGGTCGGCAACTCAGGGTTTTGTTCCACTTTAATACCTTTAGATTTTCCTGCACAGTTATTCAAAGAAGAATTTCAGTCGTTTTCAGTCAGTTTAGTTTATTTTGTATAGATTTTACACATTTGAGTCACCTGGTCTCATAACAAAAGCAGCAGCTCACACACACACAGCCGTTACCACTGATTACAGTGTCAGCCTCTGAGGTAAAGTGTTGCTAGGAGACCAGTGGGCTAAATGAAGCAGCTCACTAAATACAACCCAGCAGATCCCCCTATTCAGCAAATGGACTGAGCCACTGTAATTATACAATTTAAAAAGGCAGATATTTTTTCCTTTTTCTATCTCCAGATTATTTATACACATGTTAGAAGCTATTGTGTGGCTATTTAATTATTTATCTTTTTTAATGCAAATTTCGCGATACTGCTCCTTTAACCTCTTACCTCAGCAGCGGCCACAGCAGCAGTGTTCTGTGTGTACAGGACTCGCGTATCTTACTTGGTGTACGTTGCCAATAGCAACCAATTGCAGATAGTGAAAATTGCTTCCATAAAACACGCATTTGCTAACATAGAAAAAAAAAATTAGATCAGCTCAGCACCTTGAGGACATTTCTTTTGGCACATGGAAAGTGGACTTACCCATTAAAGTGGACCAAAACCAGGATTTTGACTATCCTGGGTTTTGGTCCTTGCCCCCGGGGCACCCTGATCGGGGATGCCCCGCTGCGTGATACCCCCCAGGTCGCCTGAACAAACTCATCTCTTGCCGGTCCTACGACACATGTGCGACCTCTCGTCCAATCAGATCTGAGCGTGCCGGTGGCCGCATCCCCTGCTGCCCTCTAACAGGGAGCATGCCCACGCCGGCCATTCACAAATCAAATGTGCAGGCTCATGTCCAATCAGAAGCGACTGGTCCTTGATTCTAAAATATTTTGGTATCTGTGTAGGTTGTGATCACTCATGTGGTTTACACCACGTGGGCCATGGTACCCCCCCCCCCCCCGGTATTTGTTTGCCCCCCACCCTCTTCTGGGAGAGGATTTGCCTATTTTGTGCCTTAATTAAGCCGCAGTGACCTCTGACTCCCCTGAAGGGAATGTTTGGCTTCATTTAGCAGTCAGGCCTACAGAGGATTATGGCGGCCAGTGATTACACAGATTCCTGTCAGAGGGGGTGGACTTCCTGCAACCTGCTGACTACTGCTCATGGAAATGATTTATTTCGTAATATCAGGAGATTCTTCACATCATTCACTAATATCAATCAGGCAGATACAGCACTGAGGGGGAGTCGCACCCTCCTCAGCACTTAGGGGGTTATTCATCAAGGGGTAGCGCCTCCTGGCGGCAGGCAGCGTCTGGTGAATGCTGGGTGCTGTACGCAAAACCACATTTATGAAAGCGAATCTGGTGAGCGACTCTAACAGCGCCAGGTATTACCTGTCGCTATCTGTCGCTCTCCCATACATTTCAATGGACGTTCCTTTTCTTCTGTTTTTTGTTTTTAATTTTTTTTTCTCTCAAATAATTGTGTGACCTCTCCTGGCCTAGAAAGAGTCATTTTTGAAAACTTTTTTGACTTTTTATATTTTTATGCAGAATTGTCATTACAGGTCTGGCACTAAAGTGTTATTGTCCCAGTGTTATAACAATGTCGCTCTTAGTGCCTCTGTACAGGCGCTCATCTGCCGATACCTGGCGCTAGTAATGAATCAGCCTGCCCCACAGTGTCTGTGCTGAGATGTGATGCTGAGTGATGTGTAGAGCAATTAGGATTCCCCCCCATGACGTCATTTCTCCTTCCCTTCATCTGACTTCCTGAGAAATGGGATGTCTCTATGTTTTTATCTTTCTATTTTAACGGTTTCTGTGGTCATAACGCATACCACCCAACTGTCCCTGGATTTGAGGGACTGTCCCTCTTTTAAGTCCATGTCCCCCTGCCCCTTGTTGTTCTTATGTGTCCCTCTTTGAGGTATAACATACAGATCTGCATCAATAAATGATTCATTTGCCCTTTTGAAGTGTTTATATTGTTTTAACTGTTACATCCTATCTCCTATTTATTAATCAATGAGGGGGCGTGGCCTAATTTACCAATTCTCCCTCTTTCCCACCCTGAAAAATTGGACGGTATTGGGATATGCACCTGTTCATGGGATAAACAGGGCTGTATTTCCCATTAGGCAGCCCCACGCCTGTGCCCCCTGCAGAGGGCGCTGCCAAAGTCGTGTTGTCGATGATTTAAAGTGGACCAAAACCCACTGAACTTGTGAAATATGTTTGACCACAGCCCCTGCCAGTACTCTCTTATTAGGACTAGAAATGGATATTTTCGCTTATCAAATCTCACTGGGACACTGCATTTTCGCTCTCCCTCTCTGTAGTATTGCAGGTAAGTAATCATTGCATAAGTGTGGCCACACACAACAATGAATGGAGGAGGCGGAGCTTTACAGTTAATACAGGCGCCATTTTCTGGGATTAGAGTCAAGTGGGATCAGTAAAAATAGGCAAAAGTTACTATTTGTGGGAAGAACAATTCAGGGGATGTGAGTAAAAAATGTGGGTTTTGGTCCGCTTTAAAGCAGAACAAGACTGGGAATTAGACTTTCCTGGGCTTTGTTTCATGCTCCCGGGGCATCTCGAATTAGGATACCCCGCTGTGTGAAACCCCTTAGTTTGCCCAGTAAAACTCACCTCTCCTTAGTCAAGTGGCATATGTTCGTCCAATCAGAGCCCTTTGCCATGTTTACATCCTTCAGCATGTGATTGCCTTCAATGGGGAGCTTGCGCTGCCACATGCCCTGTTACCCCGGCGACGTACAGCGTCAAAACGGAAACTGCTCCAATTGGATGAGAGGCTGCATATGCACCATTGAACCGGAGGAAGATGAATGTTTACCAGCGCCCTGGAGCGGTGGGGGGGTTGGGGTCACACAGCCAGGCAACCAGATTGGATCCATCCAGGGATTCCCCGGGGGAAGGCGACGGCCAGCCCTGGAATCTTTTAGATCTAAATTAATTAAAGGGGGCGCATGCACTTTAAGAAGCACTATCGCGAAGTTGTGGTAATATTAAAATTCTATATAAACACATCGGTTAATGAGAGGAGGGGTCACTTATACACCCAAACTAAATAAAACTCCTGTCAAGCTTGTGGTTTCTTCTCTCCTGGTAGGAACCTGTCACCCTGATGTCCTCTTCCATCCATTAAAATAAATAGAACAAGCCTGGCTGGATATTTCCTGATGGCGGGAGTATAAGTGACCCCTCCTCCCGCCATTCAGCAGATTTATATGGATTTTTATCATTGGGCCATTTTTCGCGATAGTGCTCCTTAAAGTGGCCTAAAACCCATGTCGAATGGCCGGGGAATCTATAGGATTCCCGGGCCAATCGATTCCCTCCCCCTGAAGCATCCAAAATCGTGATGCCCCGCTGTGTTAAACCCCCCAGATCGCCCCGTTCACTTACCTTGCTCCCCGGTTCAAAGGCGCATGTGAATGGCCGGCGCGGGCACGCTTCCTGTTAGAGGAAAGCAGGGGATGCGGCCACCAGCACGCTTGGAGCCGCTGGTCTTGGATGCCGCCTTAGATGGCGTGACGTCAGCGGCTCCGGGAACGCTGATTGGGTGCATGCGCCGTAGGACCGGGAAGAGGTGAGTGAGTGAGTTTGGACGATCTGGGGGGTTTCACACAGCAGAGTACCCCCAATTGGGATGCCCCAGGGAAAGGACCAAGACCCAGGATAGTCAAAATCCTGGGTTTTGGTCCACTTTAAAAAGGAACATCAGAGGCCCTAGAGTCTAAAAGACTCCAGGGCCATCCGAGTTCCACTCCTTGTGGCCTCCTGAATTGGGATGCCCGCCTGTTTAAAGCAACCTCCCGGAAACCCTATTTCACTCACCTTGTCCTGGAGTCCTTGCCGCGTCTCTGCGCCGCAGCCACATCCCAGCTCGCCTCTAGCCGCACCTGCATCTGACCTTTCTGTATGGGCTGTGTAGGCACATGACTGCTAGGAGGTAAGTGAGGGATGTGGCTGGCGTCCCTGATTGGTTGAACGAGCCGCTCAGCCAATCAGTGCAGTCGTTCTTGCCCGAGTTTGTGTCGTGGGAGCAACAGTAAGGCGGGTGACCTAGGGGCATACACACATCCCCAATTCGGGATGCCCCCAGAGAGAGGTACAACACCCTGAAAAGGGAAAATCCAGTGTGTTGTTCCTCTTTAAAGTAGCAAATACGGTCCTGAGGGTTTAGGGGAAGCTTCTTGGAAACGTGGATGTGGCTCAGTTGCAATGGCTGTATTACATTTGGCTGTAGAGTGTTGTATTTTAAAGGCACATGCGCTGAAATGGCGCCATCTGCTGGCTGAACATTTATTTTTGTACTTTGTACACCGTTTAATTTGAGTCCTAAAAGGAATGCGTTCCACACAATTAATCTAACAGCATCATTAACATTTAGGGAATAAGATGATTAACTAAAAAGAAAAAAAAGATTTTGGAAAACGTCCTTTGGACTGTAAGCTCACAAGGGCAAGGCTCTCTCCTATTGCATCTTGTATTCAGGATATTCATTGTGAAACCACTATTGTAATAGTGTATGTTTTGTATGTTTTTCCCTGACTGTAATAACTTTGTATAGAAGATGCCAGCACCTTCTAAATACATTATAATCATAGTGACCCTTCTAGGCTATCCTATGAAACTATGGCTAGCTTGTCATCTGTTAGAAGCTATGTGTCACATCACCATGGGAAAGGTACCATTATGCTGCATTATACTAGGACCACTGCCCCTAGTGGATATTAAGGGAAATGCAATTCTAGCAGCAGCATGGGTACCCCCTGAAGGGATCTGGAAAGGCCAGTCAAAATCAGGGTTGATAGCCTTGATACTATACAGGGGGTTTCTTGGTATTAACGTGGACCAGGGTCAATCAATTACCTCCCAAGTTCGCCAATACACTTAAGTTCTTTCCCGGTCCAGCGACACAACCCCGCTATCCCTCTAGCAGGGTGCATGCCCGCGCCAGGCTTTTGTTAATGGCCAGTGTGGGCACGCTCCCTGTTAGTGGGTAGCACTGGGGATGCGACTGTCAGCGCGCTCGAAGCCGTTCGCCTTAGACGACATGACGTCTTCAGATCCGAGCGCGTTGATTGGATGAGCGGCCATGCATGCACCGTAAGACTGGGAAGAAGTGAGTTGGTTATGGCGACCTGGCGGGTTTCACACAGCGGGGCAGCCCGGGGGCAAGGACTAAAACCCAGGATAGTCAAAATCCTGGGTTTTGGTCCACTTTAAAACCAAACGCTAAGCTTGGTTTTTCAGAATTGGTTTGGACGGGGAAGTGTTAGAAACATTTTATAGTTTCTTTGCCTTTCTCTGTTACTATTGAGGAGCGACTGCCTCACTCCTGGTTTGATCACTGAAGACCAAGTGGTGTCAGGCCTGAAAGATAGTGATCAGCACTAAATCTAGGTTCCTTGGGTCAGGAGCACCCTGTGGTTTCTACGACACCCATGTCTTTTCACACACAACTTCCCCTCCAGCTCTCCTTTCCAGCAGTGTATGGATCAAAAAAAGCCATGTCCCCTTTTCACAGCGTTGACCAGCTTCATTACGCCTTTCACCATCTATAGCAGACGTCATCAGGCACTGAGGTGAAATATCATTAGCTGCTGCCTTTGTGGTAGAAATGCTCATCCAACCTATCTTAGGCATTGAAAAGGGGATTGATGTGCCCCGATCTATAAGCCAACAGGAGAATTGGAAAGGGGGATTTGGATGCAGGAAGAAAGTGTGTGCCTACAGCAACAGATCTAATTTAAAGTGCGCCTAAAAATAATTGGAAATGACCCAAAGGATGCTCCAATGTGACAACCAACTCAAGGACTACCAGAACAAAATCCACACCATAGAAAGTGGCATTGGGGCTGAGAGGCTACAGAAGGAGGTGCAGGAGTCCCAAATAAATGAAGAGATTTATATCGATGTGCCCTGATCTATAAGCCAACAGGGGGATTGGGATGCAGGAAGAAAGTGTGTGCCTACAGCAACAGATCTAATTTAAAGTGGGCCTAAAAATAATTGGGGTCCCTTTAACCACAGCATCTTGGTATGCCCTCCAATAGATGCCTGAAAGCCAGGTAGAATACCCACCCATCTGTGCTTCTGGGCATGCTCGCCTGGTTTCCCTCACTGGACACTGGTGGACATGTGGGGCTTGAGAGCATAGACTGGGTAAGTAACTTGTGACTTTCAAGGAATTCTTATGTACAGCCATCCCCCAATTGTGATGCCTAGATAGAGCGCTGAAGGTCCAATTTAACAAATGACCAGTCTGTTGACCAACCAGAAGTGAAGCTAGACCTCCCCGCTTTCGTGATTGGTGTTCTTCCATAGATCTTTGGCATCACATGATCCTCTAACCTTCCTCTCCTTTTTTATTTTTCCAGGTCGCACAGGAAGATACACCCTCATAGAGAAGTGGAGGGACATGGAGAGGCATCTGGCCCCTCATGAGAACCCAGTGATCTCCATTAACAAGTGGGGTCAGTACGCCAGCGATGTGCAGCTCATCCTGCGGCGGACAGGGCCCTCCATCAGCGACAGGCCCACCTCAGACTGTATAGCTCACGTCCCCGAAAGGACTTTGTACAGGCAAAGCCTGCCACCCCTGGCCAAACTGAGGCCGCAGAATGACCGCTCTATAAAGCGGAGAGAGCCAAAGAGGAAGTCGTTGACCTTTAGCGGAGGTGCCAAAGGGATTATGGACATTTTTGGTAAAGGTAAGGAATCGGAATTTAAGCAGAGGGTGCTTATTAACTGCAAAACAACCACCGAGGATCTGAAAAAGCTCATACACCTCCAGACGGAAAAGCTTCAGTCTCTGGAGAAGCAGCTAAGCTCCAGTGAGGCTGAGATCCGATACTGGGAGCAGAAGTACAAGTCGAGCTTGGAAGAGGAACTTGGGAAATTAGAAACAAAGGTTAAAAGAAACGAGGTGGAGATTGAAGAAGAGGATTTCTGGGAGAACGAACTTTCCATTGAGGTGGAGAATGAAAAGCAGCTGAAGGAGCAGCTGCAGGAGATGACCCAAAGGATGCTCCAATGTGACAACCAACTCAAGGACTACCAGAACAAAATTCACACCATAGAAAGCGGCATTGAGGCCGAGAGGCTACAGAAGGAGGTGCAGGAGTCCCAAATAAATGAAGAGATTGTGAGGGGGAAGATCGAGAAGATCAAAGGCGAGCTTGAGGTCCAAAGTCAAGAAAGCCACAGGCTGGAAAATGGAACCAAGGCAGTGGAGAGGTCGATGGGACAAGCGGCAAAGCGGCTCCTGGTAAGTTGAAGTTCTTCAGTCAGAACTATTCTAGTGTTTACCTAAAAAAGAATCCATGAGCTCCCAAAAGGTGACATTATATATGCCAGTAACTTTTCTGTTAGATGCTCCTCCTGGTTGGTCAAGAAGTTCAATCTTTCCAATAGAGGTGGGCTTTAAAGCGGAAGAAAACCAAGACTTCATCGCCGGCTACTGGCCTTTTTTTCCGGGGCATCCAGATTTGCCATTCCCTGTTGTGTGAAACCCCCCAGATTGCCTGTATTCACTCCCATTTCCCTAGAACAATGGCGCATATGTAGGGTCTCGTCCAGTCAGTTCGCCGTACTTATGTACGCAATGAACACTAGCCATTGAGCCGTTTGCCAAATTACATAGCCACTGCAAACTGCCCTGATTTTATGAGACCCCGCACATGCGCCATTGGACCAGGAAGAGGTAAGTTGTACTGGGCGTTCTGGGGGGGTTTCACACAAAGGGGAATTCAAATTCGGGATGCCCCCCGAGGCAAGGAACAAAGCCTGGTATAGTCATAATCCTGAGACAGCCGAGGAACATGTGTAGTGGTCAGGGCAAGTGGATCTGCTGTATTTTCCTTGATGATATTTGGCTCTATTCAGAGCCAGGTGAGAATTCTCACTCCTTTTTGGAGAGAAAATTGCCATCCACTTTCATTGTCTACCTTGGGGCTGATTCAGCAACCGGATGTATATTTTTACCTGGCTCTGAATCAGCCTGAAGGACCATGAAAGTGAATGGCAGTTTTCTCTCCTAAGAAAGGAGTGAGTTTTCTCCCCTGGCTCTGAATCGAGGACGTTGTGCTCATCATCTGCTCACAGCTCAGATTTCTAAATTACTAATGATATGTCTCCCAGAAAATATGTCGGGTTCAGTTGCCTTGGCTTCTTAAAGTGAACTAAAACCCATGATTTTCACTATCCCGGGTTTTAAACTGTCCCTCGGGTCACCCTGGTTTGGGGTGCCCCGCTGTGTGAACCCCACCAGGGCCCTAAGGTAACTTACCTATCCTTGGGCCCACACTGTGGATAGAGCTCCCGCCCTCAGCCTGGATGACTGGGTGGGAGCGCACCTCAGCTACAGGGAAGCCGGGGATGTGGGAAACTGAAGCACTGTTGGAGCCGCCCGGATAGGCGAGTTTACTGGTGACCCTGGGGGTTTAACACAGCAGGGCATTCCAATTTGGGATGCCGCAGTGGAAGACTAATGGCTGACCCTAGTTTAATAGCTACACACATGTGCAGAATCAATAGCTCATCTACTAGGAGACATGCTTCACTGAAGTGCACAGCTATTTCTTGTCCCCCATCATAAAGTGCTTAAAGAGGAACAACACCCAGGAATTGAATTTCGCCATGTGTTGTTCCTCTCAGATGGGACATGCTTAATTGGGATGCCCCACTGTGTCTTTCCCCCTAGTTCACCCATTCTACTCTACATTCTACTACACCTCCCTGGTGTTCCCACGGCGCAGGCTCGGCCAAAACTGATTGCACTGATTGGCTAAATGGTCCGCTCAACCAATCAGCGTGCTCTTATTCACTTGGCTTCCTTCGGCTCTGCTTACGACTAAGACATCTGGACGGGCCACATTAGCCGGTGAGCAGGGATGCGGCAAGGTTTTATGGAGAAGGTGTGTGGATCTGGGGACCTGGGGAATTTTACACAGCAGGGCATCCCAATTCAGGATGCCCCAAGGGGTTGAACTTGGATGGCCCCGGAGTCTTGAAAGAGGAACATCAGACCTAAAATAAAAAGGGGCCAATTCTCTCCCCCTACTTACAAGGTAAAACCAGATTGGTGAGGTTTGGGGGAGGTTTTAACCTCCCCTGATGTTCCTCTTTAAGACTCCAGGGCCTCCTAAGTTTCTCTTTAATGCCTGCATTTGGCTTTCTAAGGATCTATATCTGTCAGGGCATCCCAAACTAAGAGGTCCCAGGGGTAAAAGGACATAAAGTGATTTTTTTAAGTTCGGTCCGCTTTAGATGCATAAAGGAATGATCATTCTTGAATCTGAATGCAATGCTGCCACCTAGTGGTCAGGGGGAGGTACACACAATAATAAACACATTTGTTAAATTTCAACTCAGAATCATGTGACTTTCCATGTTTGGACAATTATAATTCTAATTCCTATAGGTTATTGCAGGGACCAATCAGGGGCAGCACCAAATGGAAATGACTGGGTGTTTGAGGAGATGCGAGATGCTGGCTCATATAAGACTTCTCCAGGCATTAGATTGTAAGCTCTGTTGGGGAATAAGGGGTGGACTGAATGATCTGCTTATACTGAAGAGCAGGGTAAGTATAAGTCATTTATTATTCCTTTTATACAGTGATTTATTATTCCCTTTATTCTCTGCAGGAGCGGGAGCAGGAGCTGGAACAGCTGACCAAGGAGCTCCGCCAAGTCAACCTTCAGCAGTTCATCCAGCAAACCGGCACCAAGGTCACCGTGCTCCCGGCGGAGCCCAGCGAGGCCGAATTCCCCCAGCCGGAAAAAGGTGTGCGGGGGCGCCAGTCACGGGATCGCTCTCTGTCACTAAATAACGTCTTTGTATGTGACCTCTGCAGCCACATAATACAGTCTCTTAAAGGGGTAGCTCTCACCCGGAGCACCAGCTGAGATAAAATTCCTATACTCAAGTCAAAGGAAGACTGAGTTTATCAATCCAAAATGAATTACTGTTGATGGTTGCTCCGGTCAGCATCATTTAATATCATAGCATAAAGATAAGGTTCTGATGACATTTGAATAATTAAAGCTATGAGGTGTTATTAAGCCGCCCTGGGAGATATGTTAAAACAGTATTGTATGTGTCAGACAAACCCTCGGCCACTGTCCTTTCCCTGGGGCTATCCAAATCAGGATGCCCGCTGTGTGACCCCCCAGGTTACCTCTGCCCTGGCTCCCGTGCTGGTTGCAACCCCAGCATCTGTGGGATGAGTCCCGCTCCCAGCCATTCAGATAGGCTGGGGGCCTGAGTCTAAAGTGAAATGGGGATGTGGCCCCCATCTCTATTGCTCTGTGTTTAAACAGACATGCCGATAATTCATTTAGGACCTCCTAAATATAAGGTTCTAATTATATTTGAATAATTGAAGCTATGAGGTGATATTAAGCCACCATGAGAGATATGTTAAAACAGCATTGTATGTGTCAGACAAACCCCCTGCTGCCGTCCCTCCCACTGGGGCATCCCAAATCAGTATGGCCCGCTGTGTGACCCCCCCAGGACACTGCGAAACTCCCCTCTGCCCCAGCTCCCATGCCGACTGCAACACCAGCATCTCTGGGCTGAGGTCCACTTCCAGCCATTACGATAAGTGAAATGGGGATGTGGCCGCCATCTCTATTGCTCTGTGTTTAAACAGACAATGCTGATCATTCATTTAGGACCTCTGAAAGATAAGGTTCTAATTATATTTGAATAAATGAAGCTATGAGGTGTTATTAAGCCGCCCTGGGAGATATGTTAAAACAGCATTGTATGTAGCAGACAAACCCCCTGCCGCTGTCCTTTCCCTGGGGCTATCCAAATCAGGATGCCTCAGTGTGTGACGCCCCTGGTCACCTTTGCCCTGGCTCCCGTGCTGGTTGCAACCCCAGCATCTCTGGGATGAGTCCCGCTCCCAGCCATTCGGATAGGCTGGGGGCCTGAGTCTAAAGTGAAATGGGGATTTGGCCCCCATCTCTATTGCTCTGTGTTAAAACAGACATGCCGATAATTCATTTAGCACCTCCTAAATATAAGGTTCCAATTATATTTGAATAATTGAAGCAATGATGTGTTATTAAGCCACCCTGAGAGATATGGTAAAACATACCCATGCCGACTCTAACACCAGCATCTCTGGGCTGAGGTCCACTTCCAGCCATTCTGATAGGCTGGGGGCCCCAGTCTAAAGGGAAATGGGGATGTAGCCACCTTCTATATTGTTAAAAAAATGTTAAACAGCATTGTATATTGCAGACAAACCCCCTGCCGCTGTCCTTTCCCTGGGGCATCCCAAATCAGCATGGCCCACTGTGTGACCCCCCCAGGTCACCTTTGCCCTGGCTCCCGTGCCAGCTGCACCCCCAGAATATCTGGGCTGAGGCCCGCTCACGGCCATTCAGAGTCTAAAGTAAAATGGGGATGTGGCCGCCATCTCTATTGCTCTGTGTTTAAACAGACAATGCTGATCATTCATTTAGGACCTCCTAAAGATAAAGAGAGATATGTTAAAACAGCATTGTATATGGCAGACAACCCCCCTGCCGTGGTCCTTTCCCTGGGGCATCCCAAATCAGGATGCCTCAGTGTGTGACGCCCCTGGTCACCTTTGCCTGGCTCCCGTGCCGGCTGCACCCCCAGCATCTCTGGGCTGAGGCCCGCTCACAGCCATTCAGATAGGCTGCGGGCCATAGTCTAAAGGGAAATGGGGATGTGGCCGCCTTCTCTATTGCTCTGTGTTTAAACAGGCATGCTGATCATTCATTTAGGACCTCCTAAATATAAGGTTCCAATTATATTTGAATAATTGAAGCTATGAGGTGTTATTAAGCCGCCCTGGGAGATATGTGAAAAAAGCATTGTATGTAGCAGACAAACCCCCTGCCGCTGTCCTATTCCTGGGGCAGGTTACCTTTGCCCCGGCTCCCGTGCCAGCTGCAACCCCAGCATCTCTGGGCTGAGGCCCGCTCCCAGCCATTCAGATAGGCACTCCCCAGTCTAAAGGGAATTGGGGATGTGGCCGCCTTCTCTATTGCCAAGCCCTGTGTCTAAACAGACATGCCCAATCGTTCATATGCATGGCATACAGCGCTGATTGGACGAGAGCCTGCTGAAGGACCACCTAAAGATAAGGTTCTAATTATATTTGAATAATTGAAGCTATGAGGCGTTATTAAGCCACCCTAAGAGATATGTTTTACTTAAAAATCAATGGCCTTGATGTGAACCTGGCTTCTCTCAATTAAAGCGAACCAAAACCCACTGAACTTTTGAAATACATTTGGCCAAACCCTCTGCCGATAATACTTCCTTTTTCTGATGTAGAACTAGAAATGGATATTTTCGCTCTTCGAAGTCCTGGAACACTTTTTCTTGCTGTCCCTCTCTGTAAGATGGAAGGAGATCAGTCATTGCATAGGTATGGCAATGACATCATTGCCACACACAACAGTGGCAATGAATAGAGGAGGCGGAGCTTTACAGCTAAAACAGGCGCCATTATCTGGGATTAGAGTGAAGCAGGAGCACTAAAACTTCATGGAGGGAGAGTGCTAGTTAAAAATGTAGGTTGTGGTCCGCTTTAAGGTGGGGTGTGATGGGTTGTCTGCCGTGTACAACACTGGTGTCACTTGGTCCTTGCTCTATTGGTAAAACTATAATCCTCACCTTGACACCATGTTGTCCTTGATCCTATGGTGATTATTTATGCTGAATGGGGCAACACTCAACACTATTTAAAGAGACCCTATACTTAAACTTCAATGCACCGTCCCCCAAGCAGGTCTTCCACCATACACTCCCTATGCCCCCCACTGTGTTACCCCACAACCATAGACAATCAATACAACAGCCTTGCAATTACCAGACTACATTGGGGAAGGCCCCCCCATTACCGGCTCATGGCCCCCTGAGATATGGAGGCCCTTAGGCCAGAGGCCATGGGATCGCCAATGAGACCACTGGTGGTTGCTGCTCTTTAAAGTGGACCAACACCCACCGCTGATCGGCCCGGGAATCTTATAGATCAGCTCCCTGCCTGCGGGGCATCCCCGATCGGGGGTGCCCCGCTGTGTGAAACCCCCCAGGACGCCCGCAAATCCTACCTGTTCTTCGTTCCAACGGCGCATGCGCGGGCCGCTGCCGCCTCTCGCGCATCCCTCTAGCAGGGCGCGCACCCGCGCCGGACGTTTGTGAATGGCCAGCGCGCTCCCTGTAAGAGGGACACGCGGGCGGCGGCGGCGGGCGCTCTCACCTTGTCCGTCGACGGACCTCGCTTGTCCGTCGGCGGTGATTGGTGGAGCGAGTCACATGGGAGCGGGGTCAGGTGAGTTTTTGGGGCTTTCTGGGGGGTTTCACACAGCGATCGGGGTGCCCCGCGGAAGTGGACCAATACCCAGGATAGTGAAAATCCTGGGTGTTGGTCCACTTTAAGGATGTCCATGGTACAGAATGTTTTTTTCGGGGCTCCCCAAAAATATAATGAGGCCATGTGAGGCAGTAACCTAAGGCTGCACTGCAGGAGGGGGGCAATTGCTGGGCTTGTTTTTTGCTTATTATCTTATTAGGGGTTCATTCTTTAAAGTAGACCAAAACCCACGGAGATCAGCCCAGGAATCTATAAGATTCCCAGGCTGATCGATTCCCTCCCCCCGGGGCATCCAAAATTGTGATGCCCCGCTGTGTGAAACCCCCCAGTTCACCCATAAACTCACCTTTTTTCCGCCCCATGGCACATGCGTGAGCTTCAGCCGCGGCTGCATCCCTGCTCTCCCTCTAGCAGGGCACATGCCCCGTGCCAGGCATTTGTGAATGGCCGGTGCGGGCACGCTCCCTGTTAGAGGGAAGTGGAGGATGCAGCCACCAGTGCGCTCAGATCCACTCATATTAGACAAGCTCCTGGATGCAGGGGCTCAAGTGAATCCGAGTGAGCTGATTGGTCGAGCGGCCACACATGCGCCGTAGGACCGGGAAGAGGTGAGTTCGTTCGGGCGACCTGGAGGGTTTTGACTATCCTGGGTTTTGGTCCTTGCCCCCGGGGCACCCGACCGGGGGTGCTCCGCTGTGTGAAACCCCCCAGGTCGCCCAAACTCACCTTCTCCTGGTCCTACGATGGTATAAATTGCTTTCTAGAGGGCTCCCCCCCTCAGCAATATTACACCCTCCACCATACATTCCCCACTGTTTCACCCCATAACAGAAACAAAAAATAATCTTACATTTTCACCCCAGCACACTATATTGTGGGGGACCCACTAGGAACGAGTGGTAAAGGGCCCCTAAGTGGGTGTGCATTTGGGGTGCCCTCGAGAGGCAGAGACCCAGGTCAGGTGCTCTAATGCTCCAATTATAATCTGTCCCTGTTTCAGGGATTCCCATGCAGGCTCCATTATTACCCTGAAGCAGTGGCATACTTAAACCGGACCTTCAGCATGATTTAATGAAAAGCCCAAACCCTTAACAAACGGTTCCCCAGCATCTAAAATGAAATATTTTAAGTTTTTAGTCACTTATTATTCTTTCCCCCACTGGGCTGCAACTCTGTTTAGGACTCTAGGATACAGGCACCGCCTTCTTGGCTCAGAAGCATCACACATACTGAGGAGAGAAGAGTGGGATATAGTACAGGGGGCGGGTTATAGCTGTGCTTTGCCCAGACAGAGCAGAGCTGGGGTCAGGGAAAGGACAGCAATCCCAGAATGCAGAGTTGCACAGTCAGAAGACACCTCCTGTCTGCAGGCTGCCTGATGTTACATGAGCCGTTTAACATGCACTAGGTGCAGGTAGGATGAATTTTAATGTGAGCAATCTGTATGTACAGGGTGTGGGAAACATATAAGATAGACTCTTAAAGTGGACCAACACCCAGGATTTTGACTATCCTGGGTTTTGGTCCACTTCGGTGGGGCACCCCGATAGGGGGTGCCCCGCTGTGTGAAACCCCCCAGAAAGCCCCGAAAACTCACCTCTCCCCGCTCCCACATGACCGCTGCAGCCAATTCCCACCGGCGGACAAGCGAGAGGCAGCGCCGGACAAGCAGAGCGCGTCCCTCTTACAGGGAGCATTTGTGAATGGCCAGCGCGGGAGCGCGCCCTGCTAGAGGGACGCGCGGGAGGCGGCGGCGGCCGACGCACATGAGCCACTGGAACGTGGAAAAGGTAGGATTGTGGGCTTCCTGGGGGGTTTCACCCCGTGGGACATCCCGATTTTGGATGCCCCGCGGGGAGGGATCTGATCGGCCCAGGTATCTTATAGATTCCCGGGCCGATCCCCCCTGGGTGTTGGTCCACTTTAATCAAGGTGAAGGTCCGCTTTAAAGGAGCACTATCACGAAATTCTGTAATATTAAAAATCCATATAAACACATTGGCTAATGAGAGGAGGGGTCACTTATACACCTGAACTGAATATACCTCCCCCCCCCCCCCAAGCTTATGGTTTATTCTCTCATCGTAGAAATAAAATCCAGAGGTGACAGGTTTAGTCTATGAGGGTGACAGAGCCTGTCACCCTGGATGTCCTTTTCTTTCCATTAAAAGAAAGAAAAACAAGCCTGGCTTGATATTTCTTGATGCCGGGTGTATAAGTGACCCCTCCTCCCGCCATCCACCATATTTAATTGGATTTTTATCATTGGGCCATTTTTTCGTGCTCCTTTAACCACCACACAACCCATGCAATTGAATAGGGCCCCTCCTGTCAGGGGGCCCCCAGCTCTGCAGGTCGCTCATTAAAAGCAGCTGCATCATACTACTCATACAAAAAATGTCTGTGATTCAGGCCGCCAGACGCAAGTTTGCATGGGGGCCCCAACAATGATAGCCCCGCCCCTGCCCTGAAGCTGCACTTTGTGGGCGTGTCCAGGGCAAGCATTGGAGAAGAATTACACAATCCTGGAATGGGATTGGTTCAAATCACAGCAATGCCTGCAGACTGGAAGTGTCTTCTGACTGTGCCGCTCTGCATTCTGGGATTGCTGTCCTTTCCCTGACCCCAGCTCTGCACAGAAGTCAGGACAGTCACATGTCATCTGTAGCAGCGTGCTAATCCCGGATTTTAACCCCAGTCCCGTTTTGTTCTTTTCTCTCTTTCAGAGCCGACATTCCAATCGGGATCCCTCAAACGGCCCGGATCTTCAAGGCAGCTCCCCAGCAACCTGCGCATCCTGCAGAACGCCTTGACTTCAGGGTTCAACCCAGAGGGCATCTACGTATAACCGCGCGGACGCTCCCATCGGCTCTACGCAGCCAGCTGTGACAGCACTTTATTACCCACAATCCCCCACCCCCATCCTGCTAACCAATATGGCTTCACTCCCGCTCTGCCTCCCCTCCTCATCTTGTGCTGGGAACTCCGCGGAAGCGAGGACGGGCTCGCCCGACGATGTGTCATGCTGAAAGCAGATCTTTTATAACGCAATTTACTACAACAGACTTTTTTTTTCTAAGTGTTATTTCCTAAGCAAGCGGTGACCGCAGCCCCCTGGCCGGCGCCGCCCAGGTCACCCCCGTGATAGAAATATAATATCTATTTTTCCATTTGCTTATCAATTTTGTATCTCGTACACGGAGGAAAAGATAATGTATTTGTTATATATTTTATGTCCAGTATTTCACTTTATTACTTCTTTCTCGATATTCAGCCGCAGCAGTGTTAACGCCGAGGCTCCGGCAGCGCTCCTTTCATGGCGCTCGCTGGAAATGTAATAATAATGTATAAAATAAATATACGCCAGTATTATGTTCTCTGTATATTCTGTATCGTGCTGTATCAAAAAACTTGCCACAATTAGAACATTAGAGACACACTACCAAGAAGTCAGTTACTATAAATAATAGAAACACTAATTAATAAAAATAAGGTTCTGCTGCAGGGCCGTATTTGATGTTCATGGTGCCCTAGGCACTTAAAGGGCCACTCGAGCTCCCTTTCCCAAAAAATGACATATCCCCTCCCTTCCCCCTCCTATTAGTGATACTGAACGTCTAATAAAAGGGAAAAAAAAGACACCCTCCTTCACCCGAATCCAGCCAGCAGTGCCGCAGCTGAGGCACCAAAAGCCCGCCGCCATTTTCCTGCAGGTCGCTGGGAACTGGCGCGTGCTCCCGTCCGCCCACGATGCAGAGAGTGTCTGCGCCAATCGGCCGGCCAGGACTTGATGGAAGATGGTGGCAGGCTTTCGATGCCTCGGCTGCGGCACCGCTGGCTGGATTCGGGGTGAATAGGGGCACGGCGGGAGATATGTCATTTTTTGGGAGGGGGTTGGAGTGGCCCTTTAAGTACTTGCGCCCCCTGTTTTAATGTTAGGTCATGGTCCATATATAAAAAAAATGGGGAGAGGGTGCAATGGGCTAGATGCAGAGTATTTGTGTGGAGGAGGGAGAAGGCATAAGGGGGGGGGGGAATACAAAGGACTAGGCAAGCAAGTTCCATCTTTCCGGCATTCAGATATACAGGAGTCACATGACCACAGCAGTGGAGAGGAGATGCCCCGGCCTGTGTTCAACCCCTTGCATACTTCTAGGGGTTGTTTGTTAGGAGGCATTAATGTTCTGGCTATGGGAGTTTTAATTTATTTTCTTTACTAAGGTAGTAAGGGCTGCACCCCCCTTCCAGGTTGCCACCCTAGGCACGTGCCTAGGGTTGCCTAATGGGAAATACAGCCCTGTTCTGCTGGCATGAATAATTAAAGCTATGAGGTGTTATTAAGCTGCCCTGGGTGTTAAAACAGCATTGTATGTGACAAACACCCTTCCACCATTCTTCCTCCTGGGGCATCCCAAATCAGGATGCCCCACTGTGTGACTCCCCCAGGTCACCTCAAAACTCACCTTTGCCCCGGCTCCTGTGTCGGCTGCAACCCCAGCATCTCTGGGCTGAGGCCCGCTCCCAGCCATTCAGATAGGCTGGGGTCCCCAGTCTAAAGGGAAATGGGGATGTGGCCGCCTTCTCTATTCCTGAGCTCTGTGTCTAAACAGACATGCTGATCATTCATATGTACGGCATACGGCGCTGAATGGACGGGAGCCCACTGAAGGGCCTCCTAAAGATAAGGTTCTAATTATTATTATTATTATTATTATTATTATTATTATTATTTGAATAATTGAAGCTATGAGGCATTATTAAACCAGACCTTCAGCATCATTTAATGAAAAGCCCAAACCCTTAAAAAATTATTTCCCAGCATCTAAAATTAATATATTTTAAGTTTTAATACTTATTCTGTCCCTACAGAATAAGTACATACAGAGCAATCTGTATGTACAGGGTGTGGGAAACATGCTCTTATTCAGGGTGAAGGTCCGCTTTAACCTTGCTTCCCCGCCGGGAATCCAGTGCCGCAATTTCCCGCCCGCTCACGTCGGCTGAAACGTTCTGGCCACTGAAAGCAGCCAATCGCTGCTTTGTCACAGCCCATGTGACCCCCATGCATTTTTCAATGTGAGGGTCCCTTCAAAAGTCACTTCATTTTAAGAGGAATGAGTCGGTAGAAGAAAGCAAGTTCTATAGGGTTTATTAGGGAAAGCAAAGTTCTGGTGATGAGAAAGACGCAGCCACTGACAGCCAGCGTAAGGCAAACAGAAATCAGGCTAATGTAATCCTTGGCCTGGAATGTCTCTTTAAAGCAAGATTTATCTGTTCCTGAAAATAATTAGCTTTTTTCTGATCATCAGGCCACAGCTTAAAGCTCTCTGCCACTGTGTGGCCCAGATTCACCCCCTAATGATTCAACATGTAAGGATTCAATATCTCAAAAAGGAACAAAAAGTGATGGTGAAAATCTGGGGCATTGTTCCTCTCAAAGGTGGAATCCTCTAAAAAAAATTCTATAATATATATATATATATATATATATATATATATTAAGAGGCTGATTCACTACTAGCGGCAGGTATTGCCAGATGAGCGTCTGTATAGCGGCGCTTAGAGCGACCACTAGTAGACACTGTAAGCGGGTATAGGGCGCTGTAACAGAGTGCCTCAGTCGCTGTAGTAACCTGGCCCGCATTGATGAATGTGATGTGTGTTGGGCGTTCTAACACTAGTACAGTGCTGCAGCGAGCGAGAGGTAGCACCAGCTCAGTGTATCCGGCGCTTGGTGCTCCACACCATATTTATCAAAAAAGAACACACAGCGTCAGCGCTTTAAAGCTGGGCTATAGCATAGCACGCCAGACGCTGTATGATTAAAGTCTGTTTTTGAACACATATCCACCAGTAACAAAGCGAAAATACATGGTTTTAACCAAAAATGTTTTTAAAAAACATTGTTTTACCACTGGGATAATAACACTTTAGTGCCAGACCTGTAAATACAATTCTGCATAAAAATATGAAAAGTCAAAAAAACTTTTAAAATTGTTTGTTTGCAGCCAGGAGAGGTCACACAATGATTTGAGCAAAAAAAAAATGAAATGGCCAAACACGCTATTTATACACAACTAATGAAGCCCCATTGAAATGTATGGGAGAGCGACAAGTACTACATGGCACTCCTGAGCCTAGAGCGCCGGCGCTATACACTGAGCCGCCTGTAATTATACATTAGACGCTACATGGCGCTGTTAGTCACTCACCAGATTCGCTTTCTTTAATGTGGTTTGCGTACAGCGACCAGCGTTCACCAGGCGCTACCTGCCGCTACGAGGCGCTACCTGGCGCTATCCCTCCTTAAATAACCCCCTAAATAGCTGGGAAAACAATTGGCCTACAGCAGGACATTAAAGGGGACAAAAGCCCTTTAATCTTCACAAGGTTCACTTCACATGGGCATCCCCTGATTTGGGATGTGACCCAACACCCCTCCTAATTATTCCATTGCTATCTCAATCTGACGACCACACAGCACATGCGCACAGTACAGGATCCCCAGCGTGCACCTGCGGCAGGCCTGCCTAAATGGCGAGCACAGCCGAAAGGAGCAGCCTTACAAAATGGGATGCCCCATGTAGCAGACCAAAACTGGGGGGGGGGGGTGAAAATCATGGGATTTGGTGTGCAGAAGCAGATCAAAACCCTGGAACCTAAACGACCCCAGAGCTGGCCACTAGCATGCCCCCGGAGCATCCTATATCGGGAGCATCCTATACTGGGAGCATCCTATACCGGGAGCATCCTATACCGGGAGCATCCTATACCGGGAGCATCCTATACCGGGAGCATCCTATACAGGGAGCATCCTATACCGGGAGCATCCTATACCGGGAGCATCCTATACCGGGAGCATCTTATACCGGGAGCATCCTATACTGGGAGCATCCTATACCGGGAGCATCTTATACCGGGAGCATCCTATACCGGGAGCATCCTATACCGGGAGCATCCTATACCGGGAGCATCCTATACCTGGAGTATCCTATACAGGGAGCATCCTATACCGGGAGCATCTTATACCGGGAGCATCCTATACCGGGAGCATCCTATACCGGGAGCATCCTATACCGGGAGCATCCTATACCGGGAGCATCCTATACCGGGAGCATCCTATACCGGGAGCATTCTATACCGGGAGCATCTTATACCGGGAGCATCCTATACCGGGAGCATCCTATACCGGGAGCATCCTATACCGGGAGCATCCTATACCGGGAGCATTCTATACCGGGAGCATCTTATACCGGGAGCATCCTATACCGGGAGCATCCTATACCGGGAGCATCTTATACCGGGAGCATCCTATACCGGGAGCATCCTATACCGGGAGCATCCTATACCTGGAGTATCCTATACAGGGAGCATCTTATACCGGGAGCATCTTATACCGGGAGCATCCTATACCGGGAGCATCCTATACCGGGAGCATCTTATACTGGGAGCATCCTATACTGGGAGCATCCTATACTGGGAGCATCCTATACCGGGAGCATCCTATACCGGGAGCATCCTATACCTGGAGTATCCTATACAGGGAGCATCCTATACCGGGAGCATCTTATACCGGGAGCATCCTATACCGGGAGCATCCTATACCGGGAGCATCCTATACCGGGATCCTATATACTGTGTGAAAGCCCTGGAGTTTCCTGTAAACTCAACTTTACCAATGTTTTCCTTGATGTTGCAATGGCATTCTGAGATCAGCCAATCAGCAACCTCAAATCTGCTGATGGGTGTGGCTTCGGCGGTGGGAAAACACAGTGTTATTTGAAAACCTGGCCACTGCCAAGGCAGACGCATCGCCCGAGTTCCTCATCCAGGGAGGGAAGGTGGAGGGGATATTCCGGGGATTCTGTTCTATTCCTGAATTGGGAAGCCCCACTGTGTGAAACCCCTGAGACAGCCATTAATCGCTTATCCCTATACCAATCCGTGGTCCCACAGTGCATGCACGGGCTCTCGTCCAATGACAGCTGTCTGCCATGATATATCATTTGGGAAATGGCGCCATTGATTCATTGTGGAGTGTGCGCAAGGATGTGGCAGCAATGAGAGGCGATCGCTGGATGACAGTCACGGCACATGTGGCTTTGGACCAGGTAAAGGTAAGTGATTACCGGTGCCCTGGGGAGTTTTACACAGCAGGACATCCCTTTGATTTCAGGGTGGTCACAGTTGGGTTTTGTTCTGCTTTAAATATGATGTAATTTTAATGTGGACCAAAACCCACCCTGGAGTCTATGAGGCTCCAGGGCAGGCTTATTCCCTTCCCCTGGGGTATCCCAAACTCGGATGCCCTGCTGTGTGAACCCCCACCCCCTGAGATGCCCGATAACCTTACCTTGTCTCTGAGCCCACTGGGCATGCACGTCCAGCTCTGGCATCCTTTGTCTCCCTCAACACCTGTGCGTGGCCCCGCCCTCTGCAACTAAATAGCTGTACGTGGCCCCGCCCTCTGCAACTAAATGGCTGTACGTGACCCCGCCCTCTGCAAATAAATGGCTGCGTGTGGCCCCGCCCTCTGCAACTAAATGGCTGTACGTGGCCCCGCCCTCTGCAACTAAATGGCTGTACGTGGCCCCGCCCTCTGCAACTAAATAGCTGTGTGTGGCCCCGCCCTCTGCAACTAAATAGCTGTACGTGGCCCCGCCCTCTGCAACTTAATGACTGTGCATGGCCCCGCCCTCTGCAACTAAATGGCTGTACGTGGCCGCGCCCTCTGCAACCAAATAGCTGTGCGTGGCCCCGCCTTCTGCAACTAAATAGCTGTGTGTGGCCACGAACATGCCTAAGGAAGCCAAGTGATGTAGATTCGTGGTGGGAGAAGCTAATTGGACAAGTGGGCTCGGGGAGAGGTGAGTAAGCTCTGAGTTCTGGGGGCATTCACACAGTGGGGCACCGTGGGGGGGAAAGACAGAATCCCAGGTTTTGGTCCACTTTAACACAAGCAGCCGAGGGGAAGCACTAGCTAAAGTAAGAAAACAAAATTCCCTTTTAATTTTTGAGCTTTAATGGAGAGGTAATTCGTTTTATCTGTGCCTTCAGTCAGGGCCGGATTATGAGGGAAACGCAAGGGGCCCGTGCCCCGGGGCCTCCACCACTTGTCCTGCAAAGGGGGCCTCCACCAACCTTTGGGTTATTGTCTGGTCCAGCTTTTTTAGTCTTTGGTTTGATGGGCCATGGGGCCGGCAAAAAAAGCTATTGGTGGCAATAGGGCCCCCCTGCGCCTGGACAAGCCTTTTCTTGATTGTGCAAACCCACAGCCAAAGCCACCACAGGGCAGGACGGAGAGTCTAGAGCAGCAAAGCCGCCATCAGCAACGCTACAGTGATGGGTGCAGAGCTGTCACTGCACATAAGCCGCCAAGCACAGCCAATGGCAGCTCAATGCAGGGAAGTGTTTTCTGCTGGACCAGCCGGGCAACTACACCCCCCACCCAGAATGGCAGAGCAGGAGTTCCCGGGCAGCACGCACCCGCACAAGGGGCGTTCCAGTAAGTAGGCAGATGCCAGACAACCACCAATCAGTTACTTGGCTGGACTATTATATTAAAGGAAAATAAATACTGTATCTGGGGACTCCACCACATTTACTCCGGCCCTGCCTTCAGTTCTCCAGTAACTAAACTTGTCTCAGCTCCGGCCTGTTCCCCTGGTGCTTCCATTGCTGTGTATCGGGGCCGCCAGGAGGGCCAAGATAAAACATGACAGCGGGGACAAGATTTATTTTTTCTCACTCAGGAAGGATGACTATGGGATTCATTCATCAAGGGATAGCGCCAGGTAGCGCCTCGTAGCGGCAGGCAGCGTCTGGTGAACCCCGGGCACTGTGTGCAATACCACATTTATCAAAGCGATTCCGGTGAGCGACTGTAACAGCACCATGTAGCGTCCGATTCATCATCACAGACAGCTCAGCGTATAGCACTGGCGCTCTAGCTTCCAGAGTCCCTGATATTACCTGTCGCTACCTGTCGCTCTCCCATACAGTTCAATAGACGTTACTTTTCTTCTCTTATGAATTTATTGTGTGATCTCTCCTGGCCTATTAAAAGTCATTTTTGATTTTTTTTTTAAATATATTTTTATGCAGAATTGTCATTAAGGTCTGGCATTAAATCAGGCAAAAATAAAAAAGGCTGCGATGGATGGGACAGAGCTGGGGGGGGGGGGGGGCAGGAATGGATGGGGCTGACCCAGGGGGATAGAGATGGATGGGACAGAGCTGGGGGGGGGGCAGGAATGGATGGGGCTGATCCAGGGGGATAGAGATGGATGGGGCAGAGCTGGGGGGGGGGAGGCAGGAATGGATGGGGCTGACCCAGGGGGATAGAGATGGATGGGGCAGAGCTGGGGGGGGGGGGGGGCAGGAATGGATGGGGCTGACCCAGGGGGGACAGAGATGGATGGGACAGAGCTGGAGGGGGGAGGCAGGAATGGATGGGGCTGACCCAGGGGGATAGAGATGGATGGGGCAGAGCTGGGGGGGGGGGGCAGGAATGGATGGGGCTGACCCAGGGGGATAGAGATGGATTGGGCAGAGCTGGGGGGGGGGCAGGAATGGATGGGGCTGATCCAGGGGGATAGAGATGGATGGGGCAGAGCTGGGGGGGGGCAGGAATGGATGGGGCTGACCCAGGGGGATAGAGATGGATGGGGCAGAGATGACGGGAATGTATGGAGCTGAGGTGGGGCAGCGGGAGCGGATTGGATGGGGTAAAGAGACAGAGAAACAGGTTTGTGTGTACCTTGCAATGCCCATTGTGCAGCACTTCATATTACAATGCTAGGTGCCAGGGAGCCATGACACTGGCAGGAGACTAAGCATTACATTGCAAAGGTGCAGCACTGAGCACAGCAACACAGAAGCAACTGAGTGCAGGGCTGTCAGGGCAAAGGTCCAGAAATCTGGCGCCAAGGTCCGCATTCGAACCCTGGTACCGCTGTTATAGTGCATATGAGGCCCCCTGCCCCACTCCATCTGATGTGTGCAGCCTCCCCAGGCATTGTGTGTAGAGATGAGCGAACTTTTGAAAAATTCGATTCGACTGATTCGCCGAATTTTCCGACAAAAATCGTTTCGACCCGAATAAATTCGCGACGAATCGCTATTAAAAACAGCTATTTCTGAGCCTCCTAGAGCCTCAATAGGGTTGTAAACCATTCTGCCTTGCTGTAACACGCACAGGATGCGTGCTGGGTTAGTTAAATAATACTTTGAATAAATATCACATGCAGATCAGAGGCATCGCTAATAGAATCGCAGAGCGGCACAATTGCAGAGAGTTGAAGTGGCATCACTATGAGGGGCAGAAGGAGCCCAAACATTGCTTTAAAGAGACACTGGAGTTGGCAGCAGCAGGAGCCCAAAAATTGGATGAATCACACCCTGGAGTTGGCAGGAGTTGACAGCAGCAGCAGCAGGAGCCCAAATATTACATTAAAGAGACCCTGGGGTTGGCCTCAGGAGCCCAAAAATTGGATGAATCACACCCTGGAGTTGGCAGCAGCAGCAGCAGGAGCCCAAATATACACTGGAGTTGGCTTCAGGAGCCCAAAAATTGGATGAATCACACCCTGGAGTTGGCAGAAGTTGGCAGCAGCAGCAGCAGCAGCAGGAGCCCAAATATACACTGGAGTTGGCTTCAGGAGCCCAAAAATTGGATGAATCACACCCTGGAGTTGGCAGAAGTTGGCAGCAGCAGCAGCAGGAGCCCAAATATACACTGGAGTTGGCTTCAGGAGCCCAAAAATTGGATGAATCACACCCTGGAGTTGGCAGGAGTTGACAGCAGCAGCAGCAGCAGGAGCCCAAATATACACTGGAGTTGGCTTCAGGAGCCCAAAAATTGGATGAATCACACCCTGGAGTTGGCAGGAGTTGACAGCAGCAGCAGCAGCAGGAGCCCAAATATACACTGGAGTTGGCTTCAGGAGCCCAAAAATTGGATGAATCACACCCTGGAGTTGGCAGCAGCAGCAGCAGGAGCCCAAATATACACTGGAGTTGGCTTCAGGAGCCCAAAAATTGGATGAATCACACCCTGGAGTTGGCAGAAGTTGGCAGCAGCAGCAGCAGCAGGAGCCCAAATATTCACTGGAGTTGGCTTCAGGAGCCCAAAAATTGGATGAATCACACCCTGGAGTTGGCAGGAGTTGGCAGCAGCAGCAGCAGGAGCCCAAATATACACTGGAGTTGGCTTCAGGAGCCCAAAAATTGGATGAATCACACCCTGGAGTTGGCAGAAGTTGGCAGCAGCAGCAGCAGGAGCCCAAATATACACTGGAGTTGGCTTCAGGAGCCCAAAAATTGGATGAATCACACCCTGGAGTTGGCAGGAGTTGACAGCAGCAGCAGCAGCAGGAGCCCAAATATACACTGGAGTTGGCTTCAGGAGCCCAAAAATTGGATGAATCACACCCTGGAGTTGGCAGGAGTTGACAGCAGCAGCAGCAGCAGGAGCCCAAATATTACATTAAAGAGACCCTGGGGTTGGCCTCAGGAGCCCAAAAATGGGATGAATCACACCCTGGAGTTGGCAGCAGCAACAGCAGGAGCCCAAATATACACTGGAGTTGGCTTCAGGAGCCCAAAAATTGGACGAATCACACCCTGGAGTTGGCAGGAGTTGGCAGCAGCAGCAGCAGGAGCCCAAATATACACTGGAGTTGGCTTCAGGAGCCCAAAAATTGGATGAATCACACCCTGGAGTTGGCAGGAGCTGACAGCAGCAGCAGCAGAAGCCCAAATATACACTGGAGTTGGCTTCAGGAGCCCAAAAATTGGATGAATCACACCCTGGAGTTGGCAGGAGTTGACAGCAGCAGCAGCAGCAGGAGCCCAAATATACACTGGAGTTGGCTTCAGGAGCCCAAAAATTGGATGAATCACACCCTGGAGTTGGCAGGAGTTGACAGCAGCAGCAGCAGCAGGAGCCCAAATATTACATTAAAGAGACCCTGGGGTTGGCCTCAGGAGCCCAAAAATTGGATGAATCACACCCTGGAGTTGGCAGCAGCAGCAGCAGGAGCCCAAATATACACTGGAGTTGGCTTCAGGAGCCCAAAAATTGGATGAATCACACCCTGGAGTTGGCAGAAGTTGGCAGCAGCAGCAGCAGCAGGAGCCCAAATATACACTGGAGTTGGCTTCAGGAGCCCAAAAATTGGATGAATCACACCCTGGAGTTGGCATAAGTTGGCAGCAGCAGCAGCAGGAGCCCAAATATACACTGGAGTTGGCTTCAGGAGCCCAAAAATTGGATGAATCACACCCTGGAGTTGGCAGGAGTTGACATCAGCAGCAGGAGCCCAAATATACACTGGAGTTGGCTTCAGGAGCCCAAAAATTGGATGAATCACACCCTGGAGTTGGCAGGAGTTGACAGCAGCAGCAGCAGCAGGAGCCCAAATATTACATTAAAGAGACCCTGGGGTTGTCCTCAGGAGCCCAAAAATTGGATGAATCACACCCTGGAGTTGGCAGGAGTTGACTGCAGAAGCAGCAGGAGCCCAAATATTACATTAAAGAGACCCTGGGGTTGGCCTCAGGAGCCCAAAAATTGGATGAATCGCACCCTGGAGTTGGCAGCAGCAGCAGCAGGAGCCCAAATATACACTGGAGTTGGCTTCAGGAGCCCAAAAATTGGATGAATCACACCCTGGAGTTGGCAGATGTTGGCAGCAGCAGCAGCAGCAGGAGCCCAAATATACACTGGAGTTGGCTTCAGGAGCCCAAAAATTGGATGAATCACACCCTGGAGTTGGCAGGAGTTGGCAGCAGCAGGAGCCCAAATATACACTGGAGTTGGCTTCAGGAGCCCAAAAATTGGATGAATCACACCCTGGAGTTGGCAGAAGTTGGCAGCAGCAGCAGCAGGAGCCCAAATATACACTGGACTTGGCTTCAGGAGCCCAAAAATTGGATGAATCACACCCTGGAGTTGGCAGGAGTTGACAGCAGCAGCAGCAGCAGGAGCCCAAATATACACTGGAGTTGGCTTCAGGAGCCCAAAAATTGGATGAATCACACCCTGGAGTTGGCAGGAGTTGACAGTAGCAGCAGCAGGAGCCCAAATATTACATTAAAGAGACCCTGGGGTTGGCCTCAGGAGCCCAAAAATTGGATGAATCACACCCTGGAGTTGGCAGCAGCAGCAGCAGGAGCCCAAATATACACTGGAGTTGGCTTCAGGAGCCCAAAAATTGGATGAATCACACCCTGGAGTTGGCAGAAGTTGGCAGCAGCAGCAGCAGCAGGAGCCCAAATATACACTGGAGTTGGCTTCAGGAGCCCAAAAATTGGATGAATCACACCCTGGAGTTGGCAGAAGTTGGCAGCAGCAGCAGCAGGAGCCCAAATATACACTGGAGTTGGCTTCAGGAGCCCAAAAATTGGATGAATCACACCCTGGAGTTGGCAGGAGTTGACAGCAGCAGCAGCAGCAGGAGCCCAAATATACACTGGAGTTGGCTTCAGGAGCCCAAAAATTGGATGAATCACACCCTGGAGTTGGCAGGAGTTGACAGTAGCAGCAGCAGGAGCCCAAATATACACTGGAGTTGGCTTCAGGAGCCCAAAAATTGGATGAATCACACCCTGGAGTTGGCAGCAGCAGCAGCAGGAGCCCAAATATACACTGGAGTTGGCTTCAGGAGCCCAAAAATTGGATGAATCACACCCTGGAGTTGGCAGAAGTTGGCAGCAGCAGCAGCAGCAGGAGCCCAAATATACACTGGAGTTGGCTTCAGGAGCCCAAAAATTGGATGAATCACACCCTGGAGTTGGCAGGAGTTGGCAGCAGCAGCAGCAGGAGCCCAAATATACACTGGAGTTGGCTTCAGGAGCCCAAAAATTGGATGAATCTCACCCTGGAGTTGGCAGAAGTTGGCAGCAGCAGCAGCAGCAGGAGCCCAAATATACACTGGAGTTGGCTTCAGGAGCCCAAAAATTGGATGAATCACACCCTGGAGTTGGCAGGAGTTGACAGCAGCAGCAGCAGCAGGAGCCCAAATATACACTGGAGTTGGCTTCAGGAGCCCAAAAATTGGATGAATCACACCCTGGAGTTGGCAGGAGTTGACAGCAGCAGCAGCAGCAGGAGCCCAAATATTACATTAAAGAGACCCTGGGGTTGGCCTCAGGAGCCCAAAAATTGGATGAATCACACCCTGGAGTTGGCAGGAGTTGACAGCAGCAGCAGCAGCAGCAGGAGCCCAAATATTACATTAAAGAGACCCTGGGGTTGGCCTCAGGAGCCCAAAAATTGGATGAATCACACCCTGGAGTTGGCAGCAGCAGCAGCAGGAGCCCAAATATACACTGGAGTTGGCTTCAGGAGCCCAAAAATTGGATGAATCACACCCTGGAGTTGGCAGAAGTTGGCAGCAGCAGCAGCAGCAGGAGCCCAAATATACACTGGAGTTGGCTTCAGGAGCCCAAAAATTGGATGAATCACACCCTGGAGTTGGCAGGAGTTGGCAGCAGCAGCAGCAGGAGCCCAAATATACACTGGAGTTGGCTTCAGGAGCCCAAAAATTGGATGAATCACACCCTGGAGTTGGCAGAAGTTGGCAGCAGCAGCAGCAGGAGCCCAAATATACACTGGAGTTGGCTTCAGGAGCCCAAAAATTGGATGAATCACACCCTGGAGTTGGCAGGAGTTGACAGCAGCAGCAGCAGCAGCAGGAGCCCAAATATACACTGGAGTTGGCTTCAGGAGCCCAAAAATTGGATGAATCACACCCTGGAGTTGGCAGGAGTTGACAGCAGCAGCAGCAGCAGGAGCCCAAATATTACATTAAAGAGACCCTGGGGTTGGCCTCAGGAGCCCAAATATTGGATGAATCACACCCTGGAGTTGGCAGCAGCAGCAGCAGGAGCCCAAATATACACTGGAGTTGGCTTCAGGAGCCCAAAAATTGGATGAATCACACCCTGGAGTTGGCAGAAGTTGGCAGCAGCAGCAGCAGCAGGAGCCCAAATATACACTGGAGTTGGCTTCAGGAGCCCAAAAATTGGATGAATCACACCCTGGAGTTGGCAGTAGTTGGCAGCAGCAGCAGCAGCAGCAGCAGGAGCCCAAATATACACTGGAGTTGGCTTCAGGAGCCCAAAAATTGGATGAATCACACCCTGGAGTTGGCAGAAGTTGGCAGCAGCAGCAGCAGGAGCCCAAAAAATGGCCTAAAGACATAAATATGTTTTGCACCATTTGGAAAGTGTAAAACGTGGCACCATGCTGAATCTAGTCGCATGCATCAGGCATTGGTGGGTGGAAATCCTGGCTGATCCATCCCTGATTCTTTTTGACAAAGGTGAGTCTCTCCACATTTTTAGTTGACAGACGAGTTCTCCTCGCCGTAACTATGGCCCCCGCCGCACTAAACACCCGCTCAGATGGCACGCTACTTGCCGGGCAGGACAGCTTTTCCAGGGCAAACTCTGCTAGTTGCGGCCACAAATCAAGTTTGGCTGCCCAGAAGTCCAGCGGATCCTCAAGGTGTGTTGGCATGGTCATGTCAAAGTATGACATGACCTGCTGGTTGAGGTCCTGCTCCAGGTCTTCCTGCTGCTCATGAGTAGCCTCACTATGCGGGTGTAGAAAGCTACTCATTAGCGACTGAAGACTGAGGCTGCTGCTGCTGCTGATGGAGCTGCTGCTGCTGCTCCTGCCAACCCCCCCAGCGGCCATGGCAGTGGAAGGTGAGCGCAGAGGTCCCCTCGAGTCAGACCTGCGAGAGTATGGACCATGGCGCAGATAGGCATCGGCCAACTGCCTACGTAGAATGTCTTTGTAGTAGTTGAGTTTGTCCTCCCTCTCGGTGGGTTTAAAAAATGCCCCCATTTTGTGCCGGAAGCGAGGGTCCAATAAGGTGGACAGCCAGAAGTCATCCCGCCGACAGATGGAAACAATTCTGGGGTCACTACGCAAGCACGTGAGCATGCTTCGTGCCATTTGCACAAGTGACTCGGATGGACTACCTGTCTCCATCTCCACTGCATACTGCCACGGTGTGCCCGGGTCCTCTGTCTCGCCTTCCTCAAAAACCTCTAGCTCCTCTGGCTGCTCCTGCTCCTCCTCTCCTGTCCGCTGACTAGATAAACCAGCCATTTCGCCAAGCCTAAACTGTGTTTCGCTGGGCAACTCCTCCTCCTCCTCTTCCTCCTCCTCCTCCAGTTCAGCTCCAACGGGGTTCATGTGGCCGTAAGATGTAAACGCCATGTCTCCAGTGCCCTGACCAGCCATGGTTTCCAACATGTGCTGTAGTACATGAAGCAGTGGAATCACGTCGTTCATCCCGTAATCCTGCCGACTGACAAATAAAGTGGCTTCCTCAAAGGGCCTGAGCAAACGGCAGGTGTCACGTATGAGCTGCCACTGGTTGACATTGAAGTTACACAGGGGAGTCCCCCTATCTGCTTGGATCATCAGGAAATCCGTGATGGCTTTTCTCTGTTCATATAATCGGTCCAACATGTGAAGGGTGGAATTCCAACGGGTGGAAACATCGCAAATCAGACTATGTTGGGGGATACCATTCTGACGCTGTAGCTCAAGAAGGGTGTGTTTGGCGGTGTAGGAGTGGCTGAAGTGCATGCAAAGTTTCCTTGAAGTTGTTAGGATGTCCTGCAGATGGGGGGAACACTTCAGAAACCGCTTGACAACCAGATTGAAGACGTGAGCCATGCAGGGGGCATGGGTCAGGCTTCCTTGGCGCAGCGCAGACAAAATGTTCTTCCCATTGTCGGTAACCATGATTCCCATTTTAAGTTTTCTCGGAGTAAGCCATGTTTGGATTTCCTGATGAATACATTTAAGCAGTTCCTCCCCTGTGTGACTCCGTTCGCCAAGACAAACCATGTGAAGCACTGCGTGACACCTCCGTGCCCTGCACACATGGTAGACTGGAGGGGCACTGAGACTTGAGCCTACAGTGGAGGGTGAGGAGATGGCGGAGGATGAGGAGGCCGAGTCGCACGGTGTCACAGGCCCAATGGGCAGAGAGCGCGGAGGCCGAAGCGGCGTGACCTGTCCAAGTTGCTGCTGCAAAGGGACCACATTCACCCAGTGGGCCGTAAACGACATGTACTGCCCCTGACCGTAGTTACAGCTCCAGATGTCGGCGTGTATTTTGCATGCATGTATTTTGCAGCATGTATTTTGCTACACACCGACAGGCTCAAGGACTGGCCCACCTTCTGTTCAACAAAAGTGTGCAGCGCTGGTACTGCCTTCTTGGCAAAGAAATGACGGCTTGGGACTCTCCACCTCGGCTCGGCACAAGCCATCAGTTCTCTGAAAGGTGCAGATTCCACCACCTGAAAAGGGAGCGACTGCAGCACCAGCAACTTGGACAGGAGCACATTCAGCTTCTGCGCCGTAGGATGAGTGGGCGCATACTGCTGCCTCTTGGACATGGCTTCGCTGATGGATTGCTGGCGGGATGCATGACTTGGAGGAGGAGGAGGAGGAGCAGGAGCGACAGAGGATGGGTATGACGCACAGCTGCCTTCGGCTGAGGTGCTGGAGCCTTGGCTGGCAGAAATTGGGAGCTCACTTGGTGAGGAAGCAGACTGGACCACCCCTTGGGAGCCTCGGTTCTCCCAGGTCGTTTTATGGTGACGCATCATATGTTGACGCAGGGCCGTGGTGCCAACATTTGGACCCTGGCCACGCTTCACCTTTTGCCTACATATCTTGCATGTGGCCATGTTACCCTCCTGCGGATGCCTCAGGAAAAACTGCCACACTGCCGAGTAGCTACTTTTCCCACCCCCTGGCCTCACTGATTCACTGCTGCTGTTGCCAACTCCAGGAACCCCTGCTCCACTACCTCCCGATAAGGTAGACTGCCGCACAGCAGGTGCTCTACCCCGGCCCCGGCCGGCTCCAGCCTTTGGAATTGTGCCCCCATGCTGACTGCTACCACCTTGCTGCCTCAGCTGCTGACTCCGGGGCAACCTGCGCCCCTCTTCTCCTGATGATGACGATGAAGCCCCTTCATCACGCGGCTCCCAAGTGCGATCGGCTTCATCGTCATCATCATCATCATCACCGAGTTGTGGCTGTACGTCACTGATGTTCGTGGATTCGTCAACAGTGTCTGGCGCAGGAGCTGGAACGCTCGCAGCACCCACGACACTGTCCACATCACTATTTGTCTGCCTAGCTAGAGAAGCCACCTCCATTTCTTGGCTGGGCAGTAGCTGCTGACTGTCCTCTATCTGATGGTCCTCCTCACTAAAGAGTGGAGCTGAACCCAAAGCATAGGATACGTCGCTGGGGGAGGGAACGGCGTAGGACAGAGGCAATGGGAGGACAGGGACTGCTCTCGGGGCATGCCAACTCAGGGTTGTGTCAGAGGAACCTACCGACCCTAGACTGGGGGTCTCAGACGTAAGTTGTGATGATGTTGTTGATGAGCGCGTCAACCAATCTACCACGGCAGATGCGTTACTGGTGGAGACCCGACCGCTAGCAGATACTGGCAGATTAGGTCTCTCAGCGTGACTCCTGCTGCTACTGGCCCCCAGTCTGATGCGAGCTCTGCCTGCGGAATCTTGGCCTCTGCCACTCCTCTTTTCACTTCCAGGCACTTGTCTGCCCGACATAGTCTAACTGGCGTGGTAGTAGGTGATATTTTAAGATCCCCCGGGCAGCGGTGGGTCTATATGAAACAGAATATAATGCACACCAAAAGTGATCAGTAACACTCAGCCTCCAACAGGCCTGCTTAGTGTAAATAAGAGAGCTGCTTAGTGTAAATAAAGAGGGGTATGCTATGTTACAGAATGGGATGCCTCAACAGAAGTGCACCTGGCAGGCAGCAGTAAGCCTATGCCCAGCAAAAGTGTCTTATAATATAAATATAATAAGAGCAAATGGTTATATGGTCTTAAACAGAGGCTGCTTTAGTCACAGAATGGGATGCCCCCAAAAAAGATCCAGTAGTACTATGCCCAGCAAAAGTGTCTTTATCAGGCTAATTTCAAATATAATAAGAGCAAATGGTTATATGGTCTTAAACAGAGGCTGCTTTAGTCACAGAATGGGATGCCCTGGCAGGGACAAGTAGTGCTATGCCCAGCAAAAGTGTCTTTATCAGGCCTAATTTCAAATATAATAAGAGCAAATGCTTATATGGTCTTAAACAGAGGCTGCTTTAGTCACAGAATGGGATGCCCTGGCAGGGACAAGTAGTGCTATGCCCAGCAAAAGTGTCTTTATCAAGCTAATTTCAAATATGATAAGAGCAAATGCTTATATGGTCTTAAACAGAGGCTGCTTTAGTCACAGAATGGGATGCCCCCAAAAAAGATCCAGTAGTACTATGCCCAGCAAAAGTGTCTTTATCAGGCCTGATTTCTATGAGAATAAGTGCAAATGGTTATTATGCTATTAAATAGAGGCTGGTGTAGTCACAGAATGGGATGCCACAAAAACCAGAGAGCATGCACAGCAAAAGTGTCTTTATCAGGCCTGATTTCTATGAGAATAAGTGCAAATGGTTATTATGCTATTAAATAGAGGCTGGTGTTGTCACAGAATGGGATGCCACAAAAACCAGAGAGCATGCACAGCAAAAGTGTCTTTATCAGGCCTGATTTCTATGAGAATAAGTGCAAATGGTTATTATGCTATTAAATAGAGGCTGGTGTAGTCACAGAATGGGATGCCACAAAAACCAGAGAGCATGCACAGCAAAAGTGTCTTTATCAGGCCTGATTTCTATGAGAATAAGTGCAAATGGTTATTATGCTATTAAATAGAGGCTGGTGTAGTCACAGAATGGGATGCCACAAAAACCAGAGAGCATGCACAGCAAAAGTGTCTTTATCAGGCCTGATTTCTATGAGAATAAGTGCAAATGGTTATTATGCTATTAAATAGAGGCTGGTGTTGTCACAGAATGGGATGCCACAAAAACCAGAGAGCATGCACAGCAAAAGTGTCTTTATCAGGCCTAATTTCTATGAGAATAAGTGCAAATGGTTATTATGCTATTAAATAGAGGCTGGTGTTGTCACAGAATGGGATGCCACAAAAACCAGAGAGCATGCACAGCAAAAGTGTCTTTATCAGGCCTGATTTCTATGAGAATAAGTGCAAATGGTTATTATGCTATTAAATAGAGGCTGGTGTAGTCACAGAATGGGATGCCACAAAAACCAGAGAGCATGCACAGCAAAAGTGTCTTTATCAGGCCTGATTTCTATGAGAATAAGTGCAAATGGTTATTATGCTATTAAATAGAGGCTGGTGTTGTCACAGAATGGGATGCCACAAAAACCAGAGAGCATGCACAGCAAAAGTGTCTTTATCAGGCCTGATTTCTATGAGAATAAGTGCAAATGGTTATTATGCTATTAAATAGAGGCTGGTGTAGTCACAGAATGGGATGCCACAAAAACCAGAGAGCATGCACAGCAAAAGTGTCTTTATCAGGCCTAATTTCTATGAGAATAAGTGCAAATGGTTATTATGCTATTAAATAGAGGCTGGTGTTGTCACAGAATGGGATGCCACAAAAACCAGAGAGCATGCACAGCAAAAGTGTCTTTATCAGGCCTGATTTCTATGAGAATAAGTGCAAATGGTTATTATGCTATTAAATAGAGGCTGGTGTAGTCACAGAATGGGATGCCACAAAAACCAGAGAGCATGCACAGCAAAAGTGTCTTTATCAGGCCTGATTTCTATGAGAATAAGTGCAAATGGTTATTATGCTATTAAATAGAGGCTGGTGTTGTCACAGAATGGGATGCCACAAAAACCAGAGAGCATGCACAGCAAAAGTGTCTTTATCAGGCCTGATTTCTATGAGAATAAGTGCAAATGGTTATTATGCTATTAAATAGAGGCTGGTGTTGTCACAGAATGGGATGCCACAAAAACCAGAGAGCATGCACAGCAAAAGTGTCTTTATCAGGCCTGATTTCTATGAGAATAAGTGCAAATGGTTATTATGCTATTAAATAGAGGCTGGTGTAGTCACAGAATGGGATGCCACAAAAACCAGAGAGCATGCACAGCAAAAGTGTCTTTATCAGGCCTGATTTCTATGAGAATAAGTGCAAATGGTTATTATGCTATTAAATAGAGGCTGGTGTTGTCACAGAATGGGATGCCACAAAAACCAGAGAGCATGCACAGCAAAAGTGTCTTTATCAGGCCTGATTTCTATGAGAATAAGTGCAAATGGTTATTATGCTATTAAATAGAGGCTGGTGTAGTCACAGAATGGGATGCCACAAAAACCAGAGAGCATGCACAGCAAAAGTGTCTTTATCAGGCCTGATTTCTATGAGAATAAGTGCAAATGGTTATTATGCTATTAAATAGAGGCTGGTGTTGTCACAGAATGGGATGCCACAAAAACCAGAGAGCATGCACAGCAAAAGTGTCTTTATCAGGCCTGATTTCTATGAGAATAAGTGCAAATGGTTATTATGCTATTAAATAGAGGCTGGTGTTGTCACAGAATGGGATGCCACAAAAACCAGAGAGCATGCACAGCAAAAGTGTCTTTATCAGGCCTAATTTCTATGAGAATAAGTGCAAATGGTTATTATGCTATTAAATAGAGGCTGGTGTTGTCACAGAATGGGATGCCACAAAAACCAGAGAGCATGCACAGCAAAAGTGTCTTTATCAGGCCTGATTTCTATGAGAATAAGTGCAAATGGTTATTATGCTATTAAATAGAGGCTGGTGTTGTCACAGAATGGGATGCCACAAAAACCAGAGAGCATGCACAGCAAAAGTGTCTTTATCAGGCCTAATTTCTATGAGAATAAGTGCAAATGGTTATTATGCTATTAAATAGAGGCTGGTGTTGTCACAGAATGGGATGCCACAAAACCAGAGAGCATGCACAGCAAAAGTGTCTTTATCAGGCCTGATTTCTATGAGAATAAGTGCAAATGGTTATTATGCTATTAAATAGAGGCTGGTGTTGTCACAGAATGGGATGCCACAAAAACCAGAGAGCATGCACAGCAAAAGTGTCTTTATCAGGCCTGATTTCTATGAGAATAAGTGCAAATGGTTATTATGCTATTAAATAGAGGCTGGTGTTGTCACAGAATGGGATGCCACAAAAACCAGAGAGCATGCACAGCAAAAGTGTCTTTATCAGGCCTAATTTCTATGAGAATAAGTGCAAATGGTTATTATGCTATTAAATAGAGGCTGGTGTAGTCACAGAATGGGATGCCACAAAAACCAGAGACCATGCACAGCAAAAGTGTCTTTATCAGGCCTGATTTCTATGAGAATAAGTGCAAATGGTTATTATGCTATTAAATAGAGGCTGGTGTAGTCACAGAATGGGATGCCTCACAGCAGACTTAAGATCAGTTCGGTATATATGCACTGTTAGTTAGTGTAAGCAGCCTGAAAACGCTAACAAAGCAGGCTGGATGAAAAAAAAAAAAAAAACTGACAGCCTCCGATTTTCCCTTCCTTTCCCTGTTTTTCGCTTACTTTCTGTCTGTCTCCTGTCTGTCTCCTGCCTGTCTCCAGCCTGTCCCTGTCTGTCCCTGCCTGTCTAACTGTCTGTCTCTCCCTCAGCTACACAGCGTTCTGTCTCTCACGAATGCAATAGAGAAATGATGCTGGAAAGCAAGATGGCCGGCCTTAAATACCGCTGTGACGTCACCGGGCTTGCTGGCTGCTGATAGGCTGCATGTGACTGTCCCTGCTTGCACTGGCGCGGGGTTGATGTCTGGACATGTCCCGTCCGCCATCTTAGAATGCCTGTAATGTAAATGAATGGATGTTAAAGGAAAACTTCGAGCGATCGAATCGCGGGGAAATTCGGATTCGATCCGAATCGAATTTTTCCTGAAATTCGGATCGAATCCGGGTTCGTCCGGATCGATTCGCTCATCCCTAATTGTGTGCACAGCCTGAGACAGGGGCCAGGTCTGTGGTCTGATTGGAGTTCTAGGCAGCACAGTATGGTCCCTGGGTCATCGACAGTGGGGCCCAGTGAGGTCCGCTTCTTCCTGATGCTCTACCCCAGTATGGTGTCCTGAGAGCACCAGGGGCCAGAGCTGTGGGCTCCACAGGGTGGAACTAAGATGCCAGCTCATTGCTTCCCCAAGTGCTCTATACACAAAGCTCCAGAAGTAACCAATGCACTAGCATCTTAGGGGTTTATTCATCAAGGGCGACAGGCAGTGTCTGGTGAACGCCGGGCGCTGTACGCAATACCATATTTATGAAAGCGATTCTGGTGAGCGACTCTAACAGCGCCATGTAGCGTCTGATTCATCATTACAGGCGGCTCAGCGTATAGCGACCAAGGTACTGGGCCCTAGACTAGCCCACACAGTCCCTATACAATTGAACTGCACACCACCAAAATGTAAAAATTATATACAAATTTATTGTTGTTAAATCTTCCTTAGAACAAACAAAGACACAAAAAGACTAGATTAAAAAACATATAGACAATAGTTGGGGAAATGAGAGGTCCTCTTTAAGAACTAATGATGATCAATCACATAAAAATATATGAATAAATATCTATAATGACCTTAGAATGGTTAAATGTTGGCGTATGAAGATAAGAAATATAAGTGTGCCAAAATATATAAAAAGTGAATTGAAAGTGTCAGAGTGCCCAGTGCCTAAGTGAAATGGAAGGGTGAAAAAGGTATCCACAATTCATAAGTGCTGAAATCAGTGATACAAACAGAGTAAGTTAGTGAGACAGTATAACCTAATATAGATAGTGTAGTGCATACGCCAACAAAATAGCCACAAGGTCTAAAGCAGCGATTATGGAGTAATATACATCACCAATCCTTGAGCTCCGGACCCCCTGATGCCGCAACTAAACACCGACACGTTGCGTGGCTTAATGCCACTTCGCCAGGGTGGATACGTTGCCGGACACTTCCTCTACCGTCTTTTATACTCAGCCACCACCACATGTGTGTTGAAATTACCTTGCCGCCACCTCCTGCAGACCCCCCGCGCGCCGGCGATGACATGATAGAGCGGCGCCGCAAGTGGACCTGACCCGAGCAGCGCCGCTCTATCATGTCATCGCCGGCGCGCGGGGGTCTGCACACTTATATTTCTTATCTTCATACGCCAACATTTAACCATTCTAAGGTCATTATAGATATTTATTCATATATTTTTATGTGATTGATCATCATTAGCTCTTAAAGAGGACCTCTCATTTCCCCAACTATTGTCTATATGTTTTTTAATCTAGTCTTTTTGTGTCTTTGTTTGTTCTAAGGAAGATTTAACAACAATAAATTTGTATATAATTTTTACATTTTGGTGGTGTGCAGTTCAATTGTATAGGGACTGTGTGGGCTAGTCTAGGGCCCAGTACCTTGGTCATTATTTGAGATTGTTGTCCCTGTTTTTCTAGCACCCTGATACATTTTGAGGATTAATTTTCAGCTGTGCACACATTTGTTTCTCTGTTGGCTCAGCGTATAGCGCCGGCAATCTGGCTCCCAGAGCGCCTGATATTACCTGTCGCTACCTGTCGCTCTCCCATACATTTCAATGGACGTCACTTTTCTTCTCTTTAAACAGGGTTTTCTTTTAATTTCTTTTTCTTTTAATCAAATCAATCATTTTTTAAAACGTTTTAGATTTTTTTATATTTTTATGCAGAATTGTCATTACAGGTCTGGTATTAAAGTATGAATGTCACAGTGTTATAACAATGTCATTCCATGTGTTTTCGCTTCGTTACTGGTGGATATGTGTTCAAAAACAGACTTTAATCACGGGCAATTTCCAGCCTGCTCTCCCAGTTTTTTTGGCCATAATCACCAGGACCGAAATTAATGCCAAGGATCTTAATTTCCTGTTGGGGCATTGGGAAGGCGTCCGGAAGTTCGAAGCCCTCACCCTCCTCACCCATCCAGAAAACTTCACTCTTCTCATGATTGTCCTTGGAGCCTGATACTTCCGTATACTGTGTTAGTAGACAGGCCACCTCCTCTGCCTCATTTGTCCCAGAGACAATCACAGATACATCATCAGCATAGGCAATGACCTTCAGAGGAGGCTCACCAGGCACACCCAGAGGAACCCCACATAACATGCTGCTCTCGACCCTCCTTATAAAGGGATCAATTGCAAACACATACAGTAGGGGACTCAGAGGGCATCCCTGTCGCACACCAGAGCCAACTTTGAAAGGCCTTCCAACCCAACCATTAACAAGAGGGAAGCTCTCAGCCCCTCAGACTTTAATCACACAGCTTGTGGCGCTCTGGGCTACAGCGACACAATTTTAAGCGCCGGCGCTCTGTGAGGCTGTTTTTCTGATGAAAATGGTTCGAGTCACTCACACTGACCAGTCGCTACCGTTCGCTCCCATATAGCGCTGTACTGGTGTTATAGCGACTCACACGTCAAATTCATCAATGCCGGCCATGTTACTACAGCGACTGAGGCGCCCGGTAACAGCCTTGCGACAGACGCCAGTACCTGCCGCTAGTAATGAATCAGCCTCCACGTTTCACACTACAGAATTTACAGCTCTGGCCCCTGGTTCCCCCAGCAGACAGCCCGCCAACAATACATACAGGGGTAGCACAAGAATGGTGCTTTTGCCATAGATGCTAAACAGTGGAGGAGACAGTTGGCATGGGGCCCCCTTCTCCCAAGGGCCTGGTAGCAGCTGCCTCTATGGTATGTACACCCCTGCCTGTGGGGACCAGTCAGCTGTGGAGTGTCTGGCCTAAGAGCGTAGACCCCAGGATTGAAGTTGGTGTGAGGGGTCAGATTCCTGGAATTCCCTGAGAGTAGGCCTAATTGTGATTAGGTCCCCTTACATGTGTAGCCAGGGAGTAACAGTAGTTTTTGGGATGCCCCCTGTAATAAGGCAGGTTTTAGGGGATTTGCATGTGAAGTGGCCTCTGGACCGGGCTACACCAACTTCAAATTTTGTTACGCACATGTCATATTCTTTCTTCACCATCAGGGGTCGCTAACGGTAAACTATTGAGTTCGACAGTGTTAAAATTAGATTTATTACATGAAATCACCAGGGGGCAGTATAACCCCAGACTTTGTTAGGCACTTACCTGCAGTCTCATGGAATAACCTAGTGTCCAGAAATAATAGAAGTCTGGGCTTAACAAAAATCTGAGCCCATCACCAATGACTGCCAAGCAACCTCCCCCCTAAAAATAACCCCGCAAGGGATCCACAGGGCCGATCAGGATGCTGCCCATAGATGGGGAGATGTGTAATCGAGATCACGTCCACTGACTCTGAAAAATCCCCCCCTGCTGAGCTGCTGGGCCTCACATTGACACTGACCTCCTGCAATGCAGCCACCTACTTATCCCACGTCCATAAGCATAACCATAGGCTGCTATGGGGCCCAGTACAAGGAAACCACTGTAAACATATCCCATGGTGGCAAAACCTTGGGGTGGGATTGTAACTTTTTTTATTAAGTAAAATCAAGCAATCATATACAATATATACAATATATACAAAGTTACAATAATAAATAAATAAAATAAAATAAATAATAACTAAACAAAAAGAAACAGGCCTAACAATTCGGCATATAATATCCATTATTCTATATACAATCCTATCTACAACCTAACACTACACTATACATAATTCAGCAGGAAGACTAAGAGACCCCGTCACCTGTACATGCAGCCGTTCTTCAAAAATCTGTCGTTGTTATAAAAAATCTATGGGTGATAAGAGACAGAAAAGCCCACCCAGAGGGAAGTCATGAGGACTAAGGAGGCCTGATGTTCCTCCACGCCTTCATCCAGGCCCCCCGTTCCCACCTGTCCCTCTCAAGCACCCTGATCTTGCCTACCTCATGCAGGATGTCATGCACCACCACCGGGACAGGGAGGACTTTCTTCCTAATGCAGAGCTGGCACCGTGCATTCCACGTGAACTAGCGGATCACTAGACTAACTAGATATAAAGTGTCCAAACAAAAATCCCCTCTGTTCTTGAATGCCCCGTACACCCACTCAGCATAGGAAAGCTGGGAGAAGAAGGGGGCACCGAGGGCCAACCCCACCTGTTTACACACATCTACATTAAAGGGACACCGGAGCAGGAACTGGTCCATAGTCTCCACCTCATCCCGACACTGCTCCCGGAGACAAATTATCTCTGGCAGGCTGCGACTCTTCCGGACCCCCCTAAGGTAGAGTTTTCCTTGGAAGGAGAGCCAGGCTATATCCCGGTATTTCAAAGGAATTCTCGAGGAGTTAATAAGCCTCAAACCCTCCCTCATGATGGAGCCTGGGCAATCCCTGAGGGACAATGGCTCATGAAAAGCCAGACCCAGGACCCGAGTCACCAGAAGCTTCCTCGGAGTAGATCTCATGTCCTCTGCCGTCATTTGCCATTGCCGAAGTATTTTCAAGCACGGGGCAACATAGGCCGGGAGCTGAGCCTGAGGAACTCGAGGGCTTTTCACCCGGCCACCATTCTCCCAGTCTCGCAGGAAGGGCTTAAACCAGGACTGGAAAATACCCACCCAGCCAGGCGGGCTCTCTGCCAACATGCTTCCAAAATTATGTTTCAGAAACAAGAGAGAGAAAAACACTACTGGGTTGACCATCCCTAGGCCACCCTCCCGCCTGGATAGGTAAGTGACATTTCTTTTCACCAGGTTCATGCGGTTTCCCCATAACATCTGGAAAAACACGCTGTAGACCCTGGTGTAGAGAGATACTGGCAAAACACAGACGAAGCTGACGTATAAAAAGATGAGGATCAGGTAGGTCTTGATAAGGTCAACCCTTTCCCTGAGAGACATTTTCCAGCTCTTCCAGACTGCAACCATGGCATTGGCAATTTCCAGCCTGCTCTCCCAGTTTTTTTGGCCATAATCACCAGGACCGAAATTAATGCCAAGGATCTTAATTTCCTGTTGGGGCATTGGGAAGGCGTCCGGAAGTTCGAAGCCCTCACCCTCCTCACCCATCCAGAAAACTTCACTCTTCTCATGATTGTCCTTGGAGCCCGATACTTCCGTATACTGTGTTAGTAGACAGGCCACCTCCTCTGCCTCATTTGTCCCAGAGACAATCACAGATACATCATCAGCATAGGCAATGACCTTCAGAGGAGGCTCACCAGGCACACCCAGAGGAACCCCACATAACATGCTGCTCTCGACCCTCCTTATAAAGGGATCGATCGCAAACACATACAGTAGGGGACTCAGAGGGCATCCCTGTCGCACACCAGAGCCAACTTTGAAAGGCCTTCCAACCCAACCATTAACAAGAGGGAAGCTCTCAGCCCCTTCATACAGGGTTTGTAGCCAATTAATGAACCGCCCTGGCAGGCCGTACTTACCAAGAAGCAGCCATAGGTACTCATGATTCACCCTATCAAAAGCCTTTGCCTGATCTAACGCCAACAAGTACTTTCCCCAGCCTGCAGCCCTGCATCGCTCCAAGGCCTCCCAGACAGCTAAAACCGATGAGAAGGTGCTTCTACCTTGGATGGAGCAGTGCTGATGACGGGAAAGCAGTTGCTCTGCTACTGACGACAAGCGCCAGAACAAAATCTTTGCCAGTATCTTTCTATCGATATTGAGAAGGCTGATGGGGCGCCAGTTCTCAATCATCGAAGAGTCCTTACCTTTTGACAGAAGGATCACGGCCAAGCGCCTCATGGAGGGAGGGAGGGAACCCTCTGCCAGACAGCAATTAAAAACCTCCACCAAATGTGGTGCCAGGATGGTCTTAAAACATTTATAAAATTCAGCTGTCAAACCATCTGACCCGGGCGACTTTTTGATGGCAAGGTGATCAATTGCACTTACCACCTCATCAGCGGTGACCGGCTCTGTCAAGCTAGTGATCTGGAGTAGAGTCCAGGAAACTCACCATCCTTGCACGATCAAGAACCTTTCTGCCCAGGAGGTCAGCATGAAAGGACCTAATGATCTCCAGGATCCCAGATTTAGATCTTACCAGGGATCCTGTACTATCCTTCAGACCAAGGACAGTCTTGAGAGCTGCAGCCTGTCTGCAATTCTGATAGGGATCAGGCGAGTGGTATTTCCCATAATCCCTCTCTAGAACCAGAGAAGCATGCCGGTCATACTGACACTTCCTGAGGAGAAGCTTGACTTCAGAGATTGCCCCTTGATCTCCACCATTCAAAACAAGGATGTCAAGTTTCCTCCGCAAGCGCTGGTAGGCAATGTATTTATCAAGCTGTTTTCTTTTCCCTAGGCCCCTGAAAAGCCCAGCAATTCTCATTTTGGTCAGCTCCCACCACTCAGACCTGCTGCTGCAAAAATCCTTAATGGAAACCTGCGCCTGAAAAAAATCCTCAAAGGATTGTCTTACCCCCTCCTCCTCAAGGAGAGCCGAATTCATCCTCCAGATGCCCCTTCCTCTAGGGGGTGTGTCAGAAGCATTCAAGACCATCGATAGTAAAAGGTGATCGGAGAACTCGACCGCCTGCAGCCGGGGAGGCTGAGAAGCCGAGCCCTCCTTCAAAAAAAACCTGTCTATTCTACTCTGACTGCTACCTCGCTGAAAAGTGAAGCCCGTGAGGTCTGGGGAGTGCTTAATGTGCACATCTTCCAGACCTGCCTCTCTAACCATACTATTCAAAAAGAGACTATCGCAGCCCAGCTTGCCTTTGAAGCCTCTCCTGTCCATGGGCCTAGTCACGGTGTTAAAATCACCTCCAAAGACTACTGGCCGGGCTGTAAAAAGGAACGGCTTGATCTTTGTAAGGAGGCATTTCCTGTCCCACTTAGTTTGGGGTCCATAGATATTTATTAGGCGCAGGTCCTGCCCCCTTACAATGACGTCCAAGACCATGCACCTCCCGATCTCCACCTCAATGACTCGCCGACATGGTAACCATGTCGGTTTTAAAAAGCACCGCCACTCTGCTGTAAGGCTCGGCCGCAAGAGACCAAAAAGAGGGTCCGTGCCTCCATTCCCACTTCACAGCGTGAATGTCGGCCAGACTGGCCAATCTGGCCTCCTGCAAAAACAAAATGTCAGCATCAAACTGGCTGAGAAAAAATAAGGCCATAAAACGAGCCTTCTGTTGTTACTGGGCCATTTCGATTACCTCAATAGTTTCACAAAAAGCTGTTTTTAACTGGATGGATTAAAAGCTATGTTTTAAGGAGAAGCTGGACAAATCACTGTTATTTTTGCCTTACTGATTTAATGCTGGCAACATTAATGGTTGCCACCTTTATCGGAGGGGGAACTGCCATCAGAGTCATTCAGGAGAATGTCTCTTAGCCTTCCCTCCGGCCTCACTATCGGATCCCTCACGCTTACTGGAGGAGGCTTGTGTTTCCTCCTCCATATCTGAGGCCTCAGAATCAAATGAAGAAATCTCTACTGAGTCCTCAGAAAGTTCCTCAAACCGGTTGAAGAGCTGCACCCCATGGCTCTTCCCCGGTTCAGGCTCTCCATTGTCCTTTTTTCTTTTCTTTTTGGTAGCAAACCTGAGAGCAAGGTAATCCTGATCCTCGGGGGAGAGTCCAGACCACGCTGTCTTGGGATCTGAACTCCCACCCTGCTCAGAAAGGGGTGCAGGATCAGGATCACCTAGCCCCAGCCTGCGAGGTTTTACAGCAGGGGCCACAATTACTGGGACCCCCTTGGTACTTGCAGTGCCAGCCTCCCCGGCCGCCTCAGCTATTAAATTACTAGATCTTACATTGGTGGTTGCTGACTTGGGGGCAGACTGGGGTTTCACCTTAGGGACCCCTGCAGATGGTACAGGAGCGGGCGCAGGGGCCTCAGGAACCCCCAGCTGAGTGGGGGGAGGGACCGTAGACGGGACAGCATGGGAATGTTCCTCCCTATCCAGCCGCAGCATTTCCTGCACCACTTCCCTGTCCAGGTTGTGCCAGGCCTCAGGACATTGACTATAAGGGTGGCCGAGCTGGTTACATAGATTACAGCGGATAGTATTGCAGTCCTTAGCCAAGTGTCCCAAGCCCTGGCACAACGAGCACCTAAGAAGCGAGCAGGAGGAGCTGAAGTGACCCTTGGCCCCACATTTATGGCAAACCTTGGGCTGACCAGGATAAAAGATGGTCAGCCGGTCACGGCCAATATAGGCAGAAGATGGCAAGTGGGTGACCTGGTTGCCATTCCTGCGGAGCCTCAGGGTCACTGACCAGCCCCCAGTCCAGATATCCCGATCGTCTAGGATCTTCTTCAGGGGAGTGAGAACATCACCATAACGCTTTAGCCAGACAGTCAAATCAGAGGGGGGAATGGACTCATTTCTAACCAGTATGGTGACATTTTTCACGAGCTGCTGTCTCAAAATAAGTCCATTCCTTCTGGTCTGACGAAGCTCAAGTCATGTTCTGCACTCCCCGCTGGACTGAGCAGGGAAAAAATGTCTGCGGCTGCGAATCCCATACCCAGTATGAGATCCACCACCGCCCACCGGGTGATAACTGGCCCCTCCCCCTCCCACCTAAGCTGGACCAGGTTGCGTCTATTGAAGCCGCTGGCAGGGGCGTTGGCCTCACTGGGCACAGACATCCTCTCACCAGCAGCTTCTCCTCCGCGCCTGGCAACCTGGGCATAGGACACAGGGGGCTGCACTGCAGCACCAACAGCATTATTGGCCCTACTCCCTGTGCCACCTCGCTGGATGAAATACAGGGCAGGGCGGACAGCAGGGGCCCCAGCATTAGGTGGCACAGTCTTCTTATTGTCCACCTGAGGTGCAGGTGAGGGGACAGTCACAACATCAGCAGCAGTCACAGCATCAGTCACAGCAGAAAGTCCAACTATAGAATTAACCCCTGTGGACTCAACCCCAGACACAGCAGCAGTAACAGGAGCAACAACATCAGTAACAGCACCCAAACCAGCTGAAGCAGAAACAATAGAAGCCCTGCCAGCAAGACCCAAACCTGCGGGTGAGTCACCCATGGCCCCAGGCCCACCAAGTGCCAGGATGGTACTTACGGCTGGCGCCACCTCACCCTTTTCAGGGCAAGGAGCGCCACAGTCTTCTATACCCCCTGACACAGCGCCTATGGCGCACTCCGCAGGTTGGCTGGACAGATGGACGTCGTCCTTAGCTGGCATGGGCTTCTCAGGCTGGCGGCTGTCCTCTGGCAGATCTACTCCAGTAGGGACTTTCTGGATGCCCAGCGATGTCACGCACTCCTGATGTGTTGCCTCAGCAAGAGAGTCTTCCAATGCTGGTTCCGGGGCTCCCGGCTCTGCTACTGCTGCAACTTTGGGTGGAGGTACAGCTGGAGAATCCTCCACCATCGGGGTCTCATCCACATGGTCGCCTCTTCCTCTTTCACTGTGTGGCCTGAGTGCTGCATAGACTTAAAGCGTTCTTCATTTTTATATTTTTCTTTAAATGCTCCACTGCTCGCTTTTAGGGATGCAACAAGCTTCTCCTGCTGCCGGCATGCTGGTTCAAGATCAGCCAAATCTTGCTGGTGTCCATTTTTTTTTTCTTTAATGCAATCTTTAGCTTGCACAGCTTTTTCTCCTCCTTCGGCACATTGCACAGATTACTACATACACGGCTGCAAAATGCCGACAAACTCTCACCGGGCTGGGGCACCGTGGAGTTACCAGCGCCGCTGGTGGAAGCAGTCCCAGGATCCGGAGGTTTAATATTCCTCCGGGGGTAATGGCGAGACTCACCCCCAGAATCATCCATCTTGCCTGGGATAGCACTTCCAGCAAGACCCCTGGCTCCACAGCTCTCAGCTCACAGCTCTCCAGCTGCAGGTAATCAGAGAGGAACTCCACACACAGCAGGAGGTGACTGCACCCTCCTGATTACCCTAATAGATAGCTGAGGAGCAAGACTCGGTCAGTCAGTTGTGGAGTGTCTGCCCTAAGAGCGTAGACCCCAGGATTGAAGTTGGTGTGAGGGGTCAGATTCCTGGAATTCCCTGAGAGTAGGCCTAATTGTGATTAGGTCCCTTTACATGTGTAGCCAGGGAGTAACAGTCGTTTTTGGGATGCCCCCTGTAATAAGGCAGGTTTTAGGGGATTGTGTGTGAAGTGGCCTCTGGACCGGGCTACACCAACTTCAAATTTTGTTACGCACATGTCATATTCTTTCTTCGCCATCAGGGGTCGCTAACGGTAAACTTTTGAGTTCGACAGTGTTAAAATTAGATTTATTACATGAAATCACCAGGGGGCAGTATAAGCCCAGACTTTGTTAGCCACTTACCTGCAGTCTCATGGAATAACCTAGTGTCCAGAAATAATAGAAGTCTGGGCTTAACAAAAATCTGAGCCCATCACCAATGACTGCCAAGCAACCTCCCCCCTAAAAATAACCCTGCAAGGGATCCACAGGGCCGATCAGGATGCTGCCCATAGATGGGGAGATGTGTAATCGAGATCACGTCCACTGACTCTGATACCCCCCCCCCCCCCCCTGCTGAGCTGCTGGGGCTCACATTGACACTGACCTCCTCCAATGCAGCCACCTTCTTATCCCACGTCCATAAGCATAACCATAGGCTACTATGGGGCCCAGTACAAGGAAACAACTGTAAACATTTCCATGGTGGCAAAACCTTGGGGTGGGATTGTAAGCTCTTCTCCTTCTGTATCCTCCCTTATACCCTACTAGAGTGTAAGCTTTTCTGCTTCTGTATCTTCGGTTATACCCTAATAGATTGTAAGCTCTTCTCCTGTATCATCTCTTATATCCTAATAGATTGTAAGCTCTTCTCCTTCTGTATCCTCCCTTATACTTTAATAGATTGTAAGCTCTTCTCCTTCTGTATCTCCCCTTATACCCTAATAGATTGTAAGCTCTTCTCCTTCTGTATCCTCCCTTATACCCTAATAGATTGTAAGCTCTTCTCCTTCTGTATCTTCCCTTATACCCTAATAGATTGTAAGCTCTTCTCCTTCTGTATCCTCCCTTATACCCTAATAGATTGTAAGCTCTTCTCCTTCTGTATCTCCCCTTATACCCTAATAGATTGTAAGCTCTTCTCCTTCTGTATCCTCCCTTATACCCTAATAGATTGTAAGCTCTTCTCCTTCTGTATCCTCCCTTATACCCTAATAGATTGTAAGCTCTTCTCCTTCTGTATCCTCCCTTATACCCTAATAGAGTGTAAGCTCTTCTCCTTCTGTATCCTCCCTTATACCCTAATAGATTGTAAGCGCTTCTCCTTCTGTATCCTCCCTTATACCCTAATAGAGTGTAAGCTCTTCTCCTTCTGTATCCTCCCTTATACCCTAATAGATTGTAAGCTCTTCTCCTTCTGTATCCTCCCTTATACCCTAATAGATTGTAACTTTTTTTATTAAGTAAAATCAAGCAATCATATACAATATATACAATATATACAAAGTTACAATAATAAATAAATAAAATAAAATAAATAATAACTAAACAAAAAAGAAACAGGCCTAACAATTCGGCATATAATATCCATTATTGTATATACAATCCTATCTACAACCTAACACTACACTATACACAATTCAGCAGGAAGACTAAGAGACCCCGTCACCTGTGCACGCAGCCATTCTTCAAAAATCTGTCGTTGTTATAAAAAATCTATGGGTGATAATAGACAGAAAAGCCCACCCAGAGGGAAGTCATGAGGACTAAGGAGGCCTGATGTTCCTCCACGCCTTCAGCCAGGCCCCCCGTTCCCACCTGTCTCTCTCAAGCACCCGGATCTTACCCACCTCATGCAGGATGTCATGCACCACCACCGGGACAGGGAGGACTTTCTTCCTAATGCAGAGCTGGCACCGTGCATTCCACGTGAAATAGCGAATCACTAGACTAACTAGATACAAAGTGTCCAAACAAAAATCCCCTCTGTTCTTGAATGCTCCATACACCCACTCAGCATAGGAAAGCTGGGAGAAGAAGGGGGCACCGAGGGCCAACCCCACCTGTTTACACACATCTACATTAAAGGGACACCGGAGCAGGAAGTGGTCCATAGTCTCCACCTCATCCTGACACTCCTCACGGAGACAAATTATCTCTGGCAGGCTGCGACTCTTCCGGATCCCCCTAAGGTAGAGTTTTCCTTGGAAGGAGAGCCAGGCTATATCCCGGTATTTCAAAGGAATTCTTGAGGAGTTAATAAGCCTCAAACCCTCCCTCATGATGGAGCCTGGGCAATCCCTGAGGGACAATGGCTCATGAAAAGCCAGACCCAGGACCCGACTCACCAGAAGCTTCCTCGGAGTAGATCTCATGTCCTCTGCCGTCAATTGCCATTGCCGAAGTATTTTCAAGCACGGGGCAACATAGGCCGGGAGCTGAGCCTGAGGAACTCGAGGGCTTTTCACCCGGCCACCATTCTCCCAGTCTCGCAGGAAGGGCTTAAACCAGGACTGGAAAATACCCACCCAGCCAGGCGGGCTCTCTGCCAACATGCTTCCAAAATTATGTTTCAGAAACAAGAGAGAGAAAAACACTACTGGGTTGACCATCCCTAGGCCACCCTCCCGCCTGGATAGGTAAGTGACATTTCTTTTCACCAGGTTCATGCGGTTTCCCCATAACATCTGGAAAAACACGCTGTAGACCCTGGTGTAGAGAGATACTGGCAAAACACAGACGAAGCTGACGTATAAAAAGATGGGGATCAGGTAGGTCTTGATAAGGTCAACCCTTTCCCTGAGAGACATTTTCCAGCTCTTCCAGACTGCAACCTTGGCATTGGCAATTTCCAGCCTGCTCTCCCAGTTTTTTTGGCCATAATCACCAGGACCGAAATTAATGCCAAGGATCTTAATTTCCTGCTGGGGCATTGGGAAGGCGTCCGGAAGTTCGAAGCCCTCACCCTCCTCACCCATCCAGAAAACTTCACTCTTCTCGTGATTGACCTTGGAGCCCGACGCTTCTGTATACTGTGCTATTAGAGAGGCCACCTCCTCTGCCTCATTTGTCCCAGAGACAATCACAGATACATCATCAGCATAGGCAATGACCTTCAGAGGAGGCTCACCAGGCATACCCAGAGGAACCCCACATAACATGCTGCTCTCGACCCTCCTTATAAAGGGATCGATCGCAAACACATACAGTAGGGGACTCAGGGGGCATCCCTGTCGCACACCAGAGCCAACTTTGAAAGGCCTTCCAACCCAACCATTAACAAGAGGGAAGCTCTCAGCCCCTTCATACAGGGTTTGTAGCCAATTAATGAACCGCCCTGGCAGGCCGTACTTACCAAGAAGCAGCCATAGGTACTCATGATTGACCCTATCAAAAGCCTTTGCCTGATCTAACGCCAACAAGTACTTTCCCCAGCCTGCAGCCCTTCATCGCTCCAAGGCCTCCCGGACAGCTAAAACCGCTGAGAAGGTGCTTCTACCTTGGATGGAGCAGTGCTGATGACGGGAAAGCAGTTGCTCCGCTACTGACGACAAGCGCCAGAACAAAATCTTTGCCAGTATCTTTCTATCGACATTGAGAAGGCTGATGGGGCGCCAGTTCTCAATCATCGAAGAGTCCTTTCCTTTTGACAGAAGGATCACAGCCGAGCGCCTCATGGAGGGAGGGAGGGAACCCTCTGCCAGACAGCAATTAAAGACCTCCACCAAATGTGGTGCCAGGATGGTCTTAAAACATTTATAAAATTCAGCTGTCAGACCATCTGACCCGGGCGACTTTTTGATGGCAAGGTGATCAATCGCACTTACCACCTCATCGGCAGTGACCGGTTCTGTCAAGCTAGTGATAGAACGGTCACCATTTTCCAATCCTGGAGTAGAATCCAGGAAACTTTCCATCTTTGCCCGGTCAAGAACCTTTCTGCCCAGGAGGTCAGCATAAAAGGACCTAATAATCTCCAGGATCCCAGATTTAGATCTTACCAGGGAACCTGTACTATCCTTCAGACCAAGGACAGTCTTGAGAGCTGCAGCCTGTCTGCAATTCTGATAGGGATCGGGTGAGTGGTATTTCCCATAATCCCTTTCCAGAACCAGAGAAGCATGCCGGTCATACTGACACTTCCTGAGGAGAAGCTTGACTTCAGAGATTGCCCCTTGATCTCCACCATTCGAGACAAGGATGTCAAGTTTCCTCCGCAAGCGCTGGTAGGCAATGTATTTATTAAGCTGTTTTCTTTTTCCTAGGCCCCTGAAAAGCCCAGCAATTCTCATTTTGGTCAGCTCCCACCACTCAGACCTGCTGCTGCAAAAATCCTTAATGGAAACCTGCGCCTGAAAAAAATCCTCAAAGGATTGTCTTACCCCCTCCTCCTCAAGGAGAGCCGAATTCATCCTCCAGATGCCCCTTCCTCTAGGGGGTGTGTCAGAAGCATTCAAGACCATCGATAGTAAAAGGTGATCGGAGAACTCGACCGCCTGCAGCCGGGGAGGCTGAGAAGCCGAGCCCTCCTTCAAAAAAAACCTGTCTATTCTACTCTGACTGCTACCTCGCTGAAAAGTGAAGCCCGTGAGGTCTGGGGAGTGCTTAATGTGCACATCTTCCAGACCTGCCTCTCTAACCATACTATTCAAAAAGAGACTATCGCAGCCCAGCTTGCCTTTGAAGCCTCTCCTGTCCATGGGCCTAGTCACGGTGTTAAAATCACCTCCAAAGACTACTGGCCGGGCTGTAAAAAGGAACGGCTTGATCTTTGTAAGGAGGCATTTCCTGTCCCACTTAGTTTGGGGTCCATAGATATTTATTAGGCGCAGGTCCTGCCCCCTTACAATGACGTCCAAGACCATGCACCTCCCGATCTCCACCTCAATGACTCGCCGACATGGTAACCATGTCGGTTTTAAAAAGCACCGCCACTCTGCTGTAAGGCTCGGCCGCAAGAGACCAAAAAGAGGGTCCGTGCCTCCATTCCCACTTCACAGCGTGAATGTCGGCCAGACTGGCCAATCTGGCCTCCTGCAAAAACAAAATGTCAGCATCAAACTGGCTGAGAAAAAATAAGGCCATAAAACGAGCCTTCTGTTGTTACTGGGCCATTTCGATTACCTCAATAGTTTCACAAAAAGCTGTTTTTAACTGGATGGATTAAAAGCTATGTTTTAAGGAGAAGCTGGACAAATCACTGTTATTTTTGCCTTACTGATTTAATGCTGGCAACATTAATGGTTGCCACCTTTATCGGAGGGGGAACTGCCATCAGAGTCATTCAGGAGAATGTCTCTTAGCCTTCCCTCCGGCCTCACTATCGGATCCCTCACGCTTACTGGAGGAGGCTTGTGTTTCCTCCTCCATATCTGAGGCCTCAGAATCAAATGAAGAAATCTCTACTGAGTCCTCAGAAAGTTCCTCAAACCGGTTGAAGAGCTGCACCCCATGGCTCTTCCCCGGTTCAGGCTCTCCATTGTCCTTTTTTCTTTTCTTTTTGGTAGCAAACCTGAGAGCAAGGTAATCCTGATCCTCGGGGGAGAGTCCAGACCACGCTGTCTTGGGATCTGAACTCCCACCCTGCTCAGAAAGGGGTGCAGGATCAGGATCACCTAGCCCCAGCCTGCGAGGTTTTACAGCAGGGGCCACAATTACTGGGACCCCCTTGGTACTTGCAGTGCCAGCCTCCCCGGCCGCCTCAGCTATTAAATTACTTGATCTTACATTGGTGGTTGCTGACTTGGGGGCAGACTGGGGATTCACCTTAGGGACCCCTGCAGATGGTACAGGAGCGGGCGCAGGGGCCTCAGGAACCCCCAGCTGAGTGGGGGGAGGGACCGTAGACGGGACAGCATGGGAATGTTCCTCCCTATCCAGCCGCAGCATTTCCTGCACCACTTCCCTGTCCAGGTTGTGCCAGGTCTCAGGACATTGACTATAAGGGTGGCCGAGCTGGTTACATAGATTACAGCGGATTGTATTGCAGTCCTTAGCCAAGTGTCCCAAGCCCTGGCACAACGAACACCTAAGAAGCGAGCAGGAGGAGCTGAAGTGACCCTTGGCCCCACATTTATGGCAAACCTTGGGCTGACCAGGATAAAAGATGGTCAGCCGGTCACGGCCAATATAGGCAGAAGATGGCAAGTGGGTGACCTGGTTGCCATTCCCGCGGAGCCTCAGGGTCATTGACCAGCCCCCAGTCCAGATATCCCGATCGTCTAGGATTTTCTTCAGGGGAGTGAGAACATCACCATAACGCTTCAGCCAAACAGTCAAATCAGAGGGGGGAATGGACTCATTTCTAACCAGTATGGTGACATTTTTCACGAGCTGCTGTCTGGAGACCTGGATGGGAGTTAACCCCTTCCAGGCAGGATCTTGCTTCAGCAGCTCGTACCGCTCCCAAAATAAGTCCATTCCTTCTGGTCTGACGAAGCTCAAGTCATGTTCTGCACTCCCCGCTGGACTGAGCAGGGAAAAAATGTCTGCGGCTGCGAATCCCATACCCAGTATGAGATCCACCACCGCCCACCAGGTGATAACTGGCCCCTCCCACCTAAGCTGGACCAGGTTGCGCCTATTGAAGCCGCTGGCAGGGGCGTTGGCCTCACTGGGCACAGACATCCTCTCACCAGCAGCTTCTCCTCCACGCCTGGCAACCTGGGCATAGGACACAGGGGGCTGCACTGCAGCACCAACAGCATTATTGGCCCTACTCCCTGTGCCACCTCGCTGGATGAAATACAGGGCAGGGCGGACAGCAGGGGCCCCAGCATTAGGTGGCACAGTCTTCTTATTGTCCACCTGAGGTGCAGGTGAGGGGACAGTCACAACATCAGCAGCAGTCACAGCATCAGTCACAGCAGAAAGTCCAACTATAGAATTAACCCCTGTGGACTCAACCCCAGACACAGCAGCAGTAACAGGAGCAACAACATCAGTAACAGCACCCAAACCAGCTGAAGCAGAAACAATAGAAGCCCTGCCAGCAAGACCCAAACCTGCGGGTGAGTCACCCATGGCCCCAGGCCCACCAAGTGCCAGGATGGTACTTACGGCTGGCGCCACCTCACCCTTTTCAGGGCAAGGAGCGCCACAGTCTTCTATACCCCCTGACACAGCGCCTATGGCGCACTCCGCAGGTTGGCTGGACAGATGGACGTCCTCCTTAGCTGGCATGGGCTCCTCAGGCTGGCGGCTGTCCTCTGGCAGATCTACTCCAGTAGGGACTTTCTGGATGCCCAGCGATGTCACGCACTCATGATGTGTTGCCTCAGCAAGAGAGTCTTCCAGTGCTGGTTCCGGGGCTCCCGGCTCTGCTACTGCTGCAACTTTGGGTGGAGGTACAGCTGGAGAATCCTCCACCATCGGGGTCTCATCCACATGGTCGGCCTCTTCCTCTTTCACTGTGTGGCCTGAGTGCTGCATAGACTTAAAGCGTTCTTCATTTTTATATTTTTCTTTAAATGCTCCACTGCTCGCTTTTAGGGATGCAACAAGCTTCTCCTACTGCCGGCATGCTGGTTCAAGATCAGCCAAATCTTGCTGGTGTCCATTTTTTTTTTCTTTAATGCAATCTTTAGCTTGCACGGCTTTTTCTCCTCCTTCGGCACATTGCACAGATTACTACATACACGGCTGCAAAATGCCGACAAACTGGGCTGGGGCACCGTGGAGTTACCAGCGCCGCTGGTGGAAGCAGTCCCAGGATCCGGAGGTTTAATATTCCTCCGGGGGTAATGGCGAGACTCACCCCCAGAATCATCCATCTTGCCTGGGATAGCACTTCCAGCAAGACCCCTGGCTCCACAGCTCTCAGCTCTCAGCTCTCCAGCTGCAGGTAATCAGAGAGGAACTCCACACACAGCAGGAGGTGACTGCACCCTCCTGATTACCCTAATAGATAGCTGAGGAGCAAGACTCGGTCAGTCCGTTGTGGAGTGTCTGCCCTAAGAGCGTAGACCCCAGGATTGAAGTTGGTGTGAGGGGTCAGATTCCTGGAATTCCCTGAGAGTAGGCCTAATTGTGATTAGGTCCCTTTACATGTGTAGCCAGGGAGTAACAGTAGTTTTTGGGATGCCCCCTGTAATAAGGCAGGTTTTAGGGGATTGTGTGTGAAGTGGCCTCTGGACCGGGCCTTCAAATTTTGTTACGCACATGTCATATTCTTTCTTCGCCATCAGGGGTCGCTAACGGTAAACTTTTGAGTTCGACAATGTTAAAATTAGATTTATTACATGAAATCACCAGGGGGCAGTATAAGCCCAGACTTTGTTAGCCACTTACCTGCAGTCTCATGGAATAACCTAGTGTCCAGAAATAATAGAAGTCTGGGCTTAACAAAAATCTGAGCCCATCACCAATGACTGCCAAGCAACCTCCCCCCTAAAAATAACCCCGCAAGGGATCCACAGGGCCGATCAAGATGCTGCCCATAGATGGGGAGATGTGTAATCGAGATCACGTCCACTGACTCTGATACCCCCCCCCTGCTGAGCTGCTGGGGCTCACATTGACACTGACCTCCTGCAATGCAGCCACCTACTTATCCCACGTCCATAAGCATAACCATAGGCTGCTATGGGGCCCAGTACAAGGAAACCACTGTAAACATTTCCATGGTGGCAAAACCTTGGGGTGGGGTTGTAAGCTCTCCTTTTTTTGTATTTTCCTTATTCCCTAATAGATTGTAAGCTCTTCCTCCTGTATCCGCCCTTATACCCCAATAGAGTGTAAGCTCTTCTCCTTCTGTATCCTCCCTTATACCCCAATAGATTGTAAGCTCTTCTCCTTCTGTATCCTCTCTTATATCCCAATAGATTGTAAGCTTCTCTCCTTCTGTATCCTCCCTTATACCCTAATAGATTGTAAGCTCTTCTCCTTCTGTATCCTCCCTTATACCCTAATAGATTGTAAGCTCTTCTCCTTCTGTATCCTCCCTTATACCCTAATAGATTGTAAGGTCTTCTCATTCTGTATCCTCTCTTATATCCTTATAGAGTGTAAGCCCTTCTCCTTCTGTATCCTCCCTTATACTTTAATATATTGTAAGCTCTTCTCCTTCTGTGTCCTCCCTTATAACCTAATAGATTGTAAGCTCTTCTCCTTCTGTATCCTCCCTTATACCCTAATAGATTGTAAGCTCTTCTCCTTCTGTATCCTCCCTTATACCCTAATAGAGTGTAAGCTCTTCTCCTTTTGGGGTGGCACATCTGTTTATGGTGCATGTTTGCTCACTTAACCCCGGATCTTCTGCTCTGGGCCTGAAGGTGTTAATCCCCCCCAGGGCAGGGCAGCGAGCCTTCCGCCCGGGGGGCTATTTTTGGGCAAGGGTGAAGTCGGGTTGCACGCAGAGGAGACGTGACCTGGGCTGGTTTTACACGTCCCCTAAATGTCACCTCACGCGCTGGAAACATGACGCCGACATCAATCAAACATACCTTTCATTACACCTAAACATAGCGCCGGCCCAGGGTGCTGCGGGGCCCCTCACCCCTCAGCACCCTGCTTCCACACCCCGCAGGCGGTGGCCCATCTCACCCAACACACAATGTTTCTGGACATGCTCAGGCCATACACCCTACAATCTGGTTGTTCAATCATGTTCCATTCTTAGCAGAACTATGTTATAGAAGACTTACCTGTCTGGGTATAAGATTCCCAAAACTCGGCCCGGGATTTTACCAACCTATGACCAGCCTGTGCCCAACCCCACTGAGGCCTCCCAATGTATTTTCCGGACTGTTAACAAGTAAGCACAAGGTTCTGGCTCATTGGCAGGGGTGGATATGGCCACTCTTTATCCAATGGTACCGGATCTGTAAAGACAGATGGGTATGGTATGGGTATATGCTGGCATTCCCTGAATATGGATATACAGTGGGGCCAGACACAAGGGGTCGGGGGAGACCAGGGAGGTGAAGGGAGGATGGGGGGTTTAGAAGTAGCATCCCACCGGGAACTCTCCCGGATCTCCCTCTCCCGGATCAGGTTGCCGAAAGACAAACTCACCTCCTCCCGGTCCTATGGAGCATATGTGGCCGCTCGTGCTATGAACTCGCTCGGATCCACTCACGTATCCAATCGCACTGATGGCCGCATCCCCATCTTTCCTCTAAGAGGGAGCATGCTCGCACCAGCCATTCACAAATGTCTGGCGCGGGCATGTGCCCTGCTAGAGGGATAGCGAAGATGCAGCCGTGGCTCGCGCATGCGCCATTGGACCGGAGACGTTTTGGTCCACTTTAATCGTTAATGTGATTAAAGCAGATCTACATCCTCCTATAGGGATAGCACACAGCCCACTTCCAGTAAGAGGGGCCAGCTGTAGCACAACCAGCTGTGGTTTCAGGTCACCCTTCACACACAGACCATCTTAGTATAGTATACTGTGGGGATAGGGTGCTGAGAGGAAGCCTGTCAGGCAGGGTGTAGGTCCACTTTATAGGAATATACGCTTCTATTGCTTATCCGTGGGATCTCAGAATGAGGTGATGAGTAGGAAGGGATTTCACATTGCTGGGGCATCCCAATTTGGGATACTCCCTAGGGAAGAGTCTTTTAGACTCTAGTCTGGGTTTTGGTCCTCCTTAAACAATGATTGAGACAAGGCGTTACTATGGTTTTTTACTAAATGTTTTTTTTTTTTCACTAGAGGATAGCTGTAAAGTAAAACCCTTTTAACAATTGCCCGGGTGGGGGGATCCTGATGTGGGATGCCCCTACAGTTACATTCTGGTAATCCCAAATCAGGCATTGAGCTCTGTATGATGGAGGACAAGAAATAGCACTGGAGCACGTTTGGCAGCTGCAGGGGTTGTGCAGCTGTTTTCTGTCCTCCATCAGATGGCACTCCAATAGGAAACAGTCAGTATCTCTCTAATGCTGGGCTATTGTTAGCGTGACGGGTAGGTTAGGTTAGTTTAGTGTCGCTGTGATCCAAGACCATCTCTGGCACAGGAATAGTGTAGGTCCACTTTAAGTTAACCGATTGAATACCTAGTTCTCCATCAGACATAATGATATCAATCCTTTAAAGAGAAAGTCAGGTCAGCTAATTCCTCAGTCATTGTTTGGCTGCCATTCACAAGACTGCCTGACCAATCAGGTTTGGCGAATGGGCATGATTGCTGCCGGTCACATGATTGGCTGCCATACAAGAAAGCGGTGACTTGCCATTAATTCCTGCCATATTTCTCCACCTTGTACTTGTTTTATTAGAACAGAGTTCCACTTTAATGAATGAACTCCATGATTACAAACCTTTATACAAAGGAAAGTGGGGAATCTGTGAAAAGTTTCTTCTTCCAGAAACACGATGGATCGCAGACGCTCTGGGCAAATCTATTAATGGAAGCCAGTAATGGGAGAGATGCAGGGCGGCCATTGCTGACCTTTGCTTGCCTGGTATGTCACATGGCAGCCTCTGAGCCGGGGCCCCCCTTTAGGGATTTCGGGGGCCCATACAGCTGCACTAACCCCTGGATAAGAGTGGGGGGGAGAAACTGAACAATAAGGTGAAAGGAAGGGTGAGGGGGAAATGGGAAAGATGGGGGGGTAAATGAAAGGAAAAAAGGGGGAAGGAGGAAATTAATGAAAGAAGGGGATACACAAAGAGAGGGTAATGGAAGGAGGATCAGGAGTGAGGAAAAAGAGGAAAGCATGAGGAACTAATTACAGACAAGGGAAAGTGAAAGGGAAGAGAAATTAAAAGAAGGGAGAGAGGAAACTGGGAAAGATAGAATGGGTGAAGGGTAAAAGGAGAACCAGGAGAGAAGTAAATAGAAGAGGGTGGAACTGAACTGGGTATATGGGGGGGGGGGGGGGGGGGTATAAAAAGAGATGAAAGAAAGGAAGGGATAGAGCAAGATGGGGATCTGGAGGAACACCAGGAGGGAAGGTAAAACTGAACAATGTAATAAAAGGAAGGGATAGAAGAATCAGAAAGTCAAGAGTACCAGGAAGCAAGGAAAAAAGAAGGGAATGAGAAACTAAACAATGTAATGAAAGGAAGGGATAAAATATGATGGGAAAGACAGAGGGGGCGGAGATAATGATTACCAGAGCAAGGGAAGAAGAGGAGAAACTAAGCAATGCAATAAAAGGGATAGAATAAGAAGGAAAAGTCAGGGGTAAGAGGATAAGTACCTGGGGACGGGAAAAGAAAGGAAAGAGAGGGGTGAGATAAGGAGTACCAGGAAGGAAGGAAAAAAGTAAGCAGAAACTGAACAATGTAATGAAAAGAAGGGATAGAAGAGTGGGAAATACATGGGGTAAGAGAATAAGTACCTGGGGAAGGAAAAAGAAGGGAAGGAGAATCTAAGCAATATAATTAAATGAAGGAATAGAATAATGGGGAAGATAGAGGGTAAAGAATAATGAATATCAAGAAAAAAGAAAAAGAAGGGAAGGAGAAACTGAGCAATGTAAGGAAAGAAAGGGATAGAACATTAGGAAAGACAGGGGGTAAGAGAATAAGTACCCAGGAAAGGAAAAAGAAGAAATGAAGCAATGTAATAAAATGAAAGGAGAGAAGAATGGGAAAGATAGAGGGAGTAGAATAATGAGTATGAAGAAAAAAGGAAAAAGAAGGAAAGGAGACACTGAACAATGTAAGGAAAGAAAGAGGTAGAACAGTGGCAAAGACAGAGGGGTTAATATAAGTACCACAAAGGAAGGAAAAAGAAGGGAATGAGAAACCAATCAATGTAAACAAAGGATGGGATCAATTAAGATGTGAAAGACACAGGGGGTAAGAATCCCAGGAAGTTAGGGAAAAAAAAAAGGAGGAACTGAAGAATACAAGTAAACGGTAGAAAAATAATAGGAAATTGATGGAAGGAAGAAGGGGGATTACACATAAAGGAAGCCAGAGATACTACTTGACACTCAGGATTCTTTGAGAAAGCCTTTTATTTGTATTTTAATAATTTAAGACAGCAAACATTTGCTACCAAGCGAAGCGTTTTCAACAAAAGTGCAACTGTCGTCACAGCGACTCTCTCCAACCAACGCAAAACAACATGTAACACAACTTTCATTTGCCCCCCCCTCCCCCCCCATTACAAAAATAGCTTGTCTGACATCAATCGATTGGCTGTATGTAACAACTATGTACAGCGCGGCCCCGACCCGGCCGCAGAGGGTTCCGACAGCATGGATTCTGCTCAGCGTGTGAGGCAAACAGCAGCAAAAATAGACAAAAAAAAAAACAATTGATTATTCCTTTGCCCTCTAATCAGCTTTTCTCAACTCGCCTCAACTTACATAATGTGAAAGCGCCGGAGCTCGCAGCGCTACCTTGGAAACTAACAAAGAATATTGAGACAAGGTCGTCTGATGCTTTTGTTGTCTGGTTGTCCCCGAGACCTAACACCACTGTGCAAGACATAGGGGAGCGTTTAGGCCCCTCTCTGGAAATAGGCAACGGGGGGGGGGGGGGGGTGTAAAGGGGGCACAGGTGGGTTTGCCAATAAAAACCCAAGTTAGTAGGCCCACCAAGGGTTAAAAAAAATGTGCTATAACAATTAATTCCAGGCTGTCTGTCTCTCTGTATAATTCCAAATGGCTGCAGCAGTTGCTATTGCACCACAGCACATAAGATCAGGGGGTCCCACCATAGATTGCTCATTAAAAAGGACCAAAACCCAGCTCGATTGGCCTGGGAATCCTATAGATCCCCTCCCCCTCGGGGCACCCCAATCAGGGGTCCTCCGTTGTGTGACACCCCCCAGGTCTCTTACCTTGCTTCCCGGTCCAACGGCACATGTGCGGCCACATCCCCGCTATACCTCTAGCAGGGTGCGTGCCAGCACCAGGCATTCAGAGGGAAGCGGGGGATGCGGCCGCCAGCATGCTCGGAGCTGTTGGTTTAGACGCCGTGATGTCGTGATGTCAGCACCTCCGAGCAAGCTGATTGGATGAGGGGCTGCGCATGCCCCGTAGGACCGGAAAGAGGTTAGAGTTAAATTGGGAGATCTAGGGGGATAGGACCAAAATCCAGGATAGTCAAAGTCCTGGGTTTTGGTCCACTTTAAATTGGCATAACATCCCCCAAATAAGTCCCGCGCTATCCAGATTGCAGCCAAAAGTTCTCACCATTTTTTATATCCATAATGGGACCCCTATGCGATCTTTAGCAGCTGCTTTGGCCAGCAATCCTAAAGCATCTGCTCAGCTCCTGAGCTGGTGGCGCGCTTCCCCAGGCTCTGGAAGCACACCCTGTGCATCCCCACCCTTGCTATGGCCCATTGAGAGGGCAAATGCACCAGGCCGCCCCTTTTCCAACTGGGCCTTAGTAGGCAATACTATCACAGCCAGCGGGAGTGTGCCACTCACTCAGCTCTTTCCGGATTAGCACTTTACAGACTGGTTTAAAGCCCACCATGTTTTATATTTTAATCAGGGTTTCAGAAAGTGTTTTACACACTTTAGAAATCTTTTTGACCCATTAGGGAAATTTAGGACCGTGTCCTGTCGGAATTCTATCAACCGAAAAGCCACAGGTGTCACATAGGGGTTCTTGGCTACGGGAACCCCATTAATTAAGCTGCTCCCCACCCTTTAGTCCTGATGCCATTCCTAACAATATGTTTAAATTAACTTCCTGTCATCGATTAAAACAGAAATTTGAAAATGGCTGTGGGCTTGCTCTGTCCAAGTAAAACCTCAGACAAAGCCTGAAAACTGGGAATACCATTAGTCTGCGTGTTAGTGGCCACAGGAGCTGCATCCTGCATGGCAGGCGAACCCCATTGGCTGCCAGTGGTCACATGGGAAGCGCCAGGGCACTGCTTTTTTGGGGTTTTACTAGCAAAGTGGGTGATGCAGCGGACCTGAGGGCCACTTTGGAAATTCAAACTGGAGGTCTGCTTTAACATACAGGAAAGGATAATAGATCCCACAAAGGGGGTCACAGGTAGCAAAAGGAAAATTTAACCTGGCTTTACCTTATGAACTGGAATACGTTAATGTAAACTTTTCATTGCCTGTAACCTGAAAGTGTTTCATTAAAGCTTTGGTTTATAGTGGGCTTGATCAGCAAGTAAAGGGTTAACATGTCACCATGTGATTGTACAGTGGGGGATCAGCAAGGTAGGTTGGCACAAGGTAGCACATAATGCAAGAGAGCCATATTGACCCCAAGCTTTAGCTCTGTCTGTTTCCCGGGAGTGTGGAGGGGTTAGTGATCCAGCATTTTGGGGATCTTTTGCTATTCCTTCCCGTGGGACCTTCAGTCATCCCATCATATGGGTCAATCTAAAAACATGGCAAACCACTTCATGGATCAAAGTCACAGAGCCTGGGAAAGCAAAACTCCAAATGGCCCCTCAACCCCGCAGCACCAACTCGAAGCTTAACAACACCCTCTTCCAGTTTATCAACCTATAATAACTAAAGAAAAGTAATACAAATAAATTAATAAAACACAAAAAGTGTGTAAAGTTAAATCGGAATAAAATGCACTTTTAGTACCAGTTAGTCAAGCAAACCTGTCAATGGAGTTGTGTATGTCCAGCAGAGGAGATACGTTGGTCAACACTGGACAACAAAAAAGCAAAGCTAGTCAACAGTGGACAACATTTTGAATCAATGTGGCTCTTTTTTCTCTTCCCTCATTGGTGGGCAGCTGAGGAGCCATGTTTATCAAAAGTTCCATTGGTGTGCATCAGTAGAAGACAACAGAAAAGCAAAACTGGTCAAACTGCTCTTGGGTTCATTGTTGGTCAACAGTAGTAGTAACAGTAGACAACAGTTGGAATCAATATGGCTCTCTTGGCTCACCACTGATCAAAGAGCAGTGGAGGAGCACAGATCCATCAGTGCCCATCAATAGCAGACAAAAGAAAAGTAAAACTAGTCAACAGTGGACAACACAGTGGAAATCATATGGCTAGTCACTGATCATGGACAATAGATAACCCAGACTGATCATAAAAGTAAATCAAGGAAGCCATGTTTGACCAGATGTTGAAAGCAGAGGAGAAAGGTTGATCAACACAGTTAATATGGCTCCTTGTTGACCAGCAATGGTCAACAGTGGAGCCATGTGGAACCATCCTGATCATTAAAGGACATAAAAAAGCAGTGTTTGATCAAAGCAGATATAAATTAAGCCATGTTCATGGACAACAGAAGAGCAACAATAGCCAAAAGTGGAATCATTACGGTTCTCCTGGCTCATCAGTGGTCAGCAGTGGACAGCCTGAGGATCGGCAGATCCAATGGCTACTAGAAGAATCTGAACAGTTGTGCCATTCTTAATCATGGGGGGGCCTGGTGGCTCCTTGATGAACAGCAGTGAATCGTTCATGTTTATCAACAACATTGATATTTTTATATTGTTGTTTTAATTGGCGTTACAGCATGGGTGGGTGGAGTGGGGTACCGGCAAACTGGGATTCCCCCATGTGCAGGGAACCAAACTTTAATGTTGGTGTTGTTACGGGGTTAATCATTATTTTATCGGTTCCTTTATGGCTAATAGTGAATAACACTGTTGATCAATATGGTTGTTAATGATTACAGTAAACACAAACCATATGACCAACAATAGAAAAGCCATACTGATCAATAGTAGACAACATTGCATTAATCAATATGGCTAAGATGTTGATGAATGGGAAACAACAAATGAAGCAAGCTGGTCATCAGAGGACAACACAAAACCATGTTATGGTCCAAATGAGGAGCCAATTAGATCATCAATGGAGCCATGTGAACAGAAAAGAGCAACAGATGAGCCAAAAAGATCAACAGTGGGCCCATGTGGATCAGAAGAGGCCATCAAAGGAGCCAAGGAGATCAACAGTGGAGCCATGTGGATCAGAAGAGGCCATCAAAGGAGCCAAGAAGATCAACAGTGGAGCCATGTGGATCAGATGAGGCCAAGAGAGGAGTCAAAAAAATCAACAGTGGAGCCATGCAATTCTGAAGGGGTCAACAGAGGAGCCAAAAATACAATTCTGTGATTACTCACCTGTAGAATTGATATTATGAGTGTACATCCCGTTAATGGGTTAATTATCTTCAGATGTCTCGTGACTGCAGAGCAGAAAAAGTGGCCCCTCCCGGCCTATATATACAGAGGCACTTTCCACAGAACTCCAGTATTTAAAAAGCAGTTAACAAAAGCCGGGAGAAAACAACCAACAATCACCATAAAGAGGTAACAAGAACAACAAGGGAGGGGCGAAACGGGACGGGATGTACACTCATAATATCAATTCTACAGGTGAGTAATCACAGAATTGTATTATTCTTAGTGTACATCCCGTCCCGTTCCGAAAGATATCCTTACTCATGGGACATCCAATAGCAGTGTCAGTAAGGTAGGGTGGGATCCCCAACAGCAACAGCAAGCAGTCTAAACCACTGCCGCCTGCAGAACTTTGCGGCCAAAAGCAGCATCAGCTGAGGCCTTAACATTAACTTTGTAAAACTTAGAAAAAGTATGAACAGAAGACCAAGTAGCGGCCTTGCAAACTTGTTCAACAGAAGCCTGGTGCTGAAAAGCCCAAGAGGCACCAATAGCACTAGTAGAATGAGCAGTAAGACGGAAAGGAGGATTCTTTTCCTGAGCAGAATAGGCCTGAATCACGGCCTGACGGATCCATTTGCTGATAGTGGATTTAACAGGAGCCTGGCCCTTCTTAGGACCAGACGGAACCACAAAGAAAGCATCAGTCTTCCTGAAGGGTTCAGTATCCGCCAAATAGAACTTCACAGCCCTAACAACATCGAGAGAGTGTAACACCCTTTCTTTGGGGTTACCAGGGTTAGGGCACAAAGAAGGCAACACAATGTCCTGATTGAGATGAAAAGCAGACACAACCTTAGGCAGAAAGTCAGTTTTAAAGCGAAACACCACCTTGTCCTGGTGTCTTTCCAAATAAGGAGGCTTGATGGAAAGCGCCGCCAATTCAGAAACACGCCTGACTGAGGTAATAGCCACCAAAAAGGCTACCTTGACAGTGAGAGTGGATAAAGCCGCCTCCTGCAAGGGCTCAAAGGGAGACCCTTGCATGGCAGACAAAACCAGGTTCAAATCCCAAACAGGTAACATGGGCTTGTGCGGAGGACGCAAATGAGTAACACCTTGAAAGATGATGCTGAGCAAAAGACCTTTGGAAAAAAACAGCAAGAGCAGAGACATGGCCCTTCAGAGTACTAAGCTGAAAACCCATGTCCAAGCCATTTTATAAGAATTCCAATATCCTGGGAATAGAGAACAGTCGACATGGTAGAGAATACTCGACATGGAAGTGACCTAGACTCACACCAGTCAATGTAAGCACCCCAAACCCTGTAGTAAATGGTAGAGGAAGACTTTTTCCTAGCTCTGATCATAGTATTAACCACAGAGGCCGGCAACCCCTTGTCCATCAAGATGGAGGTTTCAGCAGCCAGGCTGTCAAAGCCAGCGTTTGAAAATTGAGCAGGTCCGGCCACCAGAATGGCTGGCACTCCCTCCTGGGCTGTTTTGCACAGCACCCTGCCCAGCAGAGGAAACGGAGGAAAAACCTAAAGGAGCTGAAAGCTCTCCCAGGACATTGCCAGAGCAACCACTGCCAGGGCCAATGGATCCTGTGACAGGGATACAAAGGCTGGAAGCTTGTGATTGTGAAACACCCTGTTGCTGAGGGACCATTCTCCCATGCGAGAAGCCCCCCTGCTCAGAGAGTCTGCTTCCAGATTCTCCACTCCCGGAATGTACACCGCTGAGATGCAGGGAACATTGTCCTCTGCCCAGGACAGAATCAGGGATACTTCCTTGAGAGCCCTATTGCTCCTGGTTCCTCCCTGATGATTGATGTGAGCAACCGCTGTCTTGTTGTCTGAGCGGATCTGAACCGCCAGACCCCGAAGGTGCATGGTCAACTGGTAAAGCACTAATCTTACTGCCCTCAGTTCCAGAATGTTGATTGGGGCATTGGCCTCCTGAGGACCCCACTGCCCCTGGAATTTCAGGGACCTCCAAAAGCCCCCCCAACCTGTCTGGCTTGCATCCGTGGTGACCACCTCCCAGCAGGGAGTCAAAAAAGATCTGCCCACTAGCAGATTCCTTGGGTCCAGCCACCATGACAGAGACCGCCTGACCAGAGGGGACAGAACAAATACCTGATCCAGGAACCCTGGGTCCCGATCCCATACCGACAAGAGATGAACCTGGAGAGGCCTCATGTGAAAATGAGCATATGGAACAGCCTCGAAGCTGGACACCATCAGACCCACCAGCTGCATAGCCTGTCTGATGGACGGATGAGGGCAAGACAGAAGGAGCCGTGTTTGTGCTTGAAGACCCTCTATCTTCAGCTGAGGGAGAAAGACCTTGACCTGAGAGGTATCCAGAGTCATGCCCAGAAAAAGCTTTACCCTGGAAGGAGACAGGGAAGACTTGGGAAGATTGATCACCCAGCCAAACATTTCCAGAGTGGATACCACCTTCTGAACATCCAACTCTGCTTGTTGCAAAGTCTGAGAAACAACAAGAATGTCATCCAGATAAGGAATAATGTGAATGCCCTGAGATCTCAGCAGAGCCATAACTCCTGCCAACACCTTGGTGAACACCATGGGAGCTGAGGTAAGACCGAATGGCAGAGCAACAAACTGGTAATGCTGATCTTCCACTGCGAACCTGAGAAATTTTTGATAGAAAACATAGAAGGGTGCCTGAAACTGACAAATTTGTTGAGGAGCTTAAACCCAGGATAGGCCTGACTGATCCGTCCTTTTTTGGAACAGTGAAAAGATTGGAATAATAGCCCATGCCCCTTTCCCGCAGAGGGACCGGGCAAATGACCCCCAATTCCAGAAGATTTTGAACAGCCAAGCACAGACACTGAGCTGACAGGGGGGCCTGAGCCATCCGTGATTTTGTGAATCTTGGGGGCGGCCAGGCTGCAAACTCTATCTTGTAACCGGAGGAGACTACCTCCTGAATCCATCGATCTGAGACAAAACGTCTCCAGATGTGAGCAAAAAACCGAAGCCGTCCCCCCACCCGGATGGGTGAGAGGATTTTGGCTTAGAACCCCAGAAAGGACCAGGCTTCTGCCCCAGGACTCACCACGGCCTCCAGCGGGGGGAGCCCCCCTTCCTCTTCTGGGGGAATAAAAGGGGGACAGAGCAACTCTAGACCCCTGAAAGGACCTGAGTGGTTTCTTGCGCTGAAGCAGTTTGCCTTCTTTGGCAAACAGATCCAGACGTTCTCCAAAAAGGCACAGTCCTTTAAATGGAGATATTTCAGGCACTTCAAATAAATGGGCAAGTAGCCTGTCAGTATCAGCTGCATCCCAAGGCTTGGACCCGGTCCTTGGATCATCAAAAGACCTATTCTGATCCTCAGATTCAGACTCAGAGAATAATTCCCCCTCAGGGGAAAAACCAACAATGTCATCCAGCGCTTCAGAAGCCATAGGGCAAACATATGTATTATCAATCAAATGCCGTGTCTTGCCAATAGCCTTGCGCGGCTCATAACCGCCCATCCGCCTCTCCAGATCAGCCAATCTATTAGCAAAATCAGATTGGGCATCCCCAGTAGCATGCGCCACAACCGGAGCAGAATGCAAGAGAGAGGGAGTAGGCAAGGCCTCAGGGGAAGCGGCCCCCAGCAGGGGCATCCCTGACAACCGCGCAACCGTTGCTGGGTGCAAGAGAGACAGACCTTGAAGTCGCCAGGTACAGGGGAAATCCCACAATCAGTACAGAACCGGCCTTGTCCCGAAGGAACCCCGGACTCATTGTCTTGAGAAGCCTCCATATGGTGATTATTGTGGCTCACAAAGGCCAAATGGGAATAATGCCGAAGCAAACCCGGGATGCCCCCAATGCACCGCAAGGGAAGTGGGAGGATTTTAAGATATTAGACAAATTCCCTTATCAATTTAAAGGCCGGGAGAAACCACTAATTCTATAGGCCTAAAAGACAAAGAGAGGATCCCGTAAGCAAAGATATATCACAGTAATAAATAAAATAAAAATAGTCCGCGAGGGCACTTACAGACCGCACACGAGCATCAGCCGCGCCGCACCGGCGAGATAAGATGGCGCCCAGACATATACCTCGAGGGGTGGGCGGCGGGGGAGCGACGCAAAATGCGTCACTCGCCCCGCCCGCCTCCCTCCGAAGAGCGCGAAAAGGACGCGCCCACGTGACCTAAACAGCCAATGGCTGCGCCAAGGAGCCTGAGGTAAATGTCGCCGCCCTATACAAAGTGGTGTACAATAGCGCGATATTAGAGAAAAAGAAAACAGTGCAACCAATTCAAACCGAGATCACTGCATCATGCGCTCCGCAGGAGCCAGAGCATAAAAAACAAAAGGTGCCACACAATACATGATACACAACATCTAATACAAGGAACACCCCCCCTTCCCCTAAGCGACTTAGAGGAACGAGGGGAGGCAGCGATCACAAGGGAACCACTATTGAGGGATGGGGGTGACAGGCACACAAAATGCATCCTATAAGGCTCACCATGGCCTGAACCGTCTACCCTTTTGTGGGGGAGTTGCGGCGGAGCATAGCTCCTTAGCACCTAAATATGGTGCTGTCTACTATCACCCGAACGCTACAGCCAAGGCTGGGAGGCAGTATAGTAAAAACAGAATGGGTGGGAATAGCTCAACAGGTCCATAGGGCCAAAGACCCCGCTCACCTGCCTGAAAAGAGAGAGCCACTTTCTCGTCCTGGCAGTCCGAGACTGCAGAGAAAAACTGGGGTTCTGTGGGAGGTGCCTCGGTATATATAGGCCGGGAGGGGCCACTTTTTCTGCTCTGCAGTCACGTGACATCTGAAGATGGTTAACCCATGAGTAAGGATATCTTTCGGAACGGGACAGGATGTACACTAGATCAACAGTGGAGCCATGTGGATTAGAAGAGGCAAACAAAGTAGACAAAAATATCAACAGTGGAGCCATGTGGATCAGAAGAGGCCAACAAAAAAGGCAAGATCAAAGGTGAATGAAATCGGAACCATAGTGACCAGCTGAGACTAACAGAAAATCAACAATGGACAACATAAAAGCCACTTAACCCAGTAGAGAACAACACCAAGGAAGCATGTTGATTGGTAAAGATGTCATTGACCTTAGATTGCCAACGTTGCTTGCTAACAGTGAAATAATAGGCATCAATCTTAAAAAACATTCATCAGACTAATGGAGCACCTGCCTCCAGTGACAGGTATACTTAAATGTTCAATAAAAAGCTATTAAAAATAAAAATTCATTCACCGGCAGTCAAGCATTAAAGTGCTACAATGCATTCACAAACACGCCGATATTTCCAAACTGGACATCAACTTTCAAGTATTCGAGAAGGTAAAGAAAGAGAGAATTTCGAGTCCAAGTGCAATTCTACGAAGAAGAACTTAACGAGGCGACAGAAACTGGTAAAAATTAAAGTGCTAAAAAAAAGCCTAAAACTTTGAAGTCTATGGAGTTATCCTTACATTGTTAACCACGTTAAAGCTCAACATATGAAAACAAAAAAAAAAAATATTGAAATACGGCACTTAAAGAATTTCCAGCAAAAAAGTTTTTGATGTTTTTTTTCATCTCCGGCAAAGTTTTTGGAAACCTTTTTGAGAACTCCACGATGGAGGGGAGACTTTTTTTTGTTGTGAAACACAATTCAGGCTTTTTCTTTTTTACAGCGAAAAGAACTAAAAATATATATTTTTGTTAAAATACCTATAAATACCGGACCAACATCAGGATTGCGCAGAGGTGAAGGAATTAGCAGGAGAATAATGTCGGCTCTTGATGAGCAACTGAGACTAATCACGGACAGCGTGCGAGTGTGAACGGGATGAGTTTTTTGCTTCCCAATTAAATTCCTACGTAAGAGGAGCGTTACATAATTCTGTTGGCTGAACTAATTTCCAGTGAACACAATATTCTCTCAGCCAAACAAGGAATAATTATACCTCGGTTATATAACCGGTTGTGGCAACAGCGCCTGAAATAATTGACTGGTAGGAGCGGCCTTCTCAGCCTCTCTATTGTAAACTGTGGAGGGAAAATCCTGCCTACTGACATAAGGCCGACGTACTGCACAACTGGAATAAATGAGAAACTGTTCCAATTAATAAAAGTGTTTTGGGGTTCACCAGGCTTAAAGGAGACCTAAGGTGAAAATTGGCGTTGCCCCCCCCCCCCGCTCTGGCTGCTGCAGTGATTGGGTGACAAAACAATTACTCTGGCAACCCCGGAGGGTCAGTGATGGAAAGGGCAATTCTACAAGAACTTTAGGTCTACTGTCATATGTCATACCCACTTCAATTTATAAGGACTGTAAAGTTTAAAAAAAGGATACTCACCTGTCCTTCCCCCCCAGCACTTTCTTTCCAGTCCGGTGATCACTTACCTGTTTGGGTCCCTTGGCATCCTTGTGTCCCGTCCCATCACCACGTCAGTCACAGTTAGTGTCAAGCCAACTCCACTCACTGCAACTGAAGGGACATACCAAGAAAGTGCCTGGCACACCCCTTTATTGCTGTGTATAGAGTTGGGGCAGTGTGTCATTGCAGTGTTGGCCGAGCTTCCAAAAAATTCTGGGGCTTGTGAACACTGCAAGACTCATTTTAAGAAATGGGGGATGTTTCTGAGTGCTGGACAAGGAAGAAAGCTGCTCAGGTGGAGAAAAGATGAGTATCCTTTCTTTTTTTTCGGCTTTACAGTCCATTTAGGAAAGCTCCCACTTGGAGGGTTATAATGAATAGAAAAGCAATGTCATTTCTCAGCACACAGAAGTTTATTTATGAAAAGAGCAATGGGATTTTGGGGGGGGGGGGGTTGCACCCAAGTGATTTTAAATCTTCGGGATTGGATTAAATGTTTGATGACCTCACCTCCCACTTTGTGTGAAAAGCTTAGAGCGCTCTCTAAACTTTATTAAAGAGGACCAATCACCTTTTATAGCCGGACAATCAAAACGCACTAGGGCATCCCCAGTTTAGAATGCACCACTGTGTGAAACCCCCCAATCGACCCTGCAACCCCCCTCCCCAGTCCCTCATCTCGCTTGCGGACTGCATCCCTGGCATCTCCACAGCTGAGGTAGGCTCCAGCGCACAGCCATTCAGGAAGGCTGGGCACAGGAGCGTGCCCCCGTACGCAGGGAGGGCAGGAGTGTGGCCACCCCCAATGCCGGAGCTCTGGCTGAATTAGCGCTGTGTGACGTGCATAAATATAATTGGACTATAGCCTACGCATGTACCACGGGGAGGTCAGGAAGGTAATTGTTAGGGGCGATCTGCTGGGTTTATCACAGCGGGGCATCCCAAATTGTAAAAATCCCAGGATTTGGTCCACTTTAAATACCCCATAGGAACTTCTTATTAAGTAATTTATAGAAAAAATGATAGAAGACTTTACAGTCTTCCATATTCCATATCCCACTTCTACATCTCAAAACCAAATTGGGTGCATGGAATTTACTTACTTAAATGTTGTGTTTTGAGGTGTTAGTTTGTGTACCCTTCAGTAAGACGGAACTTGTAGCATCACAGGACTGAGCATGTAAGGTAATTTGGGCATCTATTTTGGGGGTCAGGGTGTGGGTGGGGTAGATATTTTACCTGAAAAGAGCTCCCTAATTTTGATATATATATATATATATATATATATATATATATATATATATAGGCAGTGTTTATAGTATTCCCAAGCATCAGTCATCTTTTAATAAACAATTTAGGGTACTGTAATGGGCTCGACTGTGCCCCCTGCTATGCATGTGTTCCATTCAGCACTAACCTAATGTTGATCCGGTAAAACAATTCAAGACTTGCTACAAAATGAGAGGCTCATTATATGTATAGATATAGGTTGTGATGTTTTTGAGTCAGTTCCCAGTGTCTTAGTTTTCCTTGGTGGACTGTCGTAGATCCTGTAAAGGGTCCCGAAGGTCTTCTACAGAAGCCTGAAAGGGTGATGAGGGGAAGTCGGACAGTAGACCTGCAGAGCAACTTGCCAGCTTCTCAGGGGATAGGATGGAGGAGAGACATGGGAAAGTGCCTGTGGCCTGACCAGGCAACCCTGGGTAGATGAATGGTATAGGGGCAGTAGCAGCAGCGGCCGCAGCTGGATAAAGATACTTCTCTAAGCCACCCTTATCTAAGAAGGGCATGTAGGCTGCCGCCGCAGCAGCGGCTGAAGGAGAGATGAAATAAAAGGGTAAACAGAATGGGGCCTGCTGACCGAAGGGACTATTTCCAAATCCCATTAGAGAGTTTAGAAAACTGGCATCAGGCCTCAAAATTGGTTCATTTGCAGTGCTACCAATTCCTGAGCAGTCTGGCTTAAACCTTTTGGGAGACGGTTCATCCACTGGCTCCTGTTTGACCATGACGCTGTTGGCCGCTTGGCCATTGATGCCTGCAATGCTTTGTCCTTCTGCTTTCGATTCAATCTTCTCTCCTTCGCCTCCATAACCGCTATCAGTATCAGTGTCATTTTCGTTAAGCTCCAAGTTTTGAGTCCTCTGGATAACAGGCACACAGTTTGTTGGGTTTTCTATCTTAGCCATCACCCGGTTTGGAGACTGAGATGAAGCTTTTCCATGGGGCATTTGCTGCATCAGGAGCTGAGAACTGGGCGGCAGCTGACTGGACACGGTGTGCAGGTGGTTAAGGAGCTGGGTGCACCTCTGGTCCCGAGATGTCCAACTTTCAAAGCGCGACAGGTACTGCAGGACTTCTTTGGCACATGTCTGGAAACCGGAATGGAAGGCATCCAGATCGGACTGCAGAGGAGACTTCATGGAACACTCGCCTGTTAACGGTAAACAGAGAGAGTCAACATGAGCCATCTGCTAATTTCATCTCGGTGTAGTATTAAATCTCTACTCCAAAACATAGACCTATCTAGCCTGTTTCAATAAAAAGAGAATATAAATAAAACACCCAAATTTATACTTAACAAGCCTGTTTATTTCTCTGTCCTTAAACAGGTCCCCAATAAGGAAACTTATATGTAAGTAGACTGACAAGACTCTTCAAACAGAACTTCAGATAAAAAGGACCCCCGTCCTGCCACGCCCACAGAGCCGGGGTATGCAGTTCTGCATCTTCCATGCAAGATGGCAGTGCCCAGGATCTGGAGCACCGGTGGAGTGGTGCGGGCGCCTGGCTAGGGTATGTTTTTTTCTTTGTAACCGCTGCCTCAGTGCCAGGGTAGTGTGGCAGGACAGGGGGGGTGGTACTTTTTAACTGAAGTTCTGGTTTAATAGAGCATAAAAGTCAACCTGTCACCAAAGGGAGGCACTTGAATACCCACAGACCCCCAACTAGACTTACCATCTCTAGATCGAAAGTGACCCAAGTGTAGCCACTTAAAGCGGACCTTCACCCTGAATAAGAGTCTATCTTACATGTTTCCCACACCCTGTACATACAGATTGCTCACATTAAAAATCATTCTACCTGCATCTACTGCATGTTATGAGCCTTTAAACATCCAAGATGGCGGCTCATTGGGCATCAGGCAGCCTGCAAACAGGAAGTGTCTTCTGGCTGTGCCGCTCTGCATTCTGGGATTGCTGTCCTTTTCCTGACCCCAGCTCTGCTCTGTCTGTTCAAAGCACAGCTATAACCCCGCCCCCTATACTTTATCCCCCTCTCCTCCTCTTAGTATGTGTGATGCTTCTGAGTCAACATGGTGGCGCCCGTATCCTAGAGTCCTGAACAGAGTTGCAGCCCAGTGGGGGAAAGAATAGTAAGTAAGCGACTAAAAACCTAAAATATATTAATTTTAGATGCTGGGGAATAGTTTTTTAAGGATTTGGGCTTTTCAATAAATCATGGTGAAGGTCCGGTTTAATAAGACATCAATTAGACAGACCTAATAAAGTTAAATAATATATGCGGATGATTATTTGTTTTCTGCCCCCCCCCCCATTTCCTAGGTTTGAGTTGTGCTATCCACGCCCACCCAATCTAATTTTCAGGGTGATGTAGCATGCCTTACTTGCTACACCCTGGTTTCCCCTTTCACTGAGGAGCACTCCCGCCCCCAGCCTATCTGAATGGCTGCGCGACTCAGCCTAGAGATGCTGGGGATGCAGCCATGGCCCATTGAAGCACTGTGGGATTGCTGGTGATCTAAGTTAAGTATAGAGGCGGTCTCTTCACACAGCAAGCCATCCTAAATTGGGATGCCCCAGGGCGAGACAATCAGTTGGGAGTCTTTTAAACTACAAGGCTAGCCGCAAAGGGTTTTGGTCTTCCTTGTCCATCAGTAGATAGTCTTTCCAATTTGATGCCTGACGATAAAATTTCTGTCTGTAAAAGAACCCAGTATTAAAGTGGATGTTTCAATCTAAGGGAAAGGTAACCATCTAACTTTAGACAGGGAACCCCAAACGAGCAGAGCCCCGCCCCTGAGGGATCTGTGGGGGATTGCTGTGATCAAGTAAGTGAGTGGTCCTATTTTTGTAGGATCTGTAGAGGCAAACTGATCTGAGATATCAACCCTTCTGCATTACCATAGTATTCAGGGGGCGAAGTTAGATTTCTCTAACTGTTCAATAATTGAGTAAAAATATAATAATCTGTTGCTCACCATTCTGTAGGGAGATAATTTTTTGGTGCTGCTGCTCGGTCAGGGACGTCAAACCCTTCAAGTGTTTCAGAGTTAGCTCTAGCACAACTGCTTTTTCCAAGTGGCCCAGCGTCTGCGAGCAGAGGGAGAAATGAATGGCGGATTAACACCGGCAAGCGAGAACATACACTGCTTTATTTTCCTTGAATGTGTCCGTCTGGATTCAGCCCCAACCTTACTCAACGTGACACCGAAAAAAAAAGCAAATAGCGATCATTTTGTATCCTTAAGTGACACACCAGAACAGATCAATGCAGGATTTAAATATTAATGGCGATTAATTATATATGAAAATGGGAGCTCTTACTGTGAGCTTGAGATGTTCTGGCAGTAGGTCTTTCAGCTGTGCTATACATTCATTTATCCTGTCTCTTCGTTTTTTCTCTATGAGCCTGTGAGGCAGCTTGTAGGTCTCCTGAAATAAAATGAGGTGGAAAAGGGTCACATCTAGATATATAAATAGCATAAAATAAAGCAGGCTTCATTGCACAACAAGCACCCTTTTAAAACGTAGAGTCTACTGTACTGTTAAACGCTTATACTCTTGTATCTAGGAACTCAGGTCTATGGACTTGGGTCCATAGTCTCAGGTCTGATGACTATAGTTTACAGTTCTGAGTCTGGGGTCTAATCACTCTGATCTAGAATTTTGAAACTATGAATTAATACTCCTGGTCTACAATTTTGGGTCTCTGGTCTGAAAACTGATCTACAGTTTTGGGCCTCAGGTCCTATCACATTGGTCTACACTTTCAGGTTTATGGTCCAAGAACGTGGTTTATGGTCCAGTAACTCAGCTCTATAATTTTGAGTCTTGAGTCTGATAGGACTGGTCTACAGTTTTGGGTCTAGGATTATAGTCTTGGGTTTAATAACTCAGGTATCTAGTCTTGACTCTAATTGTTTAGTGTCTGGCTCTTAGTTCTAGTAATTTGGGTCTACAGTTCTGGTTCTAAAAACTACAGTCACTGGACTAGGGTCCAGTAATGTAGGTTTATGGTCTTCAGTAAGAATTAAAGTAATGATTTAAGGAGTAGGTTAGATGTGAGGAACAGGGTAAAGGATTATGTCCAGTGTGGTTGGATCCTGGATTATTAATGCAATCTAGGTCAGGTTTGGCAGTTAGGTTAGATGTTAGGTTGATGCTGGAATGTTTGATTATATGTTAAATGTCTAGTTAAGTGTGTGGTTAACTGTGAGGGTCAGGATTTCTAGGTTTTCTATGAGTCAAATTTAGTGGTTAAGCTAGTCCTAATGGTCAAATGTAAACGTTAGGTTAGATGTTAGGGTCAAGTTTTGTGGTTGGTCTCGAGTTTAGGCTAGATGTTTAGGTCAAAAGGTTGAATTAGATGTTAGGGTTAGGTTAAATGGATAGGCTAGACGTTGAGGTCAGATGTAGAGCTTAGTTTTACCATTAGATAAGGTTAGGATAGATGTTTGGGTCAAGTCTAGGGGTTAGATTAGATGTTAGGTTTAATGGTTAGGATACATACTGAGGTCAGATACAGAAGTTAGATTGAGTGATGGGATTAAGTCTAGGTATTAGGTTAGATATTAATGTCGGGTTAAATGTTTTGGGTTAGCAACAAGGACAGATCTAGAGATTAGGCTTGTTGTTAGATAAGGGTTGGGTTAGGGGGAGAGATTAGGTATACAGTAGGGTGTAGTATACATGTTAGGTGTGTGGCTCAAGTTTAGTGGTTGGGTTACATTTTGAGGTCAGGGTTAGTGGTTAGGCAAGATGTTAGGTCTAGGCTAGGTTTTGAGGTTAGGTCTAGGAGTTAGGTTTAGTAGTGAGGATTGGTACTGTACCGAAGTCAAATCCGGGGTTAGGTTAGGTTCTGTTGTTAAACCAGAACAACACCTATTTTCTACTAATTATTAGTATTATTTTTTTTTTTTATTAATATTTTTTTTTTTTTTATTTTAATTGTTCATTAAAAAATCAGGTTGATGGAAAATCGCATATTTATTGCCCCCCATCAATCCCTAATCGTAACTATATCCCCAATACTCACCTCATCTAAAAGTCTACCAAACATACAATTACATATAGAAAAAACGTATCTTGTTATGGTTCCGGAGATGTTACCTAACGGTCACCATGTTCCTCCAAGCCACTGCTGCCACCTTTATTTGCCATTGTGCCCCTCCTATATCATCTTCTCATCTTTACTGAGCTTCTATTTACCTTTACACACCAGTTTAATTTACCCCTCTCACTTTCCCCACAGCAGATCAGGGGCCACATCAGATGGTCTGTGAGGGCCATATGTGGCCTCCGGTTACAGGTTGAGCATATGTGGTTTACATCAACCAATCACCCTTGTGCCATGTGTAAGGCCAGCATGGTGTAAGCGCACAGTTTGGGGATCTGATACTTTAATAAACCTGTGTACACCTTTACGGGCGAAGGTTTGTGAGCTTCTCTGCAGGATTGGCCCCTGGCTCTATGTAATCTGTAAATATTTAGAATAATAAGGCACCCTTAGATACAGTACCTGCAGTTCTGAGGACTAAGGTGTAATGTATAAAGTAATACGCTACTTGATTAACCTACCTATGTGTACACCTTTAGGGGTATTAGATTGTGAGCTCTTTGCAGGTTAGACAACGGCATAAACAGCTTTATGTAGCCTGTAAATATTCCGGTTACAAAAGCACCCTTGAATACCTCTGGTAATTGGGGAGTTCTCCTGCCACCAAACCTCACAAACTTTAGAATGGCAAAGTGTGGGAATGCGCTACAGCTACAGTGAAGCCATGGATGCAAAGACAGCACTGTGGGAGCCAGTGGTAAAGGTGTTTATCAGCAACCCTGGGGGTTTCACATAGTGGGGCACCCTGGTTTTGGAAGCCATAGGGGGCAGGCCAGCCCGGCTTTTGAGTCGACATAAAAACAACATGAAAAGTGCTCCCGAAAACTTCTGAGATGGTTAACTACAGCTCCGAAGGATTTGATTAAAAGGCGCATCTTGCTTACAGTTATTTAGAAAAGTACGGGGGGGGGATATTGTCATTAAAATCAGAGCAACAAAGTTTGTAAACGTTCTTATTCCTAGATCTGTATTCAGGCACCTACAGGTGGACGTGAACACCATGCAGCACCAAGATCCATGTTTTGGGACACAGACAGTATATACAAACATCCAGTTTCGCTGGTGGAAACCCAGGACCCTGTTGCTGCAAGATGAGAATGCTAACCAATGGGGTGCTTCCTAATTTTCCCAGTCAAATTGTCCAGCCCCTGGGGTCCTTGGGGTTTGATTCACTTCAGGAAACTGGAGGTCTGTGTCCCTGGTGGGGATTGTGCTGGTGCTGAATGGTAAGTGTTTATATATACACCTGTAAATGCCTGTATGTAGATATCATTTTAGGGAAGATTAAAGTGCAAGCTTTGTTTTCTCTGATTTTAATGCTTATATTAACAATACCTTTACAGTATGTTCTGCGCGGCCAGAGGTATTCACAGTGCACCTTTTAGTCGAATCATTCGGAGCTGGAGTACATAGCATCTGGGAAGGTTTGTGAATGCCCTTTACTTGCCTGTTTTATACGGGGGTGTTTTTGGGGTAACCTAAATACAATACATAAAGCCTGACACTAATAGGAGCTTGCAATCTAATACCACCCTGTAAAGCATTTCGTTTGCACCTTGGGAAGTATTTAAGGGTGCAGCTTTACATATCTTATAGCATTGGGGGATCTGAAGCAGCACTTTCCATATTACTACACATCCTGGTCTGTGCATGCAATGTGTAAAGGAAAGCTGATGTCCCTATTTAAACATCTTCCTGCAGGACCCCTTACAGCACCGGGGTTCTGCTTTGAATTCTAGGGTGGAGTTGTAGCATCCTGGACTCCTTCAGTAGCTTTCCATCATTCCCATACTGTTTCTTCTAATCTGCCCACAGTGTGAATGTGTGCTTGTGTTATTAGACTGTAAGCTCCTGTATGACTGGCACTGCAAATATACTTACCTACATACTGCCTGCCACTGATCCCGCGCTACTGAAGGTCGGAGCAGGGAAACGTGACAAGCGGCTTCCTGTGCCTCCGCACGCGGTTCTATAGGTGTCTGTGACTCATCAGCAAGGGGTGACCGGACGCAGCCTGTCAACAGCTCCCCTGCACTGATTGTCAGCAGCATGTGGGTTAGTGATGGGCAAGCACTTAGGTGAAGTAACTTTTTAATGCCTCAAAGTCCCTTTAAGGTTGGACACAAGTGAGCAAAAATGTCCCGTTAAAGATGCACCCTTGGATGCCTCCAGTCGGTTGTGGAGCGGTGTTATGTGCACATGTGCTCTGTACATATCACCCGTCCTCCCTAAATAAGTCCCAAAATGTTACAGGTAAAAAGAAAAAATGCATCATCACATTCAAATGGGAAAGAGAGACAGCAGAGTGTCTCCAATGTCCTGACACAGGATAAGTGGGGAAGTGGCTTTCAGCAACCAAATAGTGAAAGAAGTCGCACAGCGACGGGAACGTGCGTCGGGAACTATCAACTGTATCACACAGAGCATCAGACGCCCAATTCGCTAACAGGTGAATGATCCCTCATGCTCTGATCCCAGGGGAGATCCTGCACAGCCGCAGAGCTTGTCTAACTCATAGACTGCTAATAACTCATATCAGAGCTCTCCTCTCTATAACCGGAGCTCACAGGAGATCTCTCCTAACTCATATCAGAGCTCTCCTCTCCTAACTCATATCAGAGTTCTCCTCTCCATCACCTGAGCTCACAGGAGATCTTTCCTAACTCATATCAGAGCTCTCCATCACCTGAGCTCACAGGAGATCTCTCCTAACTCATATCAGAGCTCTCCTCTCCATCACCTGAGCTCACAGGAGATCTCTCCTAACTCATATCAGAGCTCTCCTCTCCATCACCTGAGCTCACAGGAGATCTCTCCTAACTTATATCAGAGCTCTCCTCACTATAACCGGAGCTCACAGGAGAGCTCTCCTAACTCCTATCAGAGCTCTCCTCTCTATAACCGGAGCTCACAGGAGAGCTCTCCTAGCTCATATCAGAGCTCTCCTCTCTATAACCGGAGCTCACAGGAGAGCTCTCCTAACTCCTATCAGAGCTCTCCTCTCTATAACCGGAGCTCACAGGAGAGCTCTCCTAGCTCATATCAGAGCTCTCCTCTCCTAACTCATATCAGAGCTCTCCTCTCCTAACTCATATCAGAGCTATCCTCTTTATAACCGGAGCTCACAGTAGAGCTCTCCTAGCTCATATCAGAGCTCTCCTCTCCTAACTCATATCAGAGCTCTCCTCTCCTAACTCATATCAGAGCTCTCCTCTCCATAACCTGAGCTCACAGGAGAGCTCTCTAAGCTCATATCAGAGCTCTCCTCTCCATAACCTGAGCTCACAGGAGAGCTCTCTAAGCTCATATCAGAGCTCTCCTCTCCATCACCCAAGCTCACAGGAGATCTCTTATAACTCATATCAGAGCTCTCCTCTCCATAACCTGAGCTCACAGGAGAGCTCTCTGAGCTCACATCAGAGCTCTCCTCTCCATAACCGGATCCCACAGGAGATCTCTCTTAACTCATATCAGAGCTCTCCTCTCTTAACTCATATCAGAGCTCTCCTCTCCATAATTGGAGCTCACAGAATATCTCACCTAACTCATATCAGAGCTCTCCTCTCCATAAGCTAAGCTCAAAGGAGAGCTCTCTTAACTTATATCAGAGCTCTCCTCTCCATCACCAGAGCTCACAGGAGATCTTTCCTAATTCATATCAGAGCTCTCCTCTCTTAAAGCGGACCTTCACTCTAAATAAGAGTCTATCTTATATGTTTCCCACACCCTGTACATACAGATTGCTCACATTAAAAATCATCCTACCTGCATCTACTGCATTTTATAAGCCTTTAAACATCCAAGATGGCGGCTTATGGAAGCTGCCATTTTTGCAGGCAGCCTGCAAACAGGAAGTGCCTGCAAACAGGAAGTGACTGTGCTGCTCTGCATTCTGGGACTGCTGACCTTTCCCTGACCCCAGCTCTGCTCTGTCTGAGCAAAGCACAGCTATAACCCGCCCCCCTGTACCTTATCCCACTCTCCTCTCCTCAGTAAGTGTGATGCTTCTGAGTCAAGATGGCGGCGCCCGTATCCTAAATTCCCGAACAGAGTTGCAGCCCAGTGGGGGAAAGTATAATAAATTAGTGACTAAACATGTAAAATATATTAATTTTAGATGCTGAGGAATTGTTTTTTAAGAGTTTGGGCTTTTCATTAAATCATGGTGAAGGTCCGGTTTAACTCATATCAAAGTTCTCCTCTCCATCACCCGAGCTCACAGGAGAGCTCTCCTAACTCATATCAGAGCTCTCCTCTCATATCAGAGTTCTCCTCTCCATCACCCAAGCTCACAGGAGATCTCTCTTAACTCATATCAGAGCTCTCCTCTCTATCACCTGAGCTCACAGGAGATCTCACTCTCTTAACTTATATCAGAGTTTTTACAACTCACACAAGACGTCTTCTAACCGACACAAGGACTCTCCGTAAGATTTTTGGAAGCTCACATTGGAGCTTTTATAGCTCTCACGGGACACCTTTCAGCTGGCATGAGATCTCCCCTAAATCACATTAGAGTTTTTACTACGCAGATGAGATCTCTAACTCCCACTAAAACTTTTACAGTTTTGTAAACCAGACATCTTCTAAACAATGTGATAGCTCTATTAACTCACATGAGATAACTTCTGCCATGCAGGGGCTTTTTCCTAACTAACATTAGTCCTTATTCACAATTAATTCACTCCTAACTCACATTAGCTCACTATGAGACATTTTACAGCTGGCATGAGATCTCTCCTAACTAACATGGGATATATTCCAAATCCTAACTCACATGAGATATATTCCAAATCATATGAGATCTCTCCTAACTCACATAAGATATATTCAAAATCATATGAGATCTTCCCTAACCCACATGAGATATATTCCAAATCATATGAGATCTCTCCTAACTCACATGAGATATATTCCAAATCATATGAGCTCTCTCCTAACTCACATAAGATATATTCAAAATCATATGAGATCTTCCCTAACCCACATGAGATATATTCCAAATCATATGAGATCTCTCCTAACTCACATGAGATATATTCCAAATCATATGAGCTCTCTCCTAACTCACATAAGATATATTCAAAATCATATGAGATCTTCCCTAACCCACATGAGATATATTCCAAATCATATGAGATCTCTCCTAACTCACATGAGATATATTCCAAATCATATGAGCTCTCTCCTAACTCACATAAGATATATTCCAAATCATATGAGATCTTCCCTAACCCACATGAGATATATTCCAAATCATATGAGATCTCTCCTAACTCACATGAGATATATTCCAAATCATATGAGCTCTCTCCTAACTCACATAAGATATATTCAAAATCATATGAGATCTTCCCTAACCCACATGAGATATATTCCAAATCATATGAGATCTCTCCTAACTCACATGGGATATATTCCAAATCATATGAGATCTCCCCTACCTTGCATGAGATATCTTCCAACCCACAGTAACTAGCCCCTAACATTCTTTTCTAACTCTCACAAGAAATCTCATAACTCAGCTTCTACAGTTCAAAAAGACATCTTCCAATTGTGACATCTGCCATCTAATCTCTCTTAATCGCATGAGTCATCTTTAAATATACAATGGATTATTACTAACTCACATGAGAGCTCTGCTAACTCACAATGGCCAATTCATGTGAGATATATTCAAACTCAAATGGGATCTCAAATTCACATGAGAGCTGTTCTAAATCACAAGCGCTCTCCTAAATCACATGAGAGCTTTCCTAACTCACATGAGAGCTCTTCTATCGCACATGAGTGCTGTCCAAACGTGCAATGGCTAACTCATGTGAGATATCTTCCAACTCACATTGAATTCTCCCCAAAACTCACACGAGAGTGCTTCTAACCGCAATAGCTAAGTCATTGGTGATATCTTCAAACTCACTTGGGATCTCCCCAATCTACATGAGATCTCTCTTAACTCACATGCGAGCTCTCCTAACTCGGAATGTCTAACCCATGTGAGGTACTGTTTCTTTAAACTCACATGAGATCTCCCAAAACTCATACGAGAGCTCTCCTAACCGCAACAGTTAACTCAAGTGAGATTTAAACTCACATGCGATCTCTCCGAACCCACATTATATATTTTTTATAGTCACAACAGGTCTAAATGATGTGATATCTTTCATAACTCAAAAAGGTTCTGTCTAACTTCATAAAAGTGCTATGAGATCACGCTTAACTCACATAAGATGTCTCCTAAGTCACATTAGATCATTTACAACTCACATACGACATCCTCCAGCTCACACGAGATATCTTCTAACTCACATTATTATTATTATTGTTTATTTATATAGCGGCATCATCTTCCGTAGCACTTTACAAAGTAGTAATTACAGACAGGGTAGAAACATACGGTACATATACTATTTCAAATGCAGTTTTACAGAGATGACAATGGATATTCTGAGTACAAGATATAATAGGGGAGAGAGCCTGGCCCTTGCGAGCTTACACATAAAACAGGAAGACCGAAGAAGCTATCTTCTAACCCACTTCCAATGTTTTCCTATTCAAATCCTGGCTTTCATCACCTGTAACGCCTCTTCTAAGGTGTAACTTGCATGAGACCCTTCATAACTCACATCATGTCATAGCATTCACAGGAGCTCTCCCATACGAGCTATCTTTCAACCCGCGTGAAAGCTTTCTTGATTCACATAAATCTCTTCTTACTCTCATGAAATCTTTCCTAACACACGACAACTAAATAACATTAGATCTTTGTACAACTCACACACAACAACTTCCAACACATATGAAACACCTTCTAACTCAAATGACATAACACACAGCAGGTGTCTTCTAATCCACATTTGGTCTAATGCGCGTTAGATCTTTCACAACTCCCTCCCGCGAGATCTTTCCTAAGACACATAACATCACCCAGGAGAAGTCTTATAATTCATTGTAGAGCTCCCCTGATTCACACAGCTGTCACCACACTCATTATGTCTCCTAACTCTCATGAGATATCTCCTAAGTTAGATCTTTTACAACTCACGGGAGACATGTATTAACTCGCACGAGTTCTCTCCCAATTCACTAACCCTTTTCCAGGTCATATGAGATATCTCCCCACTTTTCCCTAACTCCCATGGGATGTCTCTTGTGAGTTGTGATGCACCCAGCGAGCTGGGGATGTCTCATGAAGATTCTTGCGTTTCCCTAATGAATGGAGTCCCGAGAAATGAAGGAGCCGGTGATCGCTGTGAATAGCTGTGCCCCGTGATTCTTCCCTATACTGCTGATCCTTCCCTACACTGCCGATCCTTCTCTACACTGCTGATCCCTCTCTACACTGCTGATCCCTCTCTACACTGCTGATCCCTCTCTACACTGCTGATCCCTCTCTACTCTGCTGATCCCTCTCTACTCTGCTGATCCTTCCCTACAATTCCGATCCTTCTCTAACCCTCCCTACACTTCTGATCCTTCTCTAACCTTCCCTATACTGCTGATACTTCTATAACCTTCTCTACACTGTTGATCCTTCTCTAACCTTCCCTACCCCGCAGATCCTTCCCTACACTGCTGATCTTTCTATAACCTTCTCTACACTGCTGATCTTTTCCTACACTGCTCATCCCTCTCTAACCTTCTCTACACTGCTGATCCTTCCCTACACTTGCTGATCCCTCTCTACACTGCTGATTCTTCTCCAAACTGCTGATTCTTTCCTACACAGGTGATCCTTCTCTACATTGCTGATTATTCTCTAACCTTCCCTACACTGCTGATCCTTCTCTAACCTTCCCTACCCCGCAGATCCTTCCCTACACTGCTGATCTTTCTATAACCTTCTCTACACTTGCTGATCCCTCTCTACACCGCTGATCCCTCTCTACACTGCTGATCCTTCTTTACACTGCTGACCCTTCACCACACTGCTGATCCCTCTCTACACTGCTGATTCTTCTCCAAACTGCTGATTCTTTCCTACACTGCTGATCCTTCCCTACACTGCTGATTGTTCTCTAACTTTCCTGCCCTAACTCCCATGGCATGTCTCTTGTGAGTTGTGATGCACTGCTGATTCTTCCCTACACTGCTGATCCCTCTCTACACTTACCGATCCTTCTCTACACTTGCTGATCCATCTTAACACTACTGATCCCTCCTTACACTTGCTGATCCTTCTCTCCCCGCGGATGTGTGAGAGTTGTGGGGACACTCCGCGCTGCAGGTGTGTGCGTGTCCCTGATGATCGGGGCATATACAGTAGATGAGCGGAGTGGCGGGAAGCGCGGGGGACTGTCCCGGGAGTAATGAGTCGGTGGGTAATGAGGCTTAGGTGAGTAATGGGGCTTAGGTGGGTGATGAGTCGGTGGGTAATGGGGCTTAGGTGGGTAATGAGGCTTAGGTGGGGGTCTCACCTTGGTGTCGTCCCGCTTGATGGGCCGCTTGCTCTTGCACAGGTAGAGTGGCGGGAAGTCCATCCTGGAAAGAAGCAGCAGTAGTAGCAGGTTATAGGTGGCACCGCGTCTGCCCACCAGCCGCCCCCTGCAGCCTCCGCCTCCGCCTTACCCTATGAAGTCCCCCCGGGGCATGTGTCGCTGGTGCAGGCTGCGGGCGCCTTCCTCCATTCGGGCTCTTCAGGCGGGCAGCCGGCACATGCAGAGCCCGGTAGTGGCGGAGCTCGCTCTCCCCCGCGCTCTCTCTCTCGCTCTGACACGGCGCCTTCTGTTACTGCGGGCGGAAGATGGCTGCAAAAAAGTCTGGAGGGGGCTCAGGGGCGCCACCTGATGGACGCCGGGAGCAGCGCAGGCGCACTTTCCCTGAGGGGAGACACTGTGAGTGGCGCGCGTCACGGCCCGCCTGCCAGAACCCTCACGCAGCCAATAGGAATGCAGCAGGGAGATTAACCCCTCCGACGCCGCCAGTTCCTCATCCCGGGGGTTCCGCGATGTTTCTCTGCGGCTGGCTCGGCGAGATTTATTATTTAACCCCTTCCTCACCCGTCCCGGGCGGGAGGGTAATTATACCGTCATTGCAGAGACGCAGGACGAGCTTCGCTTTATTCGCCACTCATAACCGAGGCTGGCGGTGAACCTCTCCACCTCAACCCGAGCCAGCTAATAAGAATATCAAAATCTCTAAATGTGTTAAATAACTTCCATATTTATGGGTTCAAATATTTTATTGTTGCTACGATGTTTTATTATTGTGATACTAAATAACTATGCTGTTATTATTAATAACAATAATAAAAATAACAAGAATGTTTATTATTGTTATAACATTAACATGGTTATTGGTGTTATTGTTATTTATTCATTTAAATAATAACTTTTTTTATATGATTGTTATTATTCATAAAAATAACAATATAGATGAGAATTACTATAAATAATTGCACTAAATAGTATTATTGTTAGTATTATTATTAACTATGTTTAGGCTCTTATTCATGAAGGGATAGCGTCAGGTAGCGCCTTGTAAATGACAGGTAGTGCCTTGTAAATGACAGATAGCGACAGGTAGCGACAGGTGAACGCCGGACACGGCACGCAATTACACATTTATCAAGCAGAATCTGTTGAGCGACTGGGATAACGCCATGTAGCGTCCGATTCATCATTATCCCAGCCTCAGCGTACAGCGCCGGCGTTCAGCCTTGCAGAGCGCCACATCTTACCTCTCGCTACCTGTCTCTCTCCCATACATTTCAATGGATGTTCTTTTATTTATGTTTAAATGGGGTTTTTAATATTTAAAAAAAAAAAAATCTCAAAAAATGTGGTGGCCTCTCCTGGCCTAGAAAAAGCCATTTTTTAAAATATTGTCATGTTTTATATATTTATGCAGAATTGACATTACAGGTCTGGCATTAATGTGTTCATGTTACAATGTTATTACAATGTAATTCCATGTGTTTTCGCTTTGTTACTGGTGGATACATGTTAAAAAACAACCTTTAAACACACAGCCTCCGGCGCTCTGGGCTACAGCGAAGCATTTTTGAGCGCCGGAGGTGTGTGAGGCTGTTTTTTTTATGAATATGTTGTGAGTCGGTCGCACTGACCAGTCGCTAACATGCGCTCCCATACAGCGCTGTACTGGTCATATAGCGACTCCCCACAATGTATTCATCATTGCTGCACAGCGACTGAGTCGCTATGAACTAGCGACCCACGGCCGAGCACAGCGGGCGCTCTGAAAATGCCTGCTACAGACACTCATCTGTCACTACCTGGCGTTAGTGATGAATCAGCCTGCTGTATTAAGTTAATAACTCTAAATGTTATTTTATACTACTACTACTACTACTAATAATAATAATAATAATTATTATTATTATTATTATTATTATTATTAAAAATAGTAATCATGCTATTATTATTATTATTAATAATAATAATAATAAAAATAACAAGAATGTTTATTATTGTTATAACATTATCATAGTTATTGGTGTTATTGATTATTATTTATTCATTTAAATAATACGTTTTTTTTGTATTATTGTTATTATTCATAATAATAACAATCCCGTTGAGTATTAAAATAAATAATAACAATAAACAGTATTATTGTTAGTATTATTATTAATTTTGTTTAGTATTAAGCTAATATCTCTAAACATTATTTTATTATTATTATTATTAATAATAATAATATTTTTGGAAATAATTTAAATAATAATGCAAGTTCACCTATTATCATTATTATTATTTCAAAAGTTATTCATGTTATTATAATAATATACATATTTAAATAATAATACTCTACGTCAATTTTAATGTAATATAATCATTCGTATGTTATTCAGAATTATTATTTAATGCATTAGTTTGCATTTTTTTAAACCTAACATGTAATGAAAAAATCTACGCATTAACTATTATGCTGTGCACTAAATGATCATTTAGTGCCAAGAATAGTGAGCACACCATTAGATATTAGTGCTGGTGCGCTCCATATATAGGCCCTTATTCATCAAGCGATAGCGCCAGGTAGTGTCTGACGAGCGCCAGGTAGCGGCAGCTAACGGCGACTACCGACTCAAGTACGCCCGACGGCGGTCACAATGACGCATTTATCAAGCAAAATGAGGCTAGCGCCGGCGAGAGCGACGGCTAGCGCGGCATTCATCATGAAGCCGCCTGGACCGAACAGCGCCGCTGCAAATTCCCTCACAGCGCCAGGTATGAGCTGTCGCTCCCTGGCGATGTCCAATGCATTTCAATGGAGCAATCTATAATTAATCATAATTAATTGGTATTAATTTTTTTTTTTTTTTTTTTAATGTCAAAAAATCGGAGACCACTTCTGCAATGTTAGGATTTATTTTTAATTAAAAAAAATTTTTAAAAAAAATATGTGCAGAATTGATCTAACAGGTCTGAGATTAATGTATTCATATAACAAAATGATTCTAAAAACATGTATAATGTTACATTCAAAAAATATGGTTGTTTAGGGGTTAAAAACTAGTTAATACACATCGCCGCCGCGCTCTGGGGTTTAAACAAGGAATGGACAGCGACAGCACATTCGGAGCGTGATTTGTTAATGAATCTGCAGCAAGCCGTTCGCTATGGCCATTCGTTGTCAGGCGCTCACATACAACGCTGGACCTGTGAAACAGCGACCCCCCAGCCCGTATTCAACATTACTGCACACCGACTGAGTCGCTGTCATCAAGCTAATGCCGGCCAAGCACAGCGAATACTGGCTGGCGCTGAAAAAATCACGCTACAGTCGCTCATCTGTCGCTACCTGGCGCTATTAATGAATCGGCCTCATAGTCTTTTTTGGTCTCAATTAACTATTATGCTGTGCATTTTTGTTATCATGCTGTTACCTGTTTTATAGTTTTTTTTAAATCATGTTTATAACTGCCATTGATTTATGTGTGGATCTCCCCTCTTTCTCCCCAATACCAATGCAGCATGCAAGCAATCCCCCCCCCCCCAAATCCTCTCAGGTCCCCATTTATAGGTCACACAGCTGAGTGAGGGGCCAGAGGCACCTGATTTGAGAATGAAAGTGTCTGTCAGAACCTCAGACAGGGGCGGGACATCGGGTGGCCTTCAGTGGACTACAATGATGTGGTGATGGAAGGTCTTTTTAACAGCAATGACCTTTACCCCTTCCCTGTTCTACACATATACATTGGGCTAAATTACCTTTCATTTTATATAATTATTAACATCCATCCAATGTTATTATCATTATTATTAATAATAATATTAATAATAATCATCATCACCAATTCCATGTGAGCACTAATAATGAAAGTACTAATAACAAAAGGAAAAAAATCTCTTTTCAGTTTGTCCCATCAGCCCTACAGTAAGAAGCTGGGTGGGGGTCAGTCATGCGGTGTTTGGCATGTGAAGGGTTAGAGAAGTACATGACTAGCCAGACATGTTTTCTGGATAAATCGGATAATCGGCAGTGGTCATGTGACTCTGTTTTCCATGATCTTGTGGCTGGCATGTGAGTCGAGGGATGAGCGAACCGAAAGAAGGTGCTGAAATTCCATTTACACTTGAAGAGGTCTGAAATCCAAAGATGGCCCTTTGTGGAGTGTGAGCAGCAGACACCCCCTTAATCTAATGCAGAGTCGGGGAGGCCGATTCATTAATAGCGCCAGGTAGCGACAGATGAGCGACAGTAGCGGTATTTTCACAGCGCCCGCTAGTATTCGCTGTGCTTGGCCGTTGTTCGGTTGTTGACAGCGACTCAGTCGGTGTGCGGTAATGTTGAATACGGGGTTAGGAGTCGCTGTTTGACAGGTTCCGCGCTGTATGGGAGCGCATGACAGCGAATGGCCATAGCGAACGGCTCCCAGCATACTCATTAACAAATCACGCTCAAAAAATGTTCGCGCTGTGAAATGCATGTTTAAACCCCAGAGCGCTGGCGGCGATGGGTTAAAAGTAGTTTTTTAACCCCCAAACAACCATATTTTTTGAAAAAAAAAATACAAGTTTTTCAAAACATTTTGTAATATGAATACATTAATATCAGACCTGTAATATCAATTCTGCACAAATTTTTTTTTTTTTTTTTTTTACCTTAAAAAAAATATCTAACATTGCAGAAGTGGTCACAGAATTTTTGACATTTAAAAAAAAAAAAAAAAACATTAATAGCAATTAATTATGAATATTTTAAAGATTGTTCCATTGAAATGCATTGGAGAGCGCCAGGTAGCGAGAGGTCATACCTGTCGCTGTTCAAGGTCGCTCGCTGGCGCTGTGGGGTGAGGCTGGAATAATGATGAATGATTCGCTATCTGGCGCTCTGTCAGTCGCTAAGCAGGATCGGCTTGATAAATGTGTGATTGCGGAGGGGAGCCGGCGTTCTCGTGGCGGTGACCGTCATTACCGTTCGCTCACCATTCGCTACCTGGCGCTATCCCTTGTTAAATAAGGGCCTAAGATCAGTGTTGGCCGAACCCACAGAAGTTCGGGTTCAGCAAGTTTGGCAGAACGCCATGTAGCGTACAATTCATCATTATCCCAGGCTCAGCGTACAGCGCCGATATTCACGCTTGCAGAGCGTCACGTCTTTCCTGTCGCTACCTGCCGCTCTCCCACACATTTCAATGGACGTTCCTTATAATCCCTTTCCTGATCCCATTTTATTTTATTTTTTTTTTAACTCAAATCAGTCAGACATGTATCCTGGCCTAGAAAATGACATTTTTGAAAACTTTTTTGATTTATAATATTTTTATGCAGAATTGTCCTTACATGTCTGGTATTAAATTGTTCATGTTACAATGTAATAACAATGTCATTTAATGTGTTTTCACTTTGTTACTAGTGGATATATGATCAAAAACAGACTTTAATCACACAGTGTCTGGCGTTCTGGGCTACAACCACCCGATTTTGAGCGCTGGCGCTGTGTAGGGCTATTTTTTTGATGGATATGGTGTGAGTCGGTCGCACTGAGCTGGCGCTGCCGTTCGTTCCCATATAGTGCTGTACAGGTGTAAAGCGCCGGGCAGCGACTGAGATGCTCTGAAATAGTGAACCATGGCCGAGCACAGGGACTACTAGCGGTCGCTCTCAAAGCCTCGCTACAGACGCTCATCTGTCGGTACCTGGCGCTAGTAATGAATCAGCCTGCCCGAGGATTCCCTTGATCTAATACCATCTGAATAAGTACCATAATCCCTCACCCCTCTCTTTTATTTCCTAATCCAATGCAGAGTCTGAAGAGTTTCCTTTTATTGGTTGGAGATTGCCTTAATCTAAAGCATAACCTGCTGATACCCCACCCTTTCCCCAAATCTGAATAGATACCCTCTTTACATACCTCCCAACTGTCCCTGATTTGGAAGAACCGTCCCTATTTTTGTCACCCTGTCCCTCGTTCTCATTTGTCCCTCTTTGAGGTGTAACATGCAGATATGCATCAATAGATGATTCATTTGCATATTCATATTCAAAGAGTTACAATGTATCTCATATCCATCAATCAAAGAGGGGACGTGGGTTAATTTAACCATTTCACTCTTTCCCACCCTGAAAAGTTGGAAGCTGTGTCTTTATGCCATAACTCAAAGCAGAATATAGACAGATAACCCTTTTATCCCCCCATCCATTGCAGAGTCTGAGCAGATACCCCCTTTATTCTCCAATCATACACAAAGACTGAAGCTATAGCCCATTTATTTATTCTAACACGGAGATCCCCTTTATATCCTAACCTAATGCAGAGCCTGAACAGATAAAACCCCCTTGATATCCCCTTTCTAATGCAGAGGTGGAGCAGATTTGGACCACTTTATCTCCTAGTCCAATGCAGAATTTGAGCTCAGCCCCTAGCCACTACCATAAATGTGATTGCAGCGCAGCACTAATGCCCCCCTCCCCTCATTCTATGAGGCCGATTTATTAATAGCGCCAGGTAGCGACAGATGAGCGGCAGTAGCGTTATTTTCACAGCGCCGGCTAGTATTCGCTGTGCTTGGCCGTTGTTCGGTTGTTGACAGCGACTCAGTCGGTGTGCGGTAATGTTGAATACGGGGTTAGGAGTCGCTGTTTGACAGGTTCCGCGCTGTATGGGAGCGCATGACAGCGAATGGCCATAGCGAATGGCTCCCAGCATATTCATTAACAAATCACGCTCAAAAATTTCTCGCGCTGTGAAATGTTTGTTTAAACCCCAGAGCGCTGGCGGCGATGGGTTAAAAGTAGTTTTTTAACCCCCAAACAACCATATTTTTTGCAAAAAAAAAATAAACAAGTTTTTATAAACATTTTGTAATATGAATACATTCATTTCAGACCTGTAATATCAATTCTGCACAATTTTTTTTTTTTACCTTTAAAAAAATATATAACATTGCAGAAGTGGTCACAGAATTTTGGACATTTAAAAAATTAATATTATTAATAACAATTATTTATGAATATTTAAAGATTGCTCCATTGAAATGCATTGGAGAGCGCCAGGTAGCGAGAGGTCATACCTGGCGCTGTGATGGGATTAGTAGCTGTTCGTTGAAGTCCGCTACATGATGAATCCCGCGCTAGCCGACGCTTTCGCCGGCGCTAGCCTCATTTAGCGTGATAAATGTGTGATTGTGTTCGCAGCCTGGCGTTCTGTAGTCGGTAGCCCCCGTTAGCTGGCGATACCTGGCGCTAGTGAGACACTACCTGGCGCTATCACTTGATGAATAAGGTCCTAAGTCTAATTTGATGTAGAATGTGATGAAGATATATACCAACATTCCCAAACCTGTACCCTAATCAAATGCAAAATGTGCACTGCCACCCCTCCTACTGCAATGTATATGTCAAGCAGAGTTGCTGGTTCATTTCATTGTAGTTTGCACCAATCCCTGTTTAACCTCTTATAAGCTGCTAAACCTTCACCCAAATATGTGTGTAGAGGCATGTTTAGCCCTTTCCTCTAATGCAGTGTGGAAGCAGACCCCCCCCTTATCTGTATGGTAAAAATATCCTCTCTCTGTATTCTCTTTATTCAGTGTGGATGGCAAATGGCTCAATGTTTACATTCTCAATGTTAGCAGATCCCCCCTTTAACCCCCAATCTAATTCAAAGTATAAACTACTTCTGTAAATGTCACAGGCAAGACATCAGTGGCTCCTCACACTAGCCCTCCTTTAGCCTGAGACCCCCATAAAGATGGAGTGTCAGCAGATCCCCCCCCCCCCCCCCCCCCCAGTTCAGGACCTGCTCACCCCTGTGCAGAGAGCAGAGACTGCTGCCATCATTCTCAGGTGAAAGGGAACTGATAATAAAAGGTGGAGAGAAGGAGTTATAAAGTGCACTGGCCTGCCTGAGTCATCCCTGAATGATGGGTCAATGCAGTGCACACAAGGGGAGCAGGTGCGACTCACCCGCCTCCCATTGCGTCATTGCGTCTGGCTGAGCTCTGATAGAAAAAAGAGAGTATGGGCTAACTGATGGGGTAGATTCGTTTAGTGCCCCTTTAAACAAGGGCACAAAGGACTTCAACCCGCAGCCACCAACAAGCAGCCTATAGTAAATGTCAGTGGCGTAGATACATTTGTCAGGCTCTGGTGCTAATATTTACTCAATTGGATGCAGCTAGACAGCTAAAGACTGAAACAGCAGAGAAAACTGGTGATTCCAATCTCTAAATGACGTCAAGTGAGCACAAATATGATTAATAAGGTGGTGGAGGAGGAGCAAAAATGATGGGGTTCCCCTGACCTCCTGGGCCCAGGGTGTGATCGCACCCCCTATAGTCCATACCTCCCAAGTGTCCCTGATTTGGAGGGACTGTCCATCTTTTGAGTCTGTGTCCCCCTGCCCCTTGTTGTTCTCCTTTGCCCCTCTTTATAGTTTAAAGTGGACCAAAACCCAGGATTTTGACTATTCTAGGTTTTGGTCCTTTCCCCCGAGGCACCCCGATCGGGGGTGCCCCGCTGGGTGAAACCCCCCAGATCATCTGAACGTAACTCACCTCTTCCCAGTCCTACGGCGCATGTGCGGCCGCTCGTTCCTATCAGCGTGCTCGAGCATGTTGGTGGGCGCATTCCACGCTACCCTCTAACAGGGAGTGTGCCCGAGGCGGCCATTCACAAATGCCTGGCTAGAGGGATAGCAGGGATGTGGCATTGGATCGGAAAACAAGGTAAGTGTATGGGGCGATCTGGGGGGTTTCACACAGCGGGGCATCCCGATTTTTTATGCGGGGCATCCCTGATTTTGTGGGAGGGAATCGATCGGTGTGGGTTTTGATCCACTTTAACATGCAGATCTGCATCAATAAATGATTCATTTGCCTATTTAAAGTGTTTATATTGTTGTAACTGTTAAACCCTATCTCCTATCCATTCCTCAATGAGGGGGTGTGGCCTAATTTAACAAATGTCCCTCTTTCCCACCCTGAAAAGTTGGTACATATGTATAGTCAGTGGTGGTGAACCTATGGCACCCATGCCAGAGGCGCCCGTCATCTTTCCATTACACGTATTTGGGGTTTTTTTTCATGTTCCCCCTGGTGCCAGAGCCATCAGGTTGGCACTTAGATAAAGTTTCAGGTTGCAGTTTGGGCACTCGGCCCCTAAATGTTTTGTCATCACTGGTCTATTCCATTCCCCTGACCCTCAGCATATAATATTGGCTTTGGGTTTAGGAGGGGCTGACTCTGAACTTGTGTGGAGCTCCAAAACCCCTGATGGTGGCCATGCTGCACATGGTAAATGAAGCTGCCCACACTTTAAGCCCAGTCTAGGAGGACAGTGGTGACTTGGACCAAACATGAAAGTGACTACTAACCTGGCCAGTCACTATATGTGTCTCTATGCTCCATGCAGCTCATGCTAAGGAGCTGGAGATTGTCTTTAAAGTGGACCATCACCCTCCCGTGATCGGCCCGGGAATCTATAAGATTCCCGGGCCGATCACTTCCCTCCCCGCGGGACATCCGAGATCGGGATGTCCCGCGGAGTGAAACCCCCCCAAACGGCCCAAATCCTCTTACCTTGTCTTCGGCGGCGGCCGGCCGCCGGCGCCTCCCTCGCGCCCTTCTAGACGTGCGCGCGCCCGCGCCGGCCGTCTGTGAATGGCCGGCGCGCGCACATCAAGAGTGACGCGTGGGAGGCGGCAGGCGGAGGAGCCGCTTGTCCATTGCTGTCAGATGGCTTGTCCGTCCGCGCTGATTGGACGCCGCGGCCACGTGGGAGCGGGGAGAGGTGAGTTTTCCGGGTGATCGGGGGGGTTTCACACAGCGGGGCACCCCGATCGGGGGTGCCCCACCAAAGTGGACCAAGACCCAGGATAGTCAAAATCCTGGGTGTTGGTCCACTTTAAGCAGACATAAACCCTCCCTTGAAACTCTGTGCCAGGGAGGATCCTGGTTCATAAGGACACTATACTAACCTAATCTACCCCCTCATTCATCAGTGGGGCCTGCATGAGTGAGCTACTCACCTTTTCCAGCTGACAGGAAACTGTTACCAGCTGTACACACAGACATCCATTAGGAGACATGAGGAACTGCAGTGTGCTTCGGTTGCCTGTCCTGTGGCTTTCAGAGCTTCATGAGAAAAAGGGGGTCCTACATTCTTGGTTCCCAGGCTGCAGTAGTAGGTGGATAAGGGTCCTTGCTGACCCGGACCCTACCTGGCACAGAGTTGCCAGAAAGGTTGTCATGTAGTTTCTATATAACGCTTATTAAGCCACTTACCAGGAACAGGCCTGAACATAGAGAATTGAGCCTGTGTTCTAGCCTTATAGAAAGCTGAAGTATCAGCAGGGACGGGCTGGGGGCCAAAAATCAGCCGGGGATTTTAGCCAAATAACCAGCCCATGAGCTGAGCTCCGCCCCCCAGGGTACTTTTGAGCAGGCAAATGAGTCTAGCACGGCAGGGGCAGATCATGGCCATTGGTAGAAATGGCTACTCTTAAAATGGACCAAAACCCAGGGCCCGACGACCCTGAATTCTAAAAAATGTCAGAGCCGCTTGATCCCCTCCCCCTGGGGCATCCAGAATTGGGAATGCCCTGCTGTGTAAAGCCCCCCAGGTCGCCTGGTATACTCACCTTCTCCCCTGGACCAACAGCGCATGCGCAAGCAGCGGCAGCTCCCTGCTATCTCTAGCAGGGCCCGCGCCAGGCATTTGTGATAGCTGGTGTGTGCACGATCCCTGTTATGGGTAGCGGGGGAAGCACTTGGGCCTGCTTCCTTAGACAAAGGCTTAGACGAAGGGCAGGACGTTATCCCAAGCAAGCTGATTGGACTAGACACTGTGCAGGACCAGAGAAAGGTGAGTTAGATCGGGTGACCCGGGGGGTTTGTTACAGTGGGGCATCCCCCAATAGCCATGATGCTGGGGCTATAAGCATTGTAGGGGAAAATTGTGGGATGGGATGTCTTAGCTAGGGTACAACGGAGACAGTATTGGGGGAGATTTGAGAGACAGGGAGCTAAGGGGAGTGTTAGAAGAGAACGGGCAGACTGATTCATCACTAACGCCAGGTAGCGACAGATGAGCGTCTGTAGCAGGCTTTTTCAAAGCGCCCGCTAGTAGTCGCTGTGCTCGGGCGTAGGTCGCTAGTTCCTAGCGACTCAGTCGCTGTGCATTAATGATGAATACATTGTGAGGAGTCGCTACAGTACAGTACAGTACAGTACAGCACTGTATGGGAGCGTATGTTAGAGACTGGTCAGTGTGACCGACTCACACCATATTCAGCAAAAAAACAGCCTCACAAAACTCTGCCGCTGAAATATGCTTTTTTGAAGCCCAGAGCGCAGGAGGCTGTGTGTTTAAAGTGTGTTTTTCAGCATCTATCCACTAGTAACAAAGTGAAAACATATATGCCCTTATTCATCAAGCGATAGCGCCAGGTAGTGTCTGACGAACGCCAGGTAGCGGCAGCTAACGGCGACTACCGACTCAAGTACGCCCGGCGGCGGTCACAATGACGCATTTATCAAGCAAAATGAGGCTAGCGCCGGCGAGAGCGACGGCTAGCGCGGCATTCATCATGAAGCCGCCTGGACCGAACAGCGCCGCTGCAAATTCCCTCACAGCGCCAGGTATGAGCTGTCGCTCCCTGGCGATGTCCAATGCATTTCAATGGAGCAATCTATAATTATTCATAATTAATTGGTATTAATTTTTTTTTTTTTTTTTAATGTCAAAAAATCGGAGACCACTTCTGCAATGTTAGGATTTATTTTTAAGTAAAAAAAAAAATTAAAAGAAATTGTGCAGAATTGATCTAACAGGTCTGAGATTAATGTATTCATATTACAAAATGATTCTAAAAACATGTATAATGTTACATTCAAAAAATATGGTTGTTTAGGGGTTAAAAACTAGTTAATACCCATCGCCGCCAGCGCTCTGGGGTTTAAACAAGGAATGGACAGCGACAGCACATTCGGAGCGTGATTTGTTGATGAATATGAAGCTAGCCGTTCGCTCTGGCCATTCGTTGTCAGGCGCTCACATACAACGCTGGACCTGTGAAACAGCGACCCCCCAGCCCGTATTCAACATTACCGCACACCGACTGAGTCGCTGTCATCAAGCTAATGCCGGCCAAGCACAGCGAATACTGGCTGGCGCTGAAAAAATCACACTACAGTCGCTCATCTGTCGCTACGTGGCGCTATTAATGAATCGGCCTCATAGAATTACAATGTAACAACATTGTAACATGAACACTTTAATGCCAGATCTGTAATGTCATTTCTGAAGAAATATATAAACAATGAAAAAAATGGGGAAAAAACTGCTTTTTCAATGCCAGAACAGGTCACAGAATTATTTGAGATTTTTTGAAAAAAAACAAAAAAAAACCCGTTTAAAGAGAAGAAAAGGATCGTCCATTGAAATGTATGGGAGAGCGACAGGTAGCGAGAGGTCATACCTGGCGCTGTGCAAGGCTAAACGCTGGCGCTGTTAGCTGAGGCTGTGAAAATGATGAATCGGACGCTACATGGCGTTATCCCAGTCGCTAAACAGATTCTGCTTGATAAATGTGTAATTGCGTGCCGTGTCCGGCGTTCACCAGTCGCTACCTCTCATTAACCAGCCACTACCTGACGCTATCCCTTATTAAATAAGGGCTACAGTATATTCTTACAAGGGTTGAAAAAAAATCATGGTAGAAAAAAATTCAATTCATGAGAAAAAAGCCTGAGAACTTCACTTTTAGTGAATCACCACATAGGAAGACAATGAAAGTCAATGGCACTTTTTTACTCCTGGGAAAAGTAATAAACTTTTTACCCCTTTTTACCTGTAGTGACTTTCATTGTCTTTTTATCTGGTGATTCACCAAAAGTGAAATTCTCAGGCTTTTTTCTCATGAATTGAATTTTTTACTACCGTGAGAATCTTTTATAACTCATAAGGGTTGATTCAGAGCCCCTTTCTCGCCATTTTGTTGCGTGAACATTTCCTTTCTCATTCATTTTTCCTCCTCGTCTGATTCAGCAGAGCCTCTTTTCTGCATGAATTATTGTGTGAAATGTTTTCATTTTTCTGTGATTTTTCGTTTGGTAGCAAGACCTCCATGAAAACGTTCTGAAAGGGGCTCTGAATCAACCCTAGAGTGTCTAGGTGAGGTGCCAGATCAGTTATCCCCAAAGAAGTGCAGCCCATCGGGAATTCTCCCTGTGCACCCTTTAACCAGCTCTCCCATGAGAATGACAACCAGGCAACATTTCAAATTGACGGGAAGTGTCCAGCAATACCACATAGAGGCTGATTCATCATTAGCGCCAGGTAGCGACAGATGAGCGTCTGTAACAGGCATTTTCAGAGCGCCCGCTAGTAGTCGCTGTGCTCTGCCATGGGTCGCTACTTTATAGCGACTCAGTCGCTGTTCAGTAATGTTGAATACATTGTGAGGAGTCGCTATTTCACCAGTACAGCACAGTATGGGAGCGCATGTTAGCGACTGCTCATAGCGACCAATTCACACCATACTCAGGAAAAAAACAGCCTCACAAATCTCTGGCGCTGTACTTGTTTGTAGCCCATAGCGCAGGAGGCGGTGTGTTTAAAGTCTGTTTTCAAGCATCTATCAACTAGTAACAAAGCAAAAACATATGGAATTACATTGTAACATGAACACTTTAATGCCAGACCTGTAATGTCATTTCTGAAGAAATATTTAAAAAATGTAAAAAATTAGAAAAAACAGCTTTTTCAATACCAGAAGAGGTCACAGAATTATTTGTGATTTTTGGGAAAAATGAAAAAAAAAAAACGTTTAAAGTGAAGAAAAGGTTCGTCCATTGAAATGTATGGGAGAGCGCCAGGTAGCGAGAGGTCATACCTGGCGCTGTGCAAGGCTGAACGCCAGCGCTGTTCGCAGAGGCTTTGAAAATGATGAATCAGATGCTACATGGCGCTATCCCAGTCGCTAAACAGATTCTGCTTGATAAATGTGGAATTGCGTGCCGTGTCTGGCGTTGACCAGACGCTACCTCTCATTAACCAGGCGCTACCTGACACTATCCTTTCTTAAATAACCCCCATAACATACACTACAGGTGCTCTTCAATTGTGGGGGAGATTGTGGGTGAGTGGGTGTCAGATAGTCGCGGTGGTGCGTCTACCGGGAAAGGGTTAGACAGGCTTGGAGCAGGCATTGCCGGGATTCCAGAAACCCTCGTCAGCGCTTGGCGGCAGCATGCGACAGGGGTTCACGCCATTTGTGCAAATCTTCCATGCTGGGGTGAGGGCCGCCTAGGATGAACTAAAGTGACACGGGACGGATGCTGCTGATTGGTGGCAGACAATTAACCTCCCCGACTAATTGAGCGCTAATGGCCTTTATGCTAATCCGCCTAATTGAACGTCCAGGAATGAGAGTCCGGCAGACACATTTTAACAGCATGGACATCGCAAATCATTAGCCGGATCAAACATCAGACTCCCAATCAGGGGCGGACTGGCCATAGGGAGACCCTGGACAATGCCTGGTGGGACACACAGATTTGGGGCCAGTTGGGCTGCTGCTTTTAACACCTACATTCAATCCCTGGCCCTTGAGGGTTTATTCATCAAGGGATAGCGGCAGGTAGTGTCTCATAGCAGGCAGCGTCTGGTGAACGCTGGGCGCTGTACGCAATACCACATTTATGAAGGTGATTCTGGTGAGCGACTCTAACAGCGCCATGTAGTGTCCGATTCATCATTACAGCTGGCTCAAGTTATAGTTCCGGCGCTCTAGCTTCCAGAGAGCCAGGTATTACCTGTCGCTATCTGAAGCTCTCCCATACATTTCAATGGACGTTCCTTTTCTTCTGTGTAAACAGGGTTTTTTGTTTTTAATTTTTTTTTCTTTCAAATTATTGTGTGACCTCTCCTGACCTAGAAACAGTAATTTTAAAAAACTTTTTTGATTTTTAATATTTTTAAGCAGAATTGTCATTACAGGTATGGCATTAAAGTATTAATGTCACAATGTTACAATGTCATTCCATGTGTTTTCGCTTTGTTACTGGTGGATATGTGTTCAAAAACAGACTTTAATCACACAGCGTCTGGCGCACTATGCTATAGCGACCAGATCCAGAGCGCCGACGCTGTGTGTTTTTTTGTTGAATATGGTGTAAGTCGCTGAGAGTCGGTCGCAATGAGCTGGCGCTACCTCTCGTTCCCTGCAGCGCTGTACTGGTGTTAGAGCACCCAACATACATCACATTCATCAATGCCGGCCAGGTTACTACAGTGAATGAGGCGCTCTGCTACAGCGCCCGATAGTCAATCACAGCGTATACTAGCGGTCGCTCTTAGCACCTCTGTACAGGCACTAATCTGCGCTAGTAATGAATCAGCCTGTTAGTCTCCCTCTCAGCCCCATGTACCCACAAACCAAGGAACCCCAGCCCTCAGTCCTATAGTCCCTGCATAATAGCCTCACCAGGGATATCTCAGCCCCTGATTTTTGGCCCCAGTCCACCACTACTTCCAAGCTAAACATGTGCTGCCCTGTGCCGGAGCTCAGTACAGCAACTCTACCTGCTGCTGCATCTTGATCTACAATCACAACACGACAGGTCCTCTTTCATTCACAACCTAGAGGTCAGTGCAGGGCAGATTGCCACCGGCAAGAGGAAATGCCTGCCATGCCTCCACCACTGAAAATGGCTCAATTTACACACCTGCCGCTAATAAGTAACTGCCACACTCCATTAACTGCCAGGCCAGGACCCCACCTCATTATGGAGACTTTCCCTTACCTGGTGCCCTCATATCACCCACACCCTGAAGTGAGCCAGCATGACATGCCTCCCAAAAGGATATTCCAGTTCTGCACCCAAATCCAGACACCATCACTGTCTGGGAGGCCGATTCATTAATAGCGGCTGGTAGCGACAGTTGAGCGACTGTAGCGGCATTTTCAGAGCGCCCGCTAGTAGTCGCTGTGCTTGCCCGTTGTTCGGTTGTTGATAGCGACTCAGTCGGTTTGCCGTAATGTTGAATATTGGGTGAGGAGTCGCTATTTGACAGGTTCCGCGCTGTATGGGAGCGCATGATAGCGACTGGCCCTAGCGACCGGCTCCCACCATATTCATTAAAAAATCACGTTCAAAAAATTCTCGTGCTGTAAAATGCATGTTTAAACCCCAGAGCGCTGGCGGCGATGGGTTAAAAGTAGTTTTTTAACCCCTAAACCACCATATTTTTGGAAACCAAAAAAAAACAAGTTTTTTAAATAATTTAGTAATATGAATACATTAATATCAGACCTGTAATATCAATTCTGTACAATTTATTTTTTTTTATTTTTTTTCCCTTAAAAAATTATCTAAAATGGCAGAAGTGGTCACAGAATTTTTCACATTAAAAAAAAAAAAATTAATAACAATTAATTATTAATATTTAAAGATTGTTCCATTGAAATGCATTGGAGAGCGCCAGGTAGCGAGAGGTCATACCTGTCGCTGTTCAAGGTCGGACGCTGGCGCTGTGGGGTGAGGCTGGAATAATGATGAATGAGTGGCTATATGGCGCTATCTCAGTCGCTAAGCAGGATCGGCTTGATAAATGTGTGATTGTGGTGGGGAGCCGGCGTTCTCGTGGCGGAGCCCGTCATTACCGGCCGCTCACCAGTCGCTACCTGTCGCTATTCCTTCATAAATAAGGGCCTTGGTTGTGAGTTCTGGTCTCTGGAAAACAACTAAAGCAGCCAAATGCCTCCAAACGGCATGAGAAGAGCATCAAATGTCCGAGGAATATTGTGCCAATTAAAAAAAAATCAGAGGTCCCATTTAACAATACCATTTTTTAAGAGTGAACAAAGAATCCTTCTTTAACTCCTCTAAACATCTGTGTATATTTCTAGATGTCCCCTTTAACAAAATACTGTATTTTTAGAGTGACGGCGCCCTCGTTTAACTCAAGTAATTAAGTAGTAGCTCATGGCGGAGGTCCCCTTAAATGGACAAGCAAAGGGTTAAAACACCTTGCATTCTGCTTGCCCCGTGCTGGCTGTCAGGGGTGGCATCTTTCATTTCCCAGCACTTTGCATTCCCTGATAAACCCTCCAGAACTTGCTACCTTCTGCTGACTCATTTTTCAGGGTCCCCCCGAAAGGAATTGACTTCTGAAGGGACCCACACATTGACCCATGCATGGATAAGTCATCATCTGCTGCTGAGGGGGGAGAGAGTTCACTTGGAGTTATTAGGAAATATAAAACAGGCTGAATGAAAGCTGGATGAAACATACAGCTCCTGACAGCATGAGGAAAGCAGAAAACAAGCTCATTTAACCATTTGCATGGAATGTCCCTTTAAAGTTTTGGTCCTTTCCCCCGTGGCACCCCAATCGTTGTGTGAAACCCCCTGGTCACCCGAACAAACTCACCTATTCCCAGTCCTACGACCCATGCGCGGCCACTCGTCCATTCAGTGCGCTCAGATCTGCTTGAGCCCCTTGGGGGCTGGGGGGTTTGACACAGTGGGGCATCCCGATGCCCAGAGGGGAGGAAATCAATCGGCCAGGGAATTTTATAGATTCTCTGTGGGTTTTGGTCCACTTTAAGTCAGCCTTTTTTTTATAGAAAAAGCCTAGTAAACCATAGCAACCTTCCCACTTTCATTGTAACAAAAAAGTAGTAACATTAAAAGTAATATATTAATGAAAGGGAATAAATCCGCTCTAGTTCTTAAAGTGGAACAAAACCCGTGATTTTCACAATCCTGGGTTTTAGTCCATCTCCCTGGGGCAGCCCGATTAGGTATGTCCCACTGCGTGAATCCCTGACGATGGGCCCCTATGCATACCCCAACGGTGTTCCTACGGCATGGCTCTCCTCCAATGAGCTTCATCAACTGTGCCACTTTTAGAGGGAAGGTCCCACTTTGATACATAACTAGTTGATATATATATATGAGATAGATAGATAGATGATAGATAGATAGATAGATAGATAGATAGATAGATAGATAGATAGATAGATATGAATACACAATAGATATGATATGACATAATAAAGGATGTGTCAGATATTCCTGTGTGTAATAGATACATACATAGATAGATAGATGATACATAAATGTATAGATAGATATGGGATAGATAGATAGATAGATAGATAGATAGATAGATAGATAGATAGATATGGGATGGATAGATTGATTGATACATAAGTATATAGATAGATTAATATGGGATAGATAGATAGATAGATAGATAGATAGATAGATAGATAGATAGATATGGGATGGAAGGATGGCTAGATTGATACATAAGTAGATAGGTAAATATGAGATAGATAGATAGATAGATAGATAGATATGGGATGGATGTATAGATTGATACATAAATAGATAGATAGATAGATAGATAGATAGATAGATAGATAGATAGATAGATATGGGATGGATGTGTAGATTGATACATAAGTATATAGATAGATGTATAGATAGAAGTATATAGATAGATGAATATGTGATAGATAGCTTGATATATATAGATAGATAGATAGATAGATAGATAGATAGATAGATAGATAGATAGATATGGGATGGAAGGATGGCTAGATTGATACATAAGTAGATAGGTAAATATGGGATAGATAGATAGATAGATAGATAGATAGATAGATAGATAGATAGATAGATAATGCATGGCAAGATTGATACATAAGTAGATAGATTAAATATGGGATAGACATAGGATAGATAGGAGATAGACAGATAGATATGGGATGGATGTATAGATTGTTACACAGTAGATAGATAGATAGATAGATAGATAGATAGATAGATAGATAGATAATGGATGGCAAGATAGACATAGGATAGATAAGAGATAGACAGATATGGGATGAATGTATAGATTGATACATAGTAGATAGATAGATAGATAGATAGATAGATAGATAGATAGATAGATATTGGGTGGGATGTCTAGATTGATACATAAGTAGATAGGTAAATATGGGATAGCTAAATAGATAGATAGATAGATAGATAGATAGATAGATAGATAGATAATGGATGGCAAGATTGATACATAAGTAGATAGATTAAATATGGGATAGATAGACATAGGATAGATAGGAGATAGACAGATAGATATGGGATGGATGTATAGATTGTTACACAGTAGATAGATAGCTAGATAGATAGATAGATAGATAGATAGATAGATAGATAGATAGATATTAGTAAATAGAAGTAAATAGATATCAGAAACAGAGATGTACATGTTACATTTCATTACATTAAAAACAATATGAAGATATTTCTCTTCCTTTTTCCTTCCCATCCACATTCAGCAGCCACTACACACAGGTCTCCAGACACTAACCCTGGCGCGCGGCGTCTGCGCGGTTTTGCCGCCATGGCGTGTTGTGGTGTGACTAGCGGGTCAGCTGATGGCTGGGCTCGTGAGAGGAATTTTTCAATAAGTGAGAGGAAAGCGGCGTCACGCTGCGCTCATTCCTTAGCGATCCATCATGGGAGCCCGGGGCTCATGCTTGCTAATGAAGTGAGTGGCACAGCAGCGGCCATTACCATGTGAGGAGCGTCCTGAATGGGCTTCTGATGCTTTTTTCATCATTTTTCCAGATGCTGAGGAACTACAAATGCCAGGATGCCTTGACCCTCTCTGTCCTGCACAGCACCAGGATCATTACAGGCAGCTCCGCGTATAGCACCGGAGCTCTAGCTTCCAGAGCGCCAGGTATTACCTGTCGCTACCTGTCGCTCTCCCATACATTTCAATGGACGTTCCTTTTCTTCTGTTTAAACAAGGTTTTTTGATTTTAATTAATTTTTTTTTTCTCAATTATGTCACCTCTCCTGGCCTAGAAAAAGTCATTTTTGAAAACTTTTTTATATTTTTATGCAGAATTGTCATTACAGGTCTGGCACTAAAGTGTCAATGTCACAGTGTTACAACAATGTCATGTGTTTTCGCTTTGTTACTGGTGGATATGTGTTCAAAAACAGACTTTAATCACACAGCGTCTGGCGCTACCTTTCGCTCCCTGCAGCGCTGTACTGGTGTTAGAACTCCCAACATACATCTCATTCATCAATGCCGGCCAGGTTACTACAGCGACTGAGGCGCTCTATCACAGCGCCCCATAGCCGATCACAGAGTCTACTAGCGGTGGCTCTAAGCGCCTATGTACGGACGCTCATCTGCCGATACCTGGCGCTAGTCATGAATCAGCCTGTCCATATAGCTTACTTGTGGCATCACCCAGCAACAACACTGCCTGACATGTAATGTAAACCGTTATTACTTGCCTTTAAATATGGGGTGGGCCCATGAGTCAGTTCTATTGGTGGGCCCCAGTCCGACACTGTCTATAGATATCTATATATCAAACCTGGAAGAGGGACAAACAAGAACGATTGAGGGCAGCAGTTGAAACTGGACTTATAGAAGCTATAATCAGGCACTAAAAGGGGACCTCCAGAAATGACTCCTGGTCTGCCATCTGGATGCCCAGAGGTGGGAGTTGTAAGATGACCTTAGATCATTTTTGACTAGAGGTCAGCTTTAATAGTTTTACAATCTAAAGTGGACCAAAATTGTCGATCGAGCAGATTTCCTACTCACTAGGCGTCCCAATTTGGGTAAGGATACCAGCAGGTGGCCTTACAGCTTTCAGTCCACTTTCCTAAGAGAGAATCACACTATCAAGCAATCCCGTGTTGTTTAGTATTCATAACTAGGTTGCACAACCTGAAGCTAGTTGGAGGGTTGAGCAAAGTTAGAAAATATTATTTTCCTGAAAGAGTAGTAGATGCTTGGAACAAACTTCCAGCTGAGGTGGCTGGAAAATCAATAGTAAGTGACACACATAAGGACAAACTAGATGTGTAATCCAAAAAATAGGGGTTAAAGTGGAACAAAACCAACCAGTGGCCGGTCTGGAATTACTGGCTTTCATCTGGGGCACCCCAAATCTGGATGCCCCACTGTGTGACACCCCATAGTGCATCCAGACACCCACAGCTTTCTCCAGTGTAACATCACATGCGTGGGCTCACGTCCAATAAGAGACACCTGCTTAACTAATGTCATTTGTCACACGGCTCTTGTTGTCAATGGGGAGCGCACGCTGCCGCATCCCCTGCATCCCCAGCGTCGTGTGCCTGCTTTCATCCATGTAGGCTGGCACGGAAGTGCGCACGCGGCCCGGGATGCAGGGGATGCGGCAGCGTGCCTATTATAGTCATTGAGAAGCGTTTGCCAAAAGATGGAAAAGTAGCAAACCATTGGACCGGAAACTTGGAGAGGTGAGTTTATGTGGGCAAACTAAGGGGTTTCACAGAGAGGGGCATCCCAGGGGAACCAGAAAAGTCATAATCCCAGGTTTTGTTCCGCATTAAACAGCAGCGGTCACCCTGCTTTAACTGTAACCCAACGTATGTCATGGTTGGCTGATAAATCCACACAGCACAGTTGCAGCTTAAACAAGGTAGCGCTACTTTATTGACTTGCCACATTCACGGATCAGGGCTGCAACTTCCAGAAAGCAAAGTCACGGTATCAGCTTATCTCAGGCAATATGCCCCTCTGTCATTTGGCAAACAGTTCTCATTGACTATAATAGAGGGCGCACGCTGCCGCATCCCCTGCATCCCGTTCCACAGTTAGTCACAGTGCACACGCTGTCGCATCCCCTGCATCCCGTTCCACAGTTAGTCACAGTGCACACGCTGTCGCATCCCCTGCATCCCGTTCCACAGTTAGTCACAGTGCGCACGCTGCCGCATCCCCTGCATCCAGTACCACAGTTAGTCACAGTGCACACGCTGCCGCATCCCCTGCATCCAGTTCCACAGTTAGTCACAGTGTGCACACTGCCGCATCCCCCGCTTCCCGTTCCACAGTTAGTCTCAGTGCGCACGCTGCCGCATCCCCTGCGTCCAGATCCACAGTTAGTCACAGTGCGCACGCTGCCACATCCCCTGCATACAGATCCACAGCTAGTCACAGTGCGCGCGCTGCCGCATCCCCCGCATCCCGTTCCACAGTTAGTCACAGTGCACACGCTGTCGCATCCCCTGCATCCCGTTCCACAGTTAGTCTCAGTGCGCACGCTGCCGCATCCCCTGCGTCCAGATCCACAGTTAGTGACAGTGTGCACGCTGCCGCATCCCCCGCATCCCGTTCCACAGTTAGTCACAGTGCGCACACTGCCGCATCCCCCGCATCCCGTTCCACAGTTAGTCACAGTGTGCACGCTGCCGCATCCCCTGCATCCAGTTCCACAGTTAGTCACAGTGCACACGCTGCCGCATCCCCTGCATCCCGTTCCACAGTTAGTCACAGTGCACACGCTGCCGCATCCCCTGCGTCCAGATCCACAGTTAGTCACAGTGCACACGCTGTCGCATCCCCCGCATCCCGTTCCACAGTTAGTCATAGTGCGCACGCTGCCGCATCCCCCGCATCCCGTTCCACAGTTAGTCACAGTGCGCACGCTGCCACATCCCCCGCATCCCGTTCCACAGTTAGTCACAGTGTGCACGCTGCCGCATCCTCTGCATCCAGTACCACAGTTAGTCACAGTGCACACGCTGCCGCATCCCCTGCATCCAGTTCCACAGTTAGTCACAGTGTGCACGCTGCCGCATCCCCTGCATCCAGTTCCACAGTTAGTCACAGTGCACACGCTGCCGCATCCCCTGCATCCCGTTCCACAGTTAGTCACAGTGCACACGCTGCCGCATCCCCTGCGTCCAGATCCACAGTTAGTCACAGTGCACACGCTGTCGCATCCCCCGCATCCCGTTCCACAGTTAGTCACAGTGCGCACGCTGCCGCATCCCCTGCATCCCGTTCCACAGTTAGTCACAGTGCACACGCTGCCGCATCCCCTGCATCCCGTTCCACAGTTAGTCACAGTGCACACGCTGTCGCATCCCCTGCGTCCAGATCCACAGTTAGTCACAGTGTGCACGCTGTCGCATCCCCTGCATCCAGTTCCACAGTTAGTCACAGTGCGCACGCTGCCGCATCCCCTGCATCCAGTTCCACAGTTAGTCACAGTGCACACGCTGCCGCATCCCCCGCATCCAGTTCCACAGTTAGTCACAGTGCGCACGCTGCCGCATCCCCTGTATCCCGTTCCACAGTTAGTCACAGTGTGCACGCTGCCGCATCCCCTGCATCCAGTTCCACAGTTAGTCACAGTGCACACGCTGCCGCATCCCCTGCATCCCGTTCCACAGTTAGTCACAGTGCACACGCTGCCGCATCCCCTGCATCCAGTTCCACAGTTAGTCACAGTGCACACGCTGCCGCATCCCCTGCATCCCGTTCCACAGTTAGTCACAGTGCACACGCTGCCGCATCCCCTGCGTCCAGATCCACAGTTAGTCACAGTGTGCACGCTGCCGCATCCCCCGCATCCCGTTCCACAGTTAGTCACAGTGTGCACGCTGCCGCATCCCCCGCATCCCGTTCCACAGTTAGTCACAGTGCACACGCTGCCACATCCCCTGCATCGAGTTCCACAGTTAGTCACAGTGCACACGCTGCCGCATCCCCCGCATCCCGTTCCACAGTTAGTCACAGTGCGCACGCTGCCGCATCCCCTGCATCCAGTTCCACAGTTAGTCACAGTGCACACGCTGCCGCATCCCCTGCATCCCGTTCCACAGTTAGTCACAGTGCACACGCTGCCGCATCCCCTGCGTCCAGATCCACAGTTAGTCACAGTGTGCACGCTGCCGCATCCCCTGCATCCCGTTCCACAGTTAGTCACAGTGTGCACGCTGCCGCATCCCCCGCATCCCGTTCCACAGTTAGTCACAGTGCACACGCTGCCGCATCCCCTGCATCCCGTTCCACAGTTAGTCTCAGTGCGCACGCTGTCGCATCCCCTGCGTCCAGATCCACAGTTAGTCACAGTGTGCACGCTGCCGCATCCCCCGCATCCCGTTCCACAGTTAGTCACAGTGCACACGCTGTCGCATCCCCTGCGTCCAGATCCACAGTTAGTCACAGTGTGCACGCTGCCGCATCCCCCGCATCCCGTTCCACAGTTAGTCACAGTGTGCACGCTGCCGCATCCCCTGCATCCAGTTCCACAGTTAGTCACAGTGTGCACGCTGCCGCATCCCCTGCATCCCGTTCCACAGTTAGTCACAGTGCACACGCTGCCGCATCCCCTGCGTCCAGATCCACAGTTAGTCACAGTGTGCACGCTGCCGCATCCCCCGCATCCCGTTCCACAGTTAGTCACAGTGTGCACGCTGCCGCATCCCCCGCATCCCGTTCCACAGTTAGTCACAGTGCGCACGCTGCCGCATCCCCTGCATCCCGTTCCACAGTTAGTCACAGTGTGCACGCTGCCGCATCCCCCGCATCCCGTTCCACAGTTAGTCACAGTGTGCACGCTGCCGCATCCCCCGCATCCCGTTCCACAGTTAGTCACAGTGTGCACGCTGCCGCATCCCCTGCATCGAGTTCCACAGTTAGTCACAGTGTGCACGCTGCCGCATCCCATGCATCCAGTTCCACAGTTAGTCACAGTGCACACGCTGCCGCATCCCCTGCATCCCGTTCCACAGTTAGTCACAGTGCACACGCTGCCGCATCCCCTGCGTCCAGATCCACAGTTAGTCACAGTGTGCACGCTGCCGCATCCCCCGCATCCCGTTCCACAGTTAGTCACAGTGTGCACGCTGCCGCATCCCCCGCATCCCGTTCCACAGTTAGTCACAGTGTGCACGCTGCCGCATCCCCTGCATCCCGTTCCACAGTTAGTCACAGTGCACACGCTGTCGCATCCCCTGCGTCCAGATCCACAGTTAGTCACAGTGCACACGCTGCCGCATCCCCTGCATCCCGTTCCACAGTTAGTCACAGTGCACACGCTGCCGCATCCCCTGCGTCCAGATCCACAGTTAGTCACAGTGTGCACGCTGCCGCATCCCCCGCATCCCGTTCCACAGTTAGTCACAGTGTGCACGCTGCCGCATCCCCCGCATCCCGTTCCACAGTTAGTCACAGTGCGCACGCTGCCGCATCCCCTGCATCCCGTTCCACAGTTAGTCACAGTGCACACGCTGCCGCATCCCCTGCATCCAGTTCCACAGTTAGTCACAGTGTGCACGCTGCCGCATCCCCTGCATCCCGTTCCACAGTTAGTCACAGTGTGCACGCTGCCGCATCCCCTGCATCCAGTTCCACAGTTAGTCACAGTGCGCACGCTGCCGCATCCCCTGCATCCAGTTCCACAGTTAGTCACAGTGCACACGCTGCCGCATCCCCTGCATCCAGTTCCACAGTTAGTCACAGTGCACACGCTGCCGCATCCCCTGCATCCCGTTCCACAGTTAGTCACAGTGCACACGCTGCCGCATCCCCTGCATCCAGTTCCACAGTTAGTCACAGTGCACACGCTGCCGCATCCCCTGCATCCCGTTCCACAGTTAGTCACAGTGTGCACGCTGCCGCATCCCCTGCATCCAGATCCACAGTTAGTCACAGTGCGCACACTGCCGCATCCCCTGCATCCAGTTCCACAGTTAGTCACAGTGCGCACGCTGCCGCATCCCCTGCATCCAGTTCCACAGTTAGTCACAGTGCACACGCTGCCGCATCCCCTGCATCCCGTTCCACAGTTAGTCACAGTGTGCACGCTGCCGCATCCCCTGCATCCAGATCCACAGTTAGTCACAGTGCGCACACTGCCGCATCCCCTGCATCCAGTTCCACAGTTAGTCACAGTGCACACGCTGCCGCATCCCCTGCATCCCGTTCCACAGTTAGTCACAGTGTGCACGCTGCCGCATCCCCTGCATCCAGATCCACAGTTAGTCACAGTGCGCACACTGCCGCATCCCCTGCATCCAGTTCCACAGTTAGTCACAGTGCGCACGCTGCCGCATCCCCTGCATCCAGTTCCACAGTTAGTCACAGTGCACACGCTGCCGCATCCCCTGCATCCCGTTCCACAGTTAGTCACAGTGTGCACGCTGCCGCATCCCCTGCATCCAGATCCACAGTTAGTCACAGTGCGCACACTGCCGCATCCCCTGCATCCAGTTCCACAGTTAGTCACAGTGCGCACGCTGCCGCATCCCCTGCATCCAGTTCCACAGTTAGTCACAGTGCGCACGCTGCCGCATCCCCTGCATCCAGTTCCACAGTTAGTCACAGTGCGCACGCTGCCGCATCCCCTGCATCCAGTTCCACAGTTAGTCACAGTGTGCACGCTGCCGCATCCCCCGCATCCCGTTCCACAGTTAGTCACAGTGCACACGCTGCCGCATCCCCTGCATCCAGTTCCACAGTTAGTCACAGTGCACACGCTGCCGCATCCCCCGCATCCCATTCCACAGTTAGTCACAGTGCGCACACTGCCGCATCCCCTGCATCCAGTTCCACAGTTAGTCACAGTGCGCACACTGCCGCATCCCCTGCATCCAGTTCCACAGTTAGTCACAGTGCACACGCTGCCGCATCCCCCGCATCCCATTCCACAGTTAGTCACAGTGCGCACACTGCCGCATCCCCTGCATCCAGTTCCACAGCTAGTCACAGTGCGCACGCTGCCGCATCCCCTGCATCCAGTTCCACAGTTAGTCACAGTGCACACGCTGCCGCATCCCCCGCATCCCATTCCACAGTTAGTCACAGTGCGCACACTGCCGCATCCCCCGCATCCCGTTCCACAGTTAGTCACAGTGCGCACGCTGCCGCATCCCCTGCGTCCAGATCCACAGTTAGTCACAGTGTGCACGCTGCCGCATCCCCCACATCCCGTTCCACAGTTAGTCACAGTGTGCACGCTGCCGCATCCCCTGCATCCAGTTCCACAGTTAGTCACAGTGTGCACGCTGCCGCATCCCCTGCATCCAGTTCCACAGTTAGTCACAGTGCACACGCTGCCGCATCCCCTGCATCCCGTTCCACAGTTAGTCACAGTGCACACGCTGCCGCATCCCCTGCGTCCAGATCCACAGTTAGTCACAGTGTGCACGCTGCCGCATCCCCCGCATCCCGTTCCACAGTTAGTCACAGTGTGCACGCTGCCGCATCCCCCGCATCCCGTTCCACAGTTAGTCACAGTGCACACGCTGTCGCATCCCCTGCGTCCAGATCCACAGTTAGTGACAGTGTGCACGCTGCCGCATCCCCCGCATCCCGTTCCACAGTTAGTCACAGTGCACACGCTGTCGCATCCCCTGCGTCCAGATCCACAGTTAGTCACAGTGCACACGCTGCCGCATCCCCTGCGTCCAGATCCACAGTTAGTCACAGTGTGCACGCTGCCGCATCCCCCGCATCCCGTTCCACAGTTAGTCACAGTGCGCACACTGCCACATCCCCCGCATCCAGTTCCACAGTTAGTCACAGTGCGCACACTGCCGCATCCCCCGCATCCCGTTCCACAGTTAGTCACAGTGCGCACACTGCCGCATCCCCTGCATCCCGTTCCACAGTTAGTCACAGTGTGCACGCTGCCGCATCCCCCGCATCCCGTTCCACAGTTAGTCACAGTGTGCACGCTGCCGCATCCCCCGCATCCCGTTCCACAGTTAGTCACAGTGCACACGCTGCCGCATCCCCTGCATCCAGTTCCACAGTTAGTCACAGTGCACACGCTGCCGCATCCCCCGCATCCCATTCCACAGTTAGTCACAGTGCGCACACTGCCGCATCCCCTGCATCCAGTTCCACAGTTAGTCACAGTGCGCACACTGCCGCATCCCCTGCATCCAGTTCCACAGTTAGTCACAGTGCACACGCTGCCGCATCCCCCGCATCCCATTCCACAGTTAGTCACAGTGCGCACACTGCCGCATCCCCTGCATCCAGTTCCACAGCTAGTCACAGTGCGCACGCTGCCGCATCCCCTGCATCCAGTTCCACAGTTAGTCACAGTGCACACGCTGCCGCATCCCCCGCATCCCATTCCACAGTTAGTCACAGTGCGCACACTGCCGCATCCCCCGCATCCCGTTCCACAGTTAGTCACAGTGCGCACGCTGCCGCATCCCCTGCGTCCAGATCCACAGTTAGTCACAGTGTGCACGCTGCCGCATCCCCCACATCCCGTTCCACAGTTAGTCACAGTGTGCACGCTGCTGCATCCCCTGCATCCAGTTCCACAGTTAGTCACAGTGCACACGCTGCCGCATCCCCTGCATCCCGTTCCACAGTTAGTCACAGTGCACACGCTGCCGCATCCCCTGCGTCCAGATCCACAGTTAGTCACAGTGTGCACGCTGCCGCATCCCCCGCATCCCGTTCCACAGTTAGTCACAGTGTGCACGCTGCCGCATCCCCCGCATCCCGTTCCACAGTTAGTCACAGTGCACACGCTGTCGCATCCCCTGCGTCCAGATCCACAGTTAGTGACAGTGTGCACGCTGCCGCATCCCCCGCATCCCGTTCCACAGTTAGTCACAGTGCACACGCTGTCGCATCCCCTGCGTCCAGATCCACAGTTAGTCACAGTGCACACGCTGCCGCATCCCCTGCGTCCAGATCCACAGTTAGTCACAGTGTGCACGCTGCCGCATCCCCCGCATCCCGTTCCACAGTTAGTCACAGTGCGCACACTGCCACATCCCCCGCATCCAGTTCCACAGTTAGTCACAGTGCGCACACTGCCGCATCCCCCGCATCCCGTTCCACAGTTAGTCACAGTGCGCACACTGCCGCATCCCCTGCATCCCGTTCCACAGTTAGTCACAGTGTGCACGCTGCCGCATCCCCCGCATCCCGTTCCACAGTTAGTCACAGTGCACACGCTGCCGCATCCCCTGCATCCCGTTCCACAGTTAGTCTCAGTGTGCACGCTGCCGCATCCCCCGCATCCCGTTCCACAGTTAGTCACAGTGCACACGCTGCCGCATCCCCTGCGTCCAGATCCACAGTTAGTGACAGTGTGCACGCTGCCGCATCCCCCGCATCCCGTTCCACAGTTAGTCACAGTGCACACGCTGCCGCATCCCCTGCGTCCAGATCCACAGTTAGTCACAGTGTGCACGCTGCCGCATCCCCTGCATCCAGATCCACAGTTAGTCACAGTGTGCACGCTGCCGCATCCCCTGCATCCAGTACCACAGTTAGTCTCAGTGCACACGCTGCCGCATCCCCTGCATCCCTTTCCACAGTTAGTCTCAGTGCGCACGCTGCCGCATCCCCTGCATCCCTTTCCACAGTTAGTCACAGTGCACACGCTGTCGCATCCCCTGCGTCCAGATCCACAGTTAGTGACAGTGTGCACGCTGCCGCATCCTCTGCATCCAGTTCCACAGTTAGTCACAGTGCACACGCTGCTGCATCCCCTGCATCCAGTTCCACAGTTAGTCACAGTGCACACGCTGCCGCATCCCCTGCATCCCTTTCCACAGTTAGTCACAGGGTGCACGCTGCCGCATCCCCTGCATCCAGTACCACAGTTAGTCTCAGTGCACACGCTGCCGCATCCCCTGCATCCCTTTCCACAGTTAGTCTCAGTGCGCACGCTGCCGCATCCCCTGCATCCCTTTCCACAGTTAGTCACAGTGTGCACGCTGCCGCATCCTCTGCATCCAGTTCCACAGTTAGTCACAGTGCACACGCTGCTGCATCCCCTGCATCCAGTTCCACAGTTAGTCACAGTGCACACGCTGCCGCATCCCCTGCATCCAGATCCACAGTTAGTCACAGTGTGCACGCTGCCGCATCCCCTGCATCCAGTACCACAGTTAGTCTCAGTGCACACGCTGCCGCATCCCCTGCATCCCTTTCCACAGTTAGTCTCAGTGCGCACGCTGCCGCATCCCCTGCATCCCTTTCCACAGTTAGTCACAGTGTGCACGCTGCCGCATCCTCTGCATCCAGTTCCACAGTTAGTCACAGTGCACACGCTGCCGCATCCCCCGCATCCCGTTCCACAGTTAGTCACAGTGTGCACGCTGCCGCATCCTCTGCATCCAGTTCCACAGTTAGTCACAGTGCACACGCTGCCGCATCCTCTGCATCCAGTTCCACAGTTAGTCACAGTGCACACGCTGCCGCATCCTCTGCATCCAGTTCCCCAGTTAGTCACAGTGCGCACACTGCCGCATCCCCTGCATCCAGTTCCACAGTTAGTCACAGTGCGCACGCTGCCGCATCCCCTGCATCCAGTTCCACAGTTAGTCACAGTGCACACGCTGCCGCATCCCCTGCATCCCGTTCCGAAGTTAGTCACAATGCGCACGCTGCCGCATCCCCTGCATCCAGTACCACAGTTAGTCACAGTGCGCACGCTGCCGCATCCCCTGCATCCAGTACCACAGTTAGTCACAGTGCGCACGCTGCCGCATCCCCTGCATCCAGTACCACAGTTAGTCTCAGTGCGCACACTGCCGCATCCCCTGCATCCAGTACCACAGTTAGTCACAGTGCACACGCTGCCGCATCCCCTGCGTCCAGATCCACAGTTAGTCACAGTGCACACGCTGCCGCATCCCCTGCATCCAGTTCCACAGTTAGTCTCAGTGCGCACACTGCCGCATCCCCTGCATCCAGTTCCACAGTTAGTCTCAGTACGCACACTGCCGCATCCCCTGCATCCAGTTCCACAGTTAGTCTCAGTGCGCACACTGCCGCATCCCCTGCATCCAGTTCCACAGTTAGTCTCAGTGCGCACACTGCCGCATCCCCTGCATCCCGTTCCACAGTTAGTCTCAGTGCGCACACTGCCGCATCCCCTGCATCCCGTTCCACAGTTAGTCTCAGTGCGCGTGCTGCCGCATCCCCTGCATCCAGTTCCACAGTTAGTCACAATGTGTTGGTGGTCTGTCCACCCCACTTTGAGATGAGCACTAACTCACAGAGAATCAGGCAGGAAATCGCTCAGGGTAATGAGTGCTAAGGGGAAGCTTCTCCACTACAGGAACAATAACCACTGCTTGGCTTCCAAACTTCCAGTGGTCCCAGCTCAGAATTAATTCAATGTGCAGGGACAGCTGTCCCGACTCTTCCCTGGGGCTTAGGGGTTTCCAAACAGGGGCACCTTACGGAGTCTAGACACGTCTCTCAGAATCTTTCACTCCCATGGTAGAAGGCTCCTTCACTGTAAGATCCACCCCAAGGCAATGCCATGCATTCCTCCCTACAGCGTCCTTACTTTAGATGTGCAAAACCCTTGCACTGCGAAGCAGTATATCCTCTTCTGCACCCTGCTTGCGGTTCCCGCAACTTCACTGATTTGTCGCCCTAAATTGGGCTTTTATACCTTTGACCCACCAAGTGACCTACTATGGACTCCACCCACTATTCCCCTGGTATTTAGGGTGGCTTCACCCTTTTTTATGGCTTAGGGCCTAACTCCCCCTTTTCCCTCAAGCTTAAAGTCTAACTCTACCCCTTCTGTCTCTTATTAATACATACCTTCAAACTTTTCAGGGTGGGAAAGAGGGATCATTGTTTAATTAAGCCACACCCCCTCATTGAGGGATGGATAGGTGATAGGGTGTCACAGTTACAACAATATAAACACTTTGAATAGGCAAATGAATCATTTATTGATGCAGATCTGCATGTTACTCCTCAAAGAGGGACAAATGAGAACAACGAGGGACAGGGGGACATGGACTCCAAAGAGGGGCAGTCCCTCCAAATCAGGGACAGATATAAGATAACTTCTCCTACTACCTACTTGTTATACAACTTAACCTACTTCTCTCATTTTATAAGGTAGCTCCTCCCTATGCCATCTTATCTGCCATCCTAATGGAGGACAGCAGCGGAAAGGGGAGGGGGTGCACACAGGGATGAACCCTGGCACATAAGGCTACCCTCCTGTATGGATAACTACACCCCATTGGTTCATCCCAAACCCAGGAGCACTGGGGGTTCCCAGCTCTCCAGGCCCGAGACAAAGTCATCCAGCCGGACGCAGTTCTGCCCCATCAGGCATCCTGGGACTCCCGCAGCTTCATGCCACTGGGGCGGCTAATGCACGCAAGAGCCCACTGTGGCATCCCCACGGCAACCTATGGAAACCAACCTCTTCCCTTGACCCATACAGAACCTGTGGACGCACATTCCCTGCCAAGATAAGCTACACTCTCGCTACCCTTCTCTAGGCCTAAGGGATGTGCCCTCCTTACTAACCTTTCCCAGTCTATTTACAGACACGGCTCATTACTTGCCTGGATGTGCCGAGGACGCCCTTGGGTGAGACACTAAACCCAGTTTCCTACTAAATGTATCCTTTCTCCCATGACATGCACCTGCATCCCTCATCTTTTCCCAGGCCCAGAGGAGAAGATCCGATGGACCCCGTTAACCCTATCCTCCCAGCGTCCTATCCATCCTACCCTCCTGTTGCTCTAATTAAATCCCCTTTTACTGAATAAAGGTGTACCTGTGGTCTTTACTACTACAGATGGACCGTGTGGCCTCCTCAATCGACCTGATCTGCTTATCTCCACAACAGGGTCACAGACAGCAACTATAGAACCGACATGGCTCTAAGCTTTTCACGCTCTATACAGAACAAAGAAAAAAGTGGATCTGTCCTATAAAGCATACCAAAAGCCATGTAACCTGGAGTCTAAAAGATCCAGGTGAATAAAGGAGGGAGGCTGGCAGCTTCCCAGGTGAGTAGCTCTCAAATATTTGTCTGCATTGCATGTCCCAATGTTGGGGACTCAAAATTAAGAGTAGGGACCACACTAAACACAGAGTGCCTTGTCGGGCGGTGTGGCTTCCACATGTATCTGCAGATATGTGCAACCAAATCTCTGTCTTTCCACATAGCTAGACATGTTTGGTGCTTGATATTTAGATGATGAGATAGGGTTAAACTGGGTGGTAAATTAGTTCCCAGGCCCTGAATAATAATGATAATTTTGTATAAATAATAGTGATTGAGCGGCTCCCACCCCCCTTTATTCATCTAAAAGATCCAGGGCCGGGTTACAGCTTGTCCAATGTAGGATGCCCTACTGTGTGAAACCCCATTGGTTCTTCCAATACTCTCAATCAGTTGATCCCACTGTGCAAGCATAGATTCCTGCCAGCATCCCCTGCATCCCATCCTCCACTGCACCCCCACCAGGCTTATCTAAATGGCCGAAGGCAGGGAGCTGCCCAGGGGAGGTACATAGCAATCCATTCATTCAGTATTTTTTGCCTGGCATTAATGTTCATTGGAGGAGAGCACACGCTTGTACTGTGGAAGTAGGGATCAAGCTGAGTTACTAGTAAACTGAGGGTGTGTCACACACAGGGACATCCTAGATGGAGATGCCCCTGTAAAGCAGACCAAAGCACAGGTGAGTGAAAATCTAAAAGACTGGGTGGCCTTCCCCTGGGGCTTCCCAAATTGGGATGCCCTGCTGTTTGTAACCCCCCTGGGTTGCTGCAAAACTCACCTTTGTCCTGGTTCTCACGACGATTTGAATAACACCACCCGATTTCCCTAACATCTCTGGGCCATTCAGATAGGAGCGCAATCTAAAGGGAAATGGGAAAGCAGCCATTTTCACCCCAAATGCCAAGCTCTGCGTCTAAACTTAACTGACCAGATGTCCCACTTTTGGTGGGATAGTTGCATTTTGAGGCCCACTGTCCCGCCAAAAATTCTGGGGACACCTAGATGTCCCACTTTGCTGACACGGGAGACTGTCCCACCAAAATGCAGAATGCTGGATGTCTGGGTGGTTTTGAACTTGCTTGGTTGATTGGCAGTAGTGGAATGCATTTACTTCTGAGCACTGGCTCAGTCACCTTTTTTGGACCAAATCTTCCTATAGCATGTGACCTGTAATTAAGCCACACGCTAAACTACACCCCTACCACGCCCATCACCCACAAACTGTCCCACTTTTTGGACCCTAAAAAATGGTCAGATGCATTGTTGGGCAGCCATAAAAGATTCTCTGGGGATCAGAGTGGTTTCACACAGCAGGGCATCCCAAATTCAGATGCCTGGGGACAAGGAACAAAGCCTGGATAGTAAAATCCAGGATTTTGGCCTTCTTTACGAAAGCAATCCTGGGATAAGTGGAGATGACATAATCCCACATCCTGAATCATGGCCAAGCGGCACACACCCATTGCACAGAACACATACTCTATGCTGGTTATGTAACCTGTTGCCATATGATATCATCTCTCATTCAGGTTTGCTATCAGGTTTCCCGACGCAGCTAACCTGCTTCCCAGCCAATCAGATTTTGGAATGGAAGCTTGGAGCACCTTGATGGCAACGTGCCGCAGCCTGCGCATAAGGTCCACGACAGGGGAACACATGTTAGAACACTGCGTCTCACCCACTCACCTATGGGAAATGAAGGTGGTTATTAGGGAGCAACTATCCTGATACAGTGTGTCCCAGAATGTGGAATACCACCGTCCAATCAGATATCTCAGAACAACTCGAATAAACAATTATCATGAAAAGTGATTAATTTTTTTTCTCACTAGAATATAGAAATGTTAGCATCCCTACAGGAGCTTGGGGCACTAAACCTTCCGCAACGTAGCACCCCAACACTAACCCTAAAAACAGGGTTTGCAGAAACCCATATTACATGAGCCCAGCTGACACCACAGTAGTCTACAATTTAGACAAAAGGCACGGACGCCTGAGTTCTAATCAAAGCAAAAAGAACCAGCTCAAGTTAAATTATATATTGTAATGTGATAAACGCACACAAAACAGTAATACATGTATGGAATGATATTTTACATTACATACCAGAATACAGGTTACAGGTAAGTAATTACAAACAGAAATGTACCTAGGCAAATGGATGATATGAAATTGGGGGGGGGGGGGCAGCCTGCAATTTCCAGTCCTTCGAGCACGTTACCCTAACCCCCCCCCCCCCAGTTACAGAAAAGCATGCTAGCCCCGGAGACCCCTCTAAGGTTAGGGATGGATCAGAACTGGAGATCTCCATATCTTGGATTCTGATCTCGTTACAGTAATGAGAAAACTCAGTGTGCATACGTCTGGGCCTCTCGGTTCTGACTCTGTATTTGGCTTGTGGCTAGTGTGAACGGCAGCCCACTTATTTCTGGTACCGTGTCGGATGGTGGATGTCAGGGGGATCTCTTTCAAGTTCTCCGGCCATGCGGTCTCCCAATCCAGATGGCCAGCTGGTTCAACTCTGTCTGTCTGTATACATATTGACAGTACCCTTGGCCAAATGGCTGCTCCTTGTATTGAAAATCATTTTGTTACAAGGGTCTTTTGTCTGAGCCGGGACCTCTCAGAGATGTGAAACTATATTTTTATGATTTTCCCCACACATCCCCGATTAAATGGGTGCCAGGAGATCTGCTGGAGCACATGTGTCATGTGCTTGATGAGTACCTTCCATGTGGGACTGCAAATAGTAATGTCATCCAGGTACATGGGTGCATACCCTTCTATTTCCCAGAGTAGCGTGTTGACCATCCGCTGGAAAGTGGCAGTGGCATTTGTCATGCCAAATGCATTACAGTGGATTCGTAAAGCCCTGAAGCGGGTAATGAAGGCAGAGTGCTTCTGTGCCTCACCGATAAGAGAATCTTCCAGTAGCCCCAGCTCAGATCCATGATGGTCTGCTACTTGGCCCACAGGTCAACTGGTCGAGCAGGTCTTTGATGCATATGTGGCGTCCACAGTTAGGCTTCTGTAGTCCATGTGGAATCGGTGGGTCTGAGCCGTTTTGGGGACAAAGACCACAGGAAAGGCCCACACACTATTGGACGCTTTAATGACCCCTTGCTGCAGTATCTCATTAATTTCTTGGTGCATTTGCTGCTGGATCTCCGGAGAAACCCGATAGGTGGACTCCTGGTTTAGGGAATAGTCCTTGTTGTCCACAGGCTTGCTGCTGAACTACTCTCAAAGGGGGTATAAGGTTGCCCACAGCTGAGACCATTGGTCCTCTGAAAGCTGATGGCAGATCTCCACGTCCTCGATTGTCCCACTACCCTCTCCAACTTGACTTGGGCAAGCATATCTAGGAGGGTTTACACTTGGGCATGAACAGCAATCCAATCAAATCCACAATCCACTCTCCTGAAAGGCTCCTCTATGATAGGCAGAGTTACCAGTGGGGCTTTGGGGCATGGACCCACCTTCTCGTCCCTTTTTTATTAAAAAGAAATGCGACAAGTTTTGTTTAAAAAATAGTTTTTTTAGTTTATACAAAATTATTATGAAAGCACAGGAAAGAAAACAAACACAACATTTCATGCTAAAGCACCCAAAACCCAAAAAATATATGCAATATATACTTTTTCTGGAAATTCCTGCAAAAATCAAAGGGAAACAGACATAGTGCAAAATGGTGAAAAATGGCCTATCAACAGAGGGTGACAAAATCTCAAGAAGCCTGGCAAAAGGGTTAAAAGTACCTAGGCATGTTAGGTATTGTTCTGTTCAGGGAACAATGAGATTTAGCTGGTTTTTACTTGTTTGCCTATTGATATTTTGGGAAAATTAGTTTTTTATTCAGCTTTTTCAATAATTTTAGAGAAACGCTGTTGGACGGGGACATTTCCGGGAGGCAGCGTCGGCAGAGGAGTTAATCTGCAATTGAGCTGCCTTGAAGGCGCAGGCTCTCTGTGCTATCTATGATTTAAAGGAGAAGTACAATCTAGATCTATAAGAGGACCCTATTTGGAGATATAATTAAGGCTATTAACCTTACCTGGTAAGCGTTCATTTCACAAGGTGACGGGCACTTGGTGTTCTAAATTGGATTAACTACACCCACTGTAAAATTGTGCATGCGCTTGTGGGACAACGCTGGATTTCTCTAAGAGTTTGGACTTGTTTTTGAAATATTGTTAAGACTGCTCTGTGCTATACTATCTTATGCTCTATATGACCCTGCTGGATATTCAGGTTTCTGTACGTTGAGCAGTTGCACATTGTAAAGTGCGGTATTCTGGAATTGTATTCTTAAGTTTAGCGCGGTGATCTCACAAAAAAAAAAAAAAAAAAAAATTTAGTTTAAAACAACAAGTTTGGTATGCCTAGAAAGCTTGAGGTGTGTACTTCCAGAGCATATATAGTTTGTGGGGGGGGGGGGGGATTTCAAATGTAAAGGGTTGTTTTTCTTGGAAAACTGCAAGGTGTGCACAGCAGTTGTAGTTTCCTTGAAAATCTCCTAAAGCACTGTTTCAGTTTGGGGAATGTCCTGGCCAGGAAAGGGTGTCTGTGATACATATGTGGTACCATTGTAACCGGGAAGAATGGGGCTTTTACACGCAATATGATTTTATTGAAAAACTTTTCTTTCACTTTTCTCCCAAAATTATTGAGAATACACAAAACATGACAAACACGATTCTATGTTAAAGCCCAGACTCTGCTGAAAAAAAAATAAAGAAATAATATTTCATATTTCTGGGAAATCCCTTCAAAAATTACAGTTAAGCGTGTATAGTGCAAAATAGTGAAAAATGGTCTGGCAACAGAGGGTGACAATATCTCTAGGTAGGCTGGCACTTAAAGGGTTAATGTCCCTTTATTACATATTGTGGGTATACATAATTTAAGCATATGATATCACACTACATATATTAACACCATTAAAACAACTGGACCACTGGAAAAGATACTAACTGGCTCTCAGATATCAAAATCAGTCTATGCATTTTTGATATATGAGAGCCAGTTAGTATCAGACCAAAAGGACCAAAACCCAGGATAGTCAAAATCCTGGGTTTTGGTCCTTTTGGTCTGATTGGGGATGCCCCACTGCGTGAAACCCCCCTGGATGCCGAGACCAGCTTACCTCCTCCCAGTCCCATGGCGCGTCTAAAGCAGCAGTTCTGGACGCCCTGACGGCCGCATCTTCCGCTTCCCTCTAACAGGGAACGTGCCAATGCCGGCCATTCACAAATGCCCACGCAAGAGGAATATGGGGATGTGGCCGCTGCTCTTAGACGCGCTGTGGAACCAGGAAACGAGGTAAGTGAATGGGGCAACCTGGGGGGGGGGGGGGTTCACACAGCGGGGCATCTCTATTTTGGATGTCCCGGGGGGGGGGGGGAATCGATCGGCTCCCGGGCTGATCGAGCTGGATTTTGGTATACTTTAAAGGAGGCCTCTAACATTATTTGTGAAGAGGCTTTCTTCTATCTTTTTCCACTTTCAAATACATAATTTGCTAAAGGGGACCTAATGTATCTACTGGTACATAACTGGACATAAATGTTACCAATATTCTATTTTGGCTGAACCAAACCAAATGTGCAAAATTCTGGTCTTCAATCCGAAGCCCATCACTGCTAATAATGTCCCCTAATGGAGTGTGTATAGTGTCATTATTTGCCAGCCACAAATCAGCAACCCCAGCAGAAATGTGTTTCCATTAGAGGAAGGTCTCGCCAGTGGAGCGGCAGCACGTGTCCCCGCTGGTGAGGTGGACGGCAGCGGATCACATTGCCGTCCCTGTGCTGCCGTTGCCGGTTTGAGCAGGGATTAGAAAGAGCTTTGAGGTGACAGGCTGCGGGAACGTGTCTGCGCACACCGGCTGCCATCATTACCGGGCGCCCAGCGACATCACGCTCTGCTGAAATGGGGGATTACAGGCCAGGGGTGGGGGGAGACTGATTCAGAGGTGATATCTTTCAGGTCCAGTTGCTGCAGGAAATCATTACTAGAATTTATGTTTAAGAGACGGATGGACCGTCGTTTGGCAGATGCGATGCAAGCTTTGGGTTGTAGTCAGCTTAAAGTGGACCAAAACCCAGCTGGATCAGCCCGGGAATCTATAAGATTCCCCGGCCGATCAATTCCCTCCCCGCAGGGCATCCAAAATCAGGATGCCCCGCTGTGTGAAACCCCCCAGGTCGCCCGCTACACTTATCTTAATCCCAGTCCAACGGCGCATACGCGGGCCACGGCCGCACACCACTATCCCTCTAGCAGGACACATGCCTGTGCCGGCTATTTGTCAATGGCCAGCACGGGCGGGCTCCCTGTTAGAGGGAAGGGCGAGATGCGTCCGCCAGCGCGCTCGGAGACGCTGAGCTAAGACGTCGCTCAGAAGTGCATAGCTCAGCGGCTCTGTGCACGCTGATTGGACGAGTGGCCACGTAGGACCGCGTTGAGGTGAGTTGATGCGAGAGATCTGGGGGGTTTCACATAGCGGGGCACCCCCGATCGGAGTGCCCCGGGGGAGTGGATCAAAACCCAGGATAGTCAAAATCCTGGGTTTTGGTCCACTTTAAGTTATACCCAATGCGTTTTGGTCCACTAGGAGTTCTCCCTGTACTTTCTATGGCCAGTCCAGTCCTTGTGCTGGTGCTAGTAGCAGCTCGCAAACCTGCCAGGGCAAGAGGCCCTTTTGGTGGTGGGGCTCTCAGGCGCCCATCAGGAGATGCCCTAGTAACCTAGTGTGCCAATCGAGACTGTTCTCAGGCTTGGGCTCCCGTTATACCACTTCAGTCATTCAGATAGGCCTGGCATTGGGAGGCACGCCACCAGCTGTGCAAGCCAGATATGTACATGAGATGAACCTGGAAAATTCATATGACGGAGCATCTCAAATGGGGATGCCCCTGGGAATGCAAATCGGCTGGCCAAAGGGTGTTTTGGTCCACTTTAAATGTGCTTGATTTTTTTGCAAGCAGTTCTTTCCTTAAACCGGACCTTCAGCATAATTTAATGAAGAGCCCAAACCCTTAAAAAACTATTCCCCAGCATCTAAAATTAATATATTTTACATTTTTAGTCACTTACATATTATTCTTTCCCTCACCGGGCTGCGACTCTGTTCAGAACTCTAGGATAGGGGCACCACCATCTTGCCTCAGGAGCATCACATACTGAGGAGAGGAGAGGGGTGAAAAGTGCAGGGGTGGGTTTATAGCTGTGCTTTGCTCAGACAGAGCATAGCTGGGGTCGGGAAAAAGACAGAAATCCCACACCACAGAGCAGCATAGTCAGAAGACAATTCCTGTCCTCAGGGAGCATGAGACTCCATAGGTCGCCATCTTGGATGTTCAGAAGGCTCAGACAATGCAATAGATGCAGGTAGGATGATTTTAAATGTGGGCAATCTGTATGTACAGGGTGGGGGAAACATATAAGATAGGCTCTTATTCAGGGTGAAGGTCCAGTTTAAACCTTTTTCATTAAGTTCAGCATGGAAGCAGATCTTAGGTCTTTTAATGTGGATCCAAACCCCAAATGACACCTAGGGCATCCTAATATGGGATGCCTGTCCACTGTCCTGTAAATGTTTAAAAAACTGGGAGTTAAACTCACCAATCGGGGTTTCTGTGTCACACATTACTGTCAATGTGGTTTGCAGGGCAGACTGTTAGCGATAACGCAGGAGATCGGCTGCAGCAATAGATTATGAAATATGTAAGTTGTAGAGCTCAACTTTGGGTAATTTTCAAGAGTTAATCTGTAGGTAGTGGGGTTAAGAGAACTGCAAGATTTTTGGCTAGAGTTCCCCTTTAGTGGCAATTATCTGGAATGTCCCAATCAGCTGCAGCCCCAGCATTTGTGAAAAGGATAACAAAGTGATGCGTTCATACTTGATTTCATGGGGGTGAAGTAACACAACAGGAGATTAAAGTGGACCTGCAGTCTGAACTCCCACAAATGATGCATTCCCCACCCCAGAGTCTGTTAAACCAATCTTCTTTGTAAGTCTCGAGTGCTTTCAGAAGTCAAGGGCTTGGTAAGGATACTTGCTGTCATATCCTCAGTAGGGCAATAAAGTAACTCAAGAAGTCCCTGCTCTTGAAGATCCCTCAGAAAGTGTAGCTTCACATCAATGTGCTTGATTCTCGCGCTAACTCTTTCCATCTGCGCAAGTGCACGGCAAGCCTTGATTGTTCTCAAAGATTCTTGTTGGTTCCAACTGTGGTTGACCCAAGTCTCTTAACAGATGTCTTAGCCATATAATTTCTTGGCTTGCCTGCACTGTTGCAACGTATTCTGCTTCAGTAGATGAAAGTGTAACAGAGAGCTGCTTTCTGCTAGTCCAACTCATATCACCTCCTGATAGAAGAAACAAGTAGGCACTGGTAGATTTTCTATCACTGGTGTCTCCAGGCCAGTTGGCATCCACGTATCCTGTCAGTATGCTTTAATCACTGGTAACCTTAGCTTTCAGTGTAAAGTCCCTTTAAGAAAGTGAATGACTCACTGTACAGCATTCCAATCTATCTAACTTGGCATTGGAAGCTTTCTGCATAAGATTCCAATAGCTGCTGCAATGTCAGGACTTGTAGCGGTGGTAATGGGCAGCAATTTCCCTATTGCTTTCCTGTACTGAGGGTTAGTTGGTAGTGCAGTATCTTGGCTGTTTATCTCCTTCAGGTAGTTGTTTTCCATGGAAGATTTTACTGGTTTGGCATTTTCCATTCCAAATGTTTCAATTATTTCTTAAATTTTGTGCATTTGGTTCTGAAGCAAGCTGCCATCTTCCCCTCTATTAATCTAAATGCTGAGATAATTCTTTATGTTTCCAAAATCTTTGGTCTCAAAATGCTGATTCGGGGTTTGCAGTATTTCTGCTTCATCTGCTTCTTGCTCAAAACGAATCGGAATATCGTCCACATAAATGAGCACATAGATCCATCTGTCTGACAATTTCTTTGTGTATAATCAGGGCCCTGCTTTACTCCCCTGAAAGTCCTCATGTGTAAGCACTTCATTTATCTTCATATTCCATGCTCTGGTGGCTTACTTTGGACCATATATACTTGTCTAAAGTCTGCATACTAGGTCTGGCCTTTGTTCATCATTGAATCCTGATGGTTGTTCCATGTAGATGTTTTCTGTTAACTTGCCATGTAGAATGGCTGCATTTCCCTTGTGGCGGCTATTTTCAGCAAATTCCTTATTGTAGCATGTTTGACTTCTGGGGCAAAAGTCTTAGTCATAGTCCTCTCCATATTTCTGAGAATATCCCTTGGCTACGAGTCTTGCTTTGCATTGCTCCACTGTGCCATCTGCATTATATTTCATTTTAAAAGTCAATTTATAGCCTATGGCTTTCCTTCCAGGTGGTAGTTTTCTAAGTGTCCATGTTTTAGTGCCATGCTTGGATTTTATCTTTTCCTTTGCAGCCTTTATCCATTTACTGGCTTCCCCTTCTGAAAGCGGAGATATGTCTTCCCAAGTTGCAGGTCCATTGGTACTGGCAGTGCTTGCCTTGTATGAGAGGCATTCGGGTGGTTTACATCTGTTTTCTCTTGTAGAGCGTCTCGGTTCTGTGTCTGAGCTTGCTTTTGTCTGCTCTTCAGTACTGGTAGGTTCTGCACTTACTTCAGCTGTTTGTTCAAAAGTTACAGATGATGGCTGATAAGTGTCAGTTTCTCCTTCTGTTCTTACTTTCTCTGTTGTCATCACATTGTCTCCCAGATCTTGAACATAAGTTATGCTTTTGCAAACGGTAAATTTGTCTGTTTAGTATTCTGTAACCCTTAACATTGTCACAGTATCCAACAAAGATTCCTTCAAATGCTCTGTTTTGAAGTTTTTTTCTCTGGAATGTAGATGAATGCTTTGCATCCAAAAACTCTTCGGTGTTTTACACTTGGCATCTCATTGTGCCACAGTTCATATGGAGTTTTCTCCACTTTTCTAGAAAAGAGTCTTTTCTGCAAATAAGTGGCTGTCATTGCTGCCTAACCCCAGCATTTTGTGGTAGTCCAGTGTCTGTCAGCTGACATCTGATCATTTCAGTCAGAGTTTGGTTCTTTCTTTCAGCGACCCCATTTTTGCTCTGGTGTGTATGGCACTTGGTCTTCTGATGCTCTATTTTATTCTGCTTTAAGTAATCTTGTACTTTGTGTCCTGTAAATTCACCTCCATTATCACTCCGAAGTATGAGAGGTTTCCTCTGAAATTATTTATTTGTCATTACTACATAGTATTTGCCAAGAACTTTACTCTTGTGTTGCATTAGGTAAGTGACTGTGTATATTGAATAGTCATCTACAAAAGTCACTATGTACCTGTTCCCTCCAGGTGTAGGAGGGTTTAGGGGATCACTTACATCTGTGAACTAGGTCAAGTGGTCTTAAAGCTCTATTCGGACTGACTTTAGGAAGTGTTGCTCTTGTAGCTTTGGATCTGATACAACATTCACACTTACAACAGTAACTGGACAGGGGATACTGTCAGATACTTGTCAGATTCCCCTTCAGCAGTTCTTGTGTGTCTGTGACCTAAACATCTGTGTCACATGTTTATACATCTTACACTGGTATAGCTAAATTGTGTCCCGCACATCAGAAGGGTTCTATGCCCATATCCCTCTGCATGCACCTTACTTCCATCTGCAAAGTAAAGAGTCTCTTTATTATTCAGATCAAGTTCTATGAAAAAGCTTTTATCACTTGTCATGCGACTGGTTGCTCCCAAGCCAAAGCACCAGCTATGAAATGTATGGTTGCCTGTCACTTTAAATGTGGCATTCCAGTTCCCTTCTCATGGATCAGAAATTGTGGCTTTGACCTGTTTAGTTAAGAGGGACGCTGTCTCATTTACTCTGCTTTCCATATAGTACAGTCTTTCTTTATGTATCACTGTTTGTGGCATCTAGAGCATACCCTGTTTTCCTTCCTGTGTGACCTTGTGTTTGTAGCTGTTCTGGTGTCAGTTTCTGTGGAGTCATGCACAAGCTCCTTTCTTTTCAGATACTCATCTATGAGCCTGGTCTTTACAAATGCTAGTGTCAGATCTTTCTCAGGCCCTGTCCCTAGCATATTGATCAGTGCATTGTATGTATCGGGTAAGCTGCGCAACAACATGGCTGCGGTGTGACTGTCTATTGACTGACTGTTATATTCTCATCAACTGATCTGAGTTGTGCGATCACTTCCAACATGGCATTTATATGCTCCTGCATGTTCTGCTCTCTGCTAAACCTAATTTTGGAAAGTTTCCTCCACAGAAACAACCTGCTGTTTAAACTAGATCTCTCATGCATTCTTTTAAGTACATCTCACATGCCTTTCGATGTATTCTCACTGCGTATGTGAAAAGGCTGACCAACTTCTACTAGTAAGCTTATGGTGGCCTGTGCCTTTCCGTTTTTCCTGTCCCAGTCCTGATAATTATCCTATTGTCTCTCTGTAGTGATAACAAGTCATCTCTGAATAATAGCATTTCCACTTTGAAATTCCAAAGGTGATATCTGTCATTGTTCAGCTTGGCCACTGAGAGTTAACCGGACCTTCACCCTGAATAAGAGCATATCTTATGTTTCCCCCACCCTTTACATAGAGATTGGCCACATTTAAAATCATCCTACCTGCACCTACTGCATTTTCTGTGCCTGTAAACATCCAAGATGGTGGCACATGGAGTCTCAGGCTGCTTGCAAACAGGAAGTGTCTTCTGACTGTGCAGCTCTGCATTCTGGGATTGTTGTCCTTTTCCTGTCCCCAGCTCTGCTCTGTCTGTGAAAAGCACAGCTATAATCAATTGAACAGAGTTGCAGCCCAGTGGGGGAAAGAATAAAAGGTAAGTAACTAAAAATTTAAAATATATTAATTTTAGGTGCTGGGGAATCCTTTTTTAAAGGTTTGGGCTTTTCATTAAATGATGCTGAAGGTCAGTGCCAAGCACGTAGATTCTACGTGCTCGCTTCTACTCCGCTTAAGTGCCAAGCATGTAGAATCTACGTGCCTGACTTTCCCCCCCTGCTACAGCAAGACTAAAGTAAAAAAACACTCACCTGACCCCTTTGGGGCAGGGCTTATAATGTCACTCCCGGGTGTCGTCCTGGCTCCCGGCTGTTGTTCTTTCAGATGCGATCATCGCTGGCAACAGGAGCAGAGGGGCAGGCGATCGGATAATCACCTGCCCCTCTGCTCCTGTGGCCAGCAATGATCGCATCTGTCATCGGATCGAGGGACACAGGAGCTGACGATCGGAGTGAGTAAATGTTTTTTTTTTTTTATTTTTTTTTTTTTAATAAAGTCATCTTTAATTTTGTGTGTGGTGTGTTTTTTACTGTTAACCCTTTGTGAACTGGTAAGGGTTCCATGAGACCCCTATACCAGTTCACAAGGCTGGGGGCTGGCTTGCCGTTAACCCCCGCCCCCCCAAATTACCTGCCTCCCCAAAGGCCGGGGAGGGGGGGGGGGGGGGGGCAGAAGGGCCCGGGCCTCACAGAGGCTATATGGGCTTGTAGCCTGCAGGGCTACAAAAAAAATGGAATTCCCAAAGTTGGCCCCTGCACCTTGTACAAAAATAGGGTTTCCAAAGCTGAGGTTCCCAAAGCTGGCCCCTGCACCTTGTACAAGCCCCCATAGCTGGTCCCACAGCTGGTTATGCTGGGTAGGGGGGACCTCACGCCATTTTTTTGGGGGGGATTTTTAAGGGTTTCTAACCCTTAAAATTCCCCCCAAAATGGGTCCCCCACTCACCGGGAAGGGAGACCCACAACAATTTTTTAAAATTTAACCCTTGGTAGTGTGGATAATAGTTGTATTTTATTTGTACATTTTATAAAGTGCTTCTTTTAGTTTGGGGGGTCTCCTGGACTGTAACGGGGGGCTATCGATACAAATGTGGTACGGTTGTAATCAGAAAAAATGGGGCTTTCACATGCAATATGGTTTTCTTTAGTAAAATAAATTGTTTACTTAAAATAAATGAGAAAATTTAAAAGAAATAATATTTTTTTATTTTTTCAAGTTTTTTTGACTAAAAAATATTTTAAAAAACAGTAAAAAAAATTACAAACAAGACATTTCATGTTAAAGCCTAAACTCTGCCGCAAAAAAAATATATAGAATTTTCCTGGAAATTTCTGAAAAAATCCTGGTTAAACATGGGGAAAAATGGTGAAAAATGACCTGTCAACAGAGGGTGACAAAATTGCAAGTAAGCTGGGAAATAAAAGGATTGAAAGTAGTTATGCATGTTGGGTATTGTTCTGCTCTGGGGACCTTGCGCTTTCAGATTTACCTTGTTTATATATTGGTATTTTAGAAAAAGGTGTTTTTTATTCAGCTTTTGTATACATTTTTTTAGGGAAACCCTGTGCAACCAAAGAATTCTTTGAGGGATTACTTCCAGAAAGATGAGCCCGCTACAACAAGCTGGGTACTCTTAGAAAGCTTAACAGGTACTTTCAGGGAATATATGGTTTATGGGGGGTATTCCAAATGAAAAGGGTTGTTTTGGTAGAAAAAAACGCAAGGTTCGCACTTTGTCTGCATAGCTGAATTTTTCAAGTAAAATTATTCTTATGTGCATGCTTTACTTTGGGGTGTTTGGCAACTCTTCCTTGACAGTAGCAATGCATGTTGGGTATTGTTCTGTTCGGGGGTGTTGATTTTTCAGATTTAACTTGTTTTTTCTTGTTTGCATATAGTTTTTTAGGAAAAAGTGCCTTTGGTTCTGTTTTTTTATTCTTTTTTTTTAGGGAAACTATGTGCAACCAAAAATACATTGAGGGATTACTTCCAAAAACTGCGCCCATGTCAACAAGCCTGGTATGCTTAGAAAGCTTGAGGTGTGTACTGTGCACTGTTTCTGTTTGTGGGAGTCTCCTGCGCATGAAAGGGTGTCTACCAATACACATGTGGTACCGCTGTACCCGGGAGAAATGGGGCTTTTACATGCAATAAGATTTTATTGACAAACTTACATTTTTTATTACAACAAAACTGTCAAACTTCAAATTGTAAAAAAATGATTTTTTTTTTTGCACTTATTTTACCCAAAAATATTGGTACTACACCTAAAAAATGACAAATAAGACATTTCAAGTTAAAGCCCAGACTTTGCTGAAAAAAAAACAATATATAATTTCCCTGGGAAATTCCTAAAAATCCCTTCAAAAATCACAGTTGAACATATGGAGCGCAAAATAGTGCAAAATGGTCTGGCAACAAGGGTGACAAAATCTCCAGATAGGCTGGCAGCGAAAAGGGTTAAGCTCTGAGCTTAAAAAAAGGAGATGTCTCTGTGGAAGCATCTTTATGTTGATCTCTGCATCAGTTGCATTATCTCCCATTCAGGGATGTGCTGTGCCTGGGCTTCGTATGGTCACTTGGCTTTATCTAGTCTCAGAAGCTTCATTTGGTCACTGGGCCCATAACCTGTTGCAGAGTGTGAGTGCTGGGTGCAGCGTCGAATCCAGATAGACATTTGTGATGTAATAGGAACTGGCTTTACTAGAACATAAGTGCAGTAAGTGAACACCTACTTATTTGGCGGATAACATAGACAGGAAAAAGAAGACATAGAGATAATCTCAATGTACAGGAAACAAAGAATGCAGCAAAGAATGTACAACAAAGACTACACACAGATATATGTAACAGTGCCATCTATGGTCATAAATGTAAACTGCTAATCCTGGCAATATAGATGCAGGTCACATACAGAAACAAGCTGTAAACTGTTGTACAGTATCTTCAACACTGTTAAGGGTAGAGGGAATGAGGTGAGCCTTCCCAAGGTGAAAGGGCCATGGAACTTGCCCAGTACACCCACTGCGAATGCCTGCCATGCCTGTCTGGATCTTCAGACTCACCTCTGTTTAAAGATAGTAGGACGTGCTGGAAATCTCTGACCAGATGGGGCCATATTGACAATGGAAAAGGAATGATCACAGTCCTCCTACAAATGTGGGTCAGTGGCACTGAAACATACACTGGGTATTATGCCAGATTTTGTGGCTTCTTATGGGGCTACCCGCAGACAGGCATTACAAATCAGGATGGAGCCACTCTTAGATGTCAGACTGGAGATATATTTTAATGGAAGTTCATTTGCATAATTCAGATGCTATTAGCATAAACATAGAAGCCACCAATGATTGACTTCATTATAAAAAAACAACGGTGCTTGCTGCTGAACCACCAATCAGTAAAAAAAAATAAAAATAAAGACCAGGTCCAGGGATTCCAGGGCTGGCAGCTCGCATTGCCCTGGGGCATCCCGAATCGGGTGTGAAACCCTTCAGAGCGCCAGTATTCAATCACCTCTCCCCAGTCTAACGGCGCATGCGCAGACTCTCATCCGATCAGAGCCATTTGACATGCCCACAGTATGTACGGCATGTATGTACACAGTACGGCAAATGGTTCTGTTTGTTTACAATGGGGAGCGAGAGTGGCCGCATCCCTTGCATCTTTCGGCTGTGCGCACGCTCCTGCCCCAGCCATTCAGACCGGTTGGAGCGGCAGTGTGAGCGCCATTGGGGGTGCGGCCGCTTGCGCTCCCCATTGCAGTCTATTAGAGCTGTTTCCCAAATGACATAGTCAAGAGTTATTCTACATGTTCTGGGGGGTTTCACACAGCAGGGATCCCAATCCATGATGCCCCCGGGGCACTGAACAAAGCCCAAGATAGTCAAAATCCTGAGTTTTATTCCTCTTAAAAAGCAGAACCACACCCCTACCTTTAAAAAAATGCTCCGTGCAGCTTGTTCTCCAGCTTGGTCACAAAATCTGTCCCTGCTGGGGTCATTAGTGGTCCTGCAGGCGGGGAATGGTGGTGAGTAGGGAGTGCCAAGAATACAAAAAGCAACCTTGAATCTAATTGTAAATTGTCTTGGAATAAAACTGTCTAAGCTTTCTGTGCTGACCCCAGGACCCCGGTCCTCTGACATATCTCCGGCCCTGCGGCCTGTAGTGATGCCTCCGGCATGTTCTCTGCCTGGTGCTCCTGTGGTGTGATAGGCAGTGTGGTGTAGTCAGTGTTTGTGTGGCTTTGTGAGGGCCACCGCTGGCTGCGATCTTTAAACGACTTCTGTCTGATCTATTCAGACACACGGACTCCTCCAGAAACGTGCGGAGCCGTGCTGCGTGGAGCCATTCGGAGCGGCGGGGGACGGGATGGAGCTAAAGCAGCTTATTTGTGGAGAGCATGCTGCAGCATGCAGCTACCTACCGGGCGCCAAATCAGCCTGCTACCGAAGCCAAATGTGACCCCCACAATAATGGAGCACATAGAGCAGGTATACACCTCATACAGAGAAAGAACCTCTAAGTCACAGGCTGTGCCTGCTGATTATAGAATCATTATTATTACCAATAATATTAAAAATAATAATAACAGTAGCGGTAATAGCAGTAATAATAATTATTGTAGTAGTTGTGAGGAGTATGACTAAATATCCTATCACGTCTCTGACCTGCTCAGGTACGGTCATTAAAGAATAGACCCTATTTAAAATGGATAGCATGCTTGTCAGTGTCCCCACAATGAAAGACTTTGGCTTTAAATGTCTATCCTCATCCAGATTCACACCTACACAGGAATGGAGACAGCAGGTGTATGACCGAACACATCCTGGCCTTGAGGTAGACATGCTGGAGCCAATAGTTCATAAAGAATTATGAACCTGCTGTGCACATTAATTATAAACTGATCACATCAATCTAGAAATCAGAACGTCCGCATCTCTTGGTCTCATGTCATCTCCGGGCATTAAAGGGGACCAAAACCCAGCTCGATCGGCCACGGAATCTTATAGATTGATTTCCCAGCCCCCCCCCCCCCGGGGAATCCAAAATTGGGATGCCCCGCTGTGTGAAACCCCCCTAGGTCGCCCCATTCACTTACCTCATTTGCTGGTTTCGCGGTGCGTCTAAGAGCAGCGGCCGCATCCCACTCTCAGCGCAGTCACGCTCCCTGTTAGAGGGAAGCGGAGGATGCGGCCATCAGAGCCACTGCTTTTAGATGCGCCGTGGGACCGGGAAGAGGTGAGCTGGGCTCGGCATCCTGGGGGGTTTCACACAACAATCAGGGTGCCCCTGGGGAAAGGACCAAAGCCCAGGATAGTTAAAATCCTGGGTTTTGGTGCACTTTAAAGGAGGACTATCATGAAATTGTGTAATATTAAAAATACATATAAACACGTCGGGTACTTATAAACAGGGGCGCTGAAACACTCGAACTGAATAAAACTCCCACCAACATGTGTTTTTTTTCTCCTTGTAGGACTAAAATCCAGGGGTGACAGGTTTAGTCTATCAGGGGTGACAGAGCCTGCCACCCCAGATATCCTTTTCCTTTCAGGCTGTGCAGGCTGCTGTTTTTGTTTAAACTCTCAATGGCCAAGTTGAACAATGACAATTATCAGCTATGGAAGTTTAAAGTGGAAATGCTATTATACAGAGATGACTTGTGAGAGGTTATCACTACAGAGAGGCCACAGAATAATTACCAGGACTGGGACAGGAAAAACAGACAGGCACAGTCCACCATAAGCTTACTAGTGGATGATAGCTTATTCACATATGCAGTGAAAATACAGTGAAAGGCATGTGGGATGTACTGAAAAAACTGCATGAGAGATCCAGTTTAAACAGCAAGTTGTTTCTGCTGAGGAAACTTTACAAAATGAGGCTTAGCAGAGAGCAGGACACGCAGGAGCATATAAATGCCATGCTGGAAGTGATCGCACAACTCAGATCATTCGGTGAGAATATAACAGACAGTCAGATAGCCGCCATTTTGGTGTGCAGCTTGCCCAAGACATACACAGCACTGATCAATGGATTGAGACAGATCTGACACTAGCATTTGTAAAGACCAGGCTCATAGATGAGTATCAATGAAGAAAGGAGCTTGCGCATGACTCCACAGAAACTCCTAACACCCAAGCGTTTTTGGATGCAAAACATTCATCTACAAGAAAAACACTCCAAATTTCAGAACAGAGCATCTGAGGGAATCTTTGTTGGATACAGTGACAATATTAAGAGTTACAGAATCCTAAATCCAAAAACAGACAAGGTTACCGTTAGTAACAGCATAACTTTTGTTGAAGATCTGAGAGACAATGCAATGACAAATGAGGAAGTAAGAACAGAAGAGAAAACTGACGCTGATTAGCCATCATCTGTAACTTTTGAATAAACAGTTGAAGTGAGTGCAGAATCTACCAGTACTGAAGAGCAGACACAAGCAAGCTCAGACACAGAACCGAGACGTTCTACAAGAGAAAACAGAGGTAAACCACCTATACGTCTTTCATACAAAGCAAGCACTGCAAGTACCAATGAACCTGCAACCTGGGAAGACATATCTCAGATTTCAGAAGGGGAAGCCAGTAAATGGATAAAGGCTGCAAAGGAAGAGATAAAATCCATGCATGACACTAAAACATGGAAGCTTACAGAACTACCACCTGGAAGGAAAGCCATAGGTTGTAAATGGACTTTTAAAGTGAAGCACATTGCAGACTGCACAGTGGAGCAATAGAAATCAAGACTCGTAGCCAAGGGATATTCTCAAAAATATGGAGAGGACTATGATGAGACTTTTGCTCCAGCAGTTAAACATACTACAATAAGGACTTTGCTCACAGTAGCTACCACAAGGAAAATGCAAGTGAAACACTTTGATGTAAAAACCGTGTTTCTACATGGCGAGTTAGTGGAAGACTTCTACATGGAACAACCACCAGGGTTAAAAAATGAACAAAGTCCAGACCTAGTATTCAAACTTTGATCTAAAGCTAGGCGCCAAAGCATGTAATATGATAATAAATGAAGTGCTTACACATGAGGACTTTCAGAGGAATAAAGCAGACCCCTGCTTATATACAAAGAAATTGGCGAACAGGTGGATCTATGTGCTCATTTATGTGGACGATATCCTGATTTGTTTTGAGCAAGAAGCAGAAATAGGGCAAACCCTGAATCAGCACTTTGAGACCAAAGATCTTGAAAACATAAATAATTACCTTGACATTCAGAGTGAAAGAGAGGAGATGGCAGCTTTCTTTTGAACCAAAAGCACAAAATGCAAGAAATAATTTGGAATGGATGATGCCAGTAAAATCTCCTATGGAAACCAGCTACCTCTTGCCTATGCTGTGCAGCGAGGGCAAGTAGACTGCCAGCAATCACCAGGCTGCCCACCCTTCCCACCCTTTTACTCCCGCATTCGCCTCTATCTGTAAGCCCAGTCACAGGTCAGACGTCCACCGTGCAGCAGCAACCAACCCCCCTCCCCCATCATCAGGTCACACTATCTGCTGATGGGCTGGAGATGCCATTAGCCTGCAGCATCATTCAACCCCACTTTCTGCTCACAATATCTGCTGACATGAAAAAAGGAAAGGGGTGGGTATGCACAGCTAAATTATCTACATCTGAATTCTATTGGGTGCTAGTAGAATAGGGACCGGAAGTCCATAAATTACCAAGATGCTGGGCCTTAGAACAGCCCAAAATGTCCCTATACAATTGTACTGCACACCAAGAATATGTAAAAAAATGTGGAAATTTATTGATTCATCCTTAGAACCACAACAAATGACATCACAGGACTAGATTAAAAAACATATACACAATTGTTGGGGAAAGGGGTTTGTCCTATTGAGAGCTATTAATAATCATTAGTAAAAAATGTAATCAAATAGATACATAATTATTATTAATAATTGATAAATATCTTTATATGATGAATACCTTTTTATGGCTATATGGTGGCGTGTTAAGATGGAAAGTGCATAAGAGTAGAGGAAGGGAGCTCAGAGTGATAAAGTGTGTTAAGTAAAAAAGTGCAAAGTGCCTAAATAACAGTGCAAAAAAAGTTTGCAGTGCAAAACAGATATGAAAGTGAATGAAATGCTGTGGTATATAGTCCACAAAGAACAAGTGCATAGAAAGTGCTCAACCTAGTGCTGTGTAAATAGTGCACACACCAGCATATTAGCCAATAGATATAGAAATACACAATTAGTTTCAAATTTTTAACATCACCACATCCAAGAGCTCAGGACCCCCAGAGCCGCAACTATCCACCGACGCGTTGCGTGGCCTCCTGCCACTTCGAAGGGTGAGTAAGTTGCCAAACACCCCATCTCCCGCTTTTGAACTGACCTGACACCACGTGTGATGTTGAGACATGACTTCCGCTGCCCCCTCGCCCCCGCCACATCCTGCGAGCCGGCGCCCGTCGGCGGGATGACGTGAGGAAACCACGCCACCCACAGCCGCCTATGTGCGCAGGCGCAAGCCGAGATCCGTCGGCGGGATGACGCGGGAAAACCACGTCACCCCTATCCGCCTGTATGCGCAGGCTGACAGGCTGGAGACACCATTAGCCTGCAGCATCTTTCACCCCCTATTTCTGCTCACACTATCTGCTGACATGCTGACAGGCTGGAGACACCATTAGCCTGCAGCATATTTCACCCCCTATTTCTGCTCACACTATCTGCTGACCTGCTGGGGACGCCATTAGCCTGCGGCACCTCTAACACCCTTTTTCTGCTCACAATATCTGCTGACAGGCTGGAGACACCCTTAGCCTGCAGTATCTTTCACCCCCTTTTTCTGCTCACGCTATCTGCTGACAGGTTGGGGTCACCATTAGCACACAGTGCTTACCTCACAACGCTTATGTCACATCCACTGTTTCTCACCATTTTTTCTCTGCATCTGCAGTGTTCTAATAATTATGCAAATAACTTTGGAGCTACAGGGTCTTTTTTGAAACAGACATAACGTTTTAGACAGTGCAATGTGTAGCCCGACACAATGGAAGAATAATCAGGACTTGACTGGCTGATTGAGGTTCAGATAATGATTGTGGGTGTTGCAGGGGTCTATGCTTCAGCAATCTGGATGCACCCCAAACTGTCACAATGAGGCCTCACACCCATTATGTAGAAAATGGGCTTGGGACCACTTTAAGTGTGAGCATTGGTTAGGTGTTGGCCTTGGTTTTAGGGTTAAGGGTTAGGCTGAAGCAACTCTGATAATGAAATGTGATTGGCCAGCTGAAGCAATCAGAGTCATTGCATGTACAATACATTATGGTGAAATTGGATGGTGATTTTTAACGTGTGTGGTGTCAGCCAGAACTGAGCCGAACGAAATTACCTGCAGTAATGTGAGACAACGTCCTCCATGAGCACGTGCCAGAGAGATAAGAAAGCTGAGCCTGTTGGTGGAAACTGGACGATCAGCCTATTTTAGTCATGAAGGACGCGCTTATCAGATAAGTGTCATGTGAGGTCAGTTGGCGCACAGGGCTCGAACAGGCGAGGGGAAGATGCAGCTGACACCACTACACATGAGCAGCACCTGAGCTGGTGTCAGGTGTGGGACCCTCCTGATCGTTTCTTTGCAAACGATCAGACCTAGATCAAGCTTTTTCTTCTTCTCTGATGCTGCTCTAAATAGTGGAGGGCATGTCAGTGGATCTATAGTTCAGCGCTTGGCTTGGATTTGGGCAGATCAAAACTCACACCCACAGAAGGTGAAAGCCCTCCCCTGGAACACACAATTTGGGATGCCCTGGTTTCACCAGATACTCACCCAAAATGCATGCAGGGGCATCCTCATCACTCTTCCATCCAATTCTCGCACCCCTGCCTAAATATCTGAATTGGAGGGGAGTAGCTGCTATAAGTTCATTCAGGTTTGGTATACACTTGTACAGCAGGCTAAAACCCAGGTGAGTAAAAATCAAGTTTTTTTTGCTCTGCTTTAATTTTATTCAGGTAGTGCGGCTATACTTTTGTGCGGGATTTGAGTGGGGCTGCTCTGCATGGCCCCTAACATTGGGAGATGGGGAGGCTGATTCATCATTAGCGGCAGGTAGCGACAGATGAGCGTCTGTAGCAGGCATTTTCAGAGCGCCCGCTAGTAGTCGCAGCGCTCGGCCGTGAGTCGCTAGTTTATAGCGACTCAGTCGCTGTTCAGTAATGTTGAATACATTGTGACGAGTCACTATTTGACCAGTACAGCACTGTATGGCGCATGTTAGCGACTGCTCATAGCGACTGACTCACACCATATTCAGCAAAAAAATAGCCTCACAAATCTCTGGCGCTGAAAAATACTTGTTTGAAGCCCAGAGCGCAGGAGGCTGTGTGTTTAAAGTGTTTTTTCAAGCATCTATCAACTAGTAACAAAGCGAAAACATACGGAATTACATTGTAACATGAACACTTTAATGCCAGACCTGTAATGTCATTTTTGAGGAAATATTTAAAAAATGAAAAAATTATGAAAAAACTGCTTTTTGAAAAAAAACAAAAAACCCCTTTAAAGAGAAGAAAAGGATCGTCCATTGAAATGTATGGGAGAGCGACAGGTAGCGAGAGGTCATACCTGGCGCTGTGCAAGGCTGAACACCGGCGCTGTTCGCTGAGGCTGTGAAAATGATGAATCAGACGCTACATGGCGCTATCCCAGTCGCTAAACAGATTCTACTTGATAAATGCGTAATTGCGTGCCGTGTCCGGCGTTCACCAGTCGCTACCTGTCGCTACCTGTCATTAACCAGCCACTGCCTGATGCTATCCCTTCTTAAATAAGGGCCATAGTAATCCCTACTTAAACTGGGGGTGATCCTGCATTTAGCCTGCAACCAATTTTGATTGTGCTGTGGTGCGCAGTATTGCTTGTGTTTGTATTAACAGAGCAGCATGCAGCGCTGGTTGGATAAGGAAAGGTATGGTTTTATGGCCAATCTGGGGGTTTCACTTAGCAAGGTAATCCAAATCGGGATGCCCCCAGGGCAAGGATCAAAGACCAAGATAGTGAAAATCCTATTTTAAAAATACATTATTTGGCTCTGATTTTGCTTTAAAGTGGACCAACACCCACCGCTGATCGGCCCAGGAATCTATAAGATTCCCGGGCCGATCAGCTCCCTGCCTGCGGGGCACCACACTGTGTGAAACCCCCCCAGGATGCCCGCCAATCCCACCTGTTCCTCGTTCCAACGGCGCATGCGCGGGCTGCCGCCGCCTCTCGCACATCGCTCTAGCAGGGCGCGCACCCGCGCCGGCCGTTTGTGAATGGCGGGCGCGCTCCCTGTAAGAGGCTTTCTGGGGAGTTTCACACAGCGGGGCATCCCCCATCGGGGTGCCCCATGGAAGTGGACCAACACCCAGGATAGTGAAAATCCTGCACGCTACCTGTGGGACTTGCGTCGCTCCATGCCGCTGTCTGCTCTCGCCCCTCCTGCTCATGGTGCCGCCTTAGCCCACCTCTCCCGGGGTATGAAAAGCCGCCTGCTCTCTATGAGGGGCCGGCTCTGGGAGAGTCAAAGAGGCTGATTCATTACTAACGCCAGATGAGCGTCTGGATGAGCGATGAGCGCTTAGAGCGAACGCTAGTAGACGCTGTAAGCGGGTGTCAGGCGCTGTAACAGAGCGCCTCAGTAGCTGCCGTAACCTGGCCTGTATTGATGAATGTGATGTATGTTGATGTATGGCGCTCTAACACCAGTACAGCGCTGCAGGGAGCGAAAGGTAGCTCCAGCTCAATGCGTCAGGCACTCGGCGCTCCACACCATACTTATCAAAAAAGGACACACACACAGCGTCGGCGCTCTAAATCTGGTCACTGTAGCATAGAGCACCAGACGCTGTGTGATTAAAGTCTGTTTTTGAACACATATCCACCAGTAACGAAAACACATGGAATTACATTGTTTTAACACAATGTGACATTAACACTTTAGTGCCAAACCTGTAATGACAATTCTGCATAAAAATATAAAAAGTTTCTAAAAGTGTTTGTTTGCAGCCAGGAGAGGTCACATGAGCAAAAAAAAAAGTCAAATACACAGTTTGAAAACAAGCAAATGAACGGCCATTGAAATGTATGAAAGAGTGACACTGAGCGAAAGGTAATACCTGGCCCTCTGGAAGCCAGAGCACCGGCGCTATACACTGAGCCGCCTGTAGTAATACATTGGACGCTACATGGCGCTGTTAGAGTTGCTCACCAGATTCACTTTCATAAATGTGGTTTTGCATACAGTGCCCGGCGTTCACCAGATGCTGCCTGTTGCTACGAGGCGGTACCTGGCGCTATCCCTTCTTAAATAACCCCCATAGTCTGCACCTGGGAGGATTCTGGGATACATACTCCTGGGTTTAGCAACAAGGCGGCACGGGAGCGAGTTGTCGGGGGGCGGCGGGCAGGTAAGGTGAGTGACAGGCTGATTCATCACTAACGCCAGGTAGCAACAGATGAGCGTCTGTAGCAGGCATTTTCAGAGCCCCCGCTAGTAGTCGCTGTGCTCGGCCGTGGGTCGCTACTTTATAGCGACTCAGAAGCTGTTCAGTAATGTTGAATACATTGTGAGGAGTCGCTATTTGACCAGTACAGCGCTGTATGGGAGCGCATGTTAGCGACTGCTCATAGCGACCGACTCACACCATATTCAGCAAAAAAACAGCCTCACAAATCTCTGGCGCTGAAAAATACTTGTTTGAAGCCCAGAGCGCAGGAGGCGGTGTGTTTAAAGTCTGTTTTCAGCATCTATCAACTAGTAACAAGGCGAAAACATATGGAATTACATTGTAGCAACATTGTAACGTGAACACTTTAATGGCAGACCTGTAATGTCATTTCTGAAGAAATATATAAAAAATGAAAAAAATGAGAAAAAAATGCTTTTTCAATGCCAGAAGAGGGCACAGAATTATTTGTGATTTTTGGCAAGAATAAACAAAAACCCTGTTTAAAGAGAAGAAAAGGATCGTCCATTGAAATGTATGGGAGAGCGACAGGTAGCGAGAGGTCATACCTGGCGCTGTGCAAGGCTGAACACTGGCGCTGTTCGCTGAGGCTGTGAAAATGATGAATCAGACGCTACATGGCGTTATCCGAGTCGCTAAACAGATTCTTCTTGATAAATGTGTAATTGCGTGCCGTGTCCGGCGTTCACCAGTCGCTACCTGTCGCTACCTGTCATTAACCAGCCACTACCTGACGCTATCCCTTCTTAAATAAGGGCCTAAGTCATTAAAGAGCATGCAATGGTTTTCTTTTTTTTTTTTTTTTTTTTTTTTTTAAGTTTAAAAGTAAAACAAAAGGCTGTTGGTCCATTTTAATGCTTTAAATTAACCCCTTACTAGCTCCAATAGAGTTTCTGCAAATCATTTCAGTCTGGCACCGTTGGCAAGGATATTCTAACTGATAAAAAAAAAAATGTTTTTTGAATGTATTTATCCTCACTTAGGCTGGTGATCAGTAAGCGCGTGTTGCCGGCCTTCATGGAACGAGCACGGTGTGCGCTCACTATCTCATGGTCACGTACTCACCCGAGCGCTTCATCTTCCAGTGAACTGTGAATCAGCCGATGTAGGTGGAGGCCATGATCTCCTAGAAATGGGAAGTGATGAATGGAGCTGCTTGTGGTTACTTTATCTAAACAAACCATGATACAACAGCCATAGTAACTATATATATATATATATATATATATATATATATATATATATTATTATTATTATTATTATTGTTTATTTATATAGCGCCATCATCTTCCGTAGCGCTTTACAAAGTAGTAATTACAGACAGGGTAGAAACATACGGTACATAAAATATATCAAATGCAGTTTTACAGATTTGACAATGGATATTCTGAGTACAAGACACAATAGGGGAGAGAGCCCTGCCCGTGCGAGCTTACAGTCTAAAGCAGGGGTACTCAACCACTTCTTGTAAAGGTCCATTTACAGGCATCTGGTGAGAGGCGAAGGTCCGGACGGGGCGCTGTCAGGGGGGCTGGATAGATAGAAATCAGTGCATTGGGGTGGGTTGGGGTGGATTATACATTGCAATGCCACTTCTTGTCCATGCAGTACTTCATATTACAATGCTAGGTGCAGGGAGGCAAACAACTACATCGCCAATCTGTAACAGGGCAGCGCTGTGCATGGCAACACAGAAGCAACTAAGGCCCTTATTCATCAAGCGATAGCGCCAGGTAGTGTCTCACTAGCGCCAGGTAGCGCCAGCTATCGGCGGCTACCGACTCCAGAACACCAGGCGGCGGACACAATGACGCATTTATCACGCTAAATGAGGCTAGCGCCGGCGAGAGCGTCAGCTAGCGCGGGATTCATCATGTAGCAGACTGCAACGAACAGCGCCGCTGCTAATCCCATCACAGCGCCAGGTATGACCTCTCGCTACCTGGCGCTCTCCAATGCATTTCAATGGAGCAATCTTTAAATATTCATAATTCATTGATATGAATGTTTTTTTTATTTTTTAAAATGTCAAAAATTCTGTGACCACTTCGGCAATGTTAGTTTTTTTTTTAAGGTAAAAAAAAAATAAAAATAAATTTGTGCAGAATTGATATTACAGGTCTGATATTAATGTATTCATATTACAAAATGTTTAGAAAAACTTGTTTAATTTTATAATAAAAAAATATGGTTGTTTGGGGGATAAAAACTACTTTTAACCCATCGCCACCAGTGCTCTGGGGTTTAAACAAGCATTTCACAGCGCGAGAATTTTTTGAGCGTGATTTGTTAATGAATATGCTGGGAGCCGTTCGCTCTGGCCATTCGCTGTCAGGCGCACCCATACAGCGCGGAACCTGTGAAACAGCGACTCCTAACCCCGTATTCAACATTACCGCACACCGACTGAGTCGCTGTCAACAAGCGAACAACGGCCAAGCACAGCGAATACTAGCGGGCGCTATGAAAATCACGCTACTGACGCTCATCTGTCGCTACCTGGCGCTATTAATGAATCGGCCTCCCCGTGCAGGGCTGTCAGGGCAGGGGGCCAGAAATTTGGCACCGAGGTCCGCATTTGGACCCCGGTCCGCCAGTTGAGTACCACTGGTCTAAAGGATGAGGGGTGAAGACGAGGGGGAAGGATCACAAACAGTCAGTATTGAGCTTTATGGCGTGTGCCCTTTTAGAAGATTGGTTAAGCCATATTATATGCTTGTCTGAATAAGTGAGTTTTAAGGGCGCCTTTGAAGGTTTTGAGAGTTGTGGAGTGGCGGATTGGGCGGGGGAGGGCATTCCAGAAGATTGGAGTTGCACGTGAGAAGTCCTGGAGGCGGGCGTGAGAGGAGGTGACCAGGGTGGAGGACAGGAGAAGGTCGGCAGCAGAGTGGAGGCTGCGTCTAGGTTGATACTGTTGGATTAGAGATGAGATGTAGGGAGGGGCCTGGCTGGAGAGAGCTTTGTATGCGAGAGTTGAGTTTTGAACAGGATTCGCTGTGGGACTGGCAGCCAGTGTAGGGATTGGCAGAGAGGCACAGAGCTGGATGAGCGGGAGGAGAGATGGATGAGGCGAGCAGCAGAGTTCAGGATAGATTGGAGGGGTGCCAGTCTGTTAGTTGGTAAGCCACAAAGAAGGATGTTGCAGTAATCCAGTCGGGATATGACCAGGGCGTGCACTAACATTTTAGTGGTGTCAGGTGAGAGGAAGAGTCGGATGCGTGAGATGCTTTTTAAGTTGGAGGCGACAGGAAGTGGCCAGGGAGTGAATATGTGGTTTGAATGAGAGTGCTGAGTCCAGAATGACTCCCAAGCACCGAGCTTGGGGAGTTGCGGTTATTGTGTAATTGTTGACAGAAATAGACGTGTTAGAGAGGGGAGTTAGATGGTGGGAAAATGACCAGTTCTGTCTTGTCCATGTTTAGCTTGAGGTAGTGGGATGACATGAATGAAGAAATAGCTGAGAGGCAGTTGGGGAGGCGAGATAGGAGAGAGGCGAGATTGGGGCCTGAGAGATATATCTGAGTGTCATCCGCATAGAAGTGGTATTGGAAGCCTAGTGAAGTTATAAGTTTGCCAAGGCCATAGGTGTAGACCGAGAAAAGTAGGGGGCCTAGGCCAGAACCTTGCAGCACCCCGACAGAAAGAGAATGGGAGGATTAGACAGTGTTAGAGTAGGATACAATGAATGATCGGTCAGAGAGGTAAGAGGTGAGCCAAGAGAGTGCAAGACCTTGAACCCCGAGAGAGGAGAGAATATCAAGAAGCAGGGAGTGGTCAACAGTATCAAAGGCTGAGGAGAGGTCAAGAAGGATGAGGATGGAGAAGTGACCTTTGATTTTGGCAGTGAGCAGATCATTGGTGACTTTGGTGAGGGCAGTTTCAGTGGAGTGGTTACGGCAGAATCCTGATTGTAAGGGGTCAAGTAAGTTGTTAGTGGATAAGTATTGTGACAGTTCTGAGTGGACATGTTTTTCAAGAAGTTTGGAGGAGAAAGGGAGGAGTGAGATATATATATATATTATATATATATATATATATATATATATAGATATATATATATATTACAGGATATGGAGAATTTAAAGGAGATCTTGTCAAAATGGTCTAATAATAAAAATATTCTTGCTCACAGGAGGAGAGATTATTTATACTTATATATATACCCGACATCAATACAATCCCAGCTAATTCTGGACGATAGAGGAATCAAGGGGAGGGTTGCCATCTGGCCAGTATTTTTCTATTTTTACTTTACTGGTCACTGGCCTAGCGGTGTCATTAAACCGGACCTTCACCATGATTTATTGCAAAGCCCAAACCCTTAAAAAACTATTCCCCAGCATCTAAAATTAATATATTTTAAGTTTTTAGTCACTTATTTATTATTCTTTCCCCAACTGGGCTGCAACTCTGTTCATGACTTTAGGATACGGGCGCCGCCATCTTGCCTCAGAAGCATCACACTTAAGGAAGAGAGGAGAGTGGGATAAAGTACAGGGGGGCAGGTTATAGCTGTGCTTGCTCAGACAAAGCAGAGCTGGGGGTCAGGAAAAGGTCAGCAGTCCCAGAATGTAGAGCAGCACTGTCAGAAGGCACTTCCTGTTTGCAGGCTGCCTGATGTCCCATAAGCCTCCATCTTGGATGTTTAAAGGCTCATAACATGCAGTAGATGCAGGTAGGATGATTTTTAATGTGAGCAATCTGTATGTACAGGGTGTGGGAAACATATAAGATAGACTCTTATTCAGAGTGAAGGTCCAGTTTAACTGTATTTTTACTGGTAAATGTAATTGCAGGTATACTTTTCCCATCCTTAATTACCAGTTAAAAACAAATATCGGCACCATCAGACCATTGGCCAGTAAACCGGAGTAATACCGGCCAGGTGGCAACCTTAATCAGGGGACAGGTTACAGGTTTTAAATAGACAGTATAAAGCAGGGGTGCTCAACTTAGGCCCTTATTTAACAAGGAATAGCGACAGGTAGCGCCTGGTGAGCAGCCGGTAATGACGGGCCCCGCCACGAGAACGCCGGCTCCCCACCACAATCACACATTTATCAAGCCAATCCTGCTTAGCGACGGAGATAGCGCCATATAGCCACTCATTCATCATTATTCCAGCCTCAGCCCACAGCGCCAGCGTCCGACCTTGAACAGCGACAGGTATGACCTCTCGCTACCTGGCGCTCTCCAATGCATTTCAATGGAACAATCTTTAAATATTCATAATTAATTCATATTAATGTGTTTTTTTTTGTTTTTTTTTAAATGTGAAAAATTCTGTGACCACTTCTGCCATTTTAGATAATTTTTTTAAGGGAAAAAAAAAATTGTACAGAATTGATATTACAGGTCTGATATTAATGTATTCATATTTTTTATTTATTTTTTAAATTATTTAAAATACTTTTTTTTTTTTTGGTTTCCAAAAATATGGTGGTTTGGGGGTTAAAAAACGACTTTTAACACATCGCCTCCAGCGCTCTGGGGTTTAAACATGCATTTCACAGCGCTTGAATTTTTTGAGCATGATTTTTTGATGAATATGGTGGAAGCCGGTCGCTCTGACCAGTCGCTATCATGCGCACCCATACATCGCGGAACCTGTCAAATAGCGACTCGTAACCTTGTATTCAACATTACGCCACACCGACTGAGTCGCTGTCAACAACCGAACAACAGCCAAGCACAGCGACTACTAGCGGGCGCTGTGAAAATACCGCTACAGTCGCTCAACTGTCGCTACATGTCGCTATTAATAAATCAGCCTCTTAGACGACCTGACGTGAGTGGATCCAAGTGCCAAGCGGCTGCGCATGCGCCATAGGACCGGAAAGAGGTGATTGTGTTTTGTAACCTGTGGTTTTTCAGACAACGAAGCACCCCGATCAGGGGCAAGGATTAAAACCCAGGATAGTCAAAGTCCTGGGTTTTGGTCCATTTTTAATAGCTTTATACGTCAGATCTATTTACTCCTCCCACTTTCACCACAGCAAGCCAGGGGCCACATCATGTAGCTCTGAGGCTTAAAGAGGACCAAACCCCAATTTTGTCCAATCAGAATAGATTGTGGTGCATATTAATGCCTGGTAATCTATTCTGAATAAGTGGATTGCTTGGGCGTCTCTCACTGGCCACTCCACCTGCACTACATGCACCCACCGCCAGCAATTCAGACATGGTGGTGGGGGGGATAGCGCTGAATGAGTGCTGCTCACTGCAGACCAGTGCATGCTTTGATTCTTAATTTTTTTTTTTTTTTTTTTTTTTTTTTTAATGCATAGATGGCCATTGTATGCTTGCGCACACATAGGAATTCGTTCTCCATATTTAACCCATCCGTGCAGTGATTGTACACGTGTCCGGAGCAGTGGGCTGCCCTAATTACGGCGCCCAGGGAGCAGTTGGGGGGTTAGGTGCCTTGCTCAAGAGCACTTCAGTCATGTCCCAGGACCAGGATTCGAACCTACAACCCTCCAGTCAGAAGTCCGCACCCCTTACCTCTAGGCCACAACTGCCCCTTTTTTTTTTTTTTTTTTTTTAATTTAATTTTTAATATTTTAAGGTGAGTATATGGCAAAACCACAGTAGGGCATGGTACATTATGATGCCCCAGAGGAGGACTAACCTTGCCCTGGATGCCTGTTCCCTGAGCCAGCCTGAGCTGCAACCACAACTAATTGCTAATGCAATTCCTCTGATGTATGTAGATGCTTTTACACATCACGCAGTCCTTTGGGGCAACGTTAAAGCAAACCAAAATGCTGGTGACGCAGCACTAGAGTCTAGAGTCACCAGGGCTGGGTTACAGCTCCACCTCCCCCCCCCCCCCCGGGCATCACGATTTAAGTTGCCCCGCTGTGTAGGACCCTGCTGGTCACCACTATACTCACCATTTGATGTGCAGGCCCCGCGGCATCCCTGGCACTATTTTAGCTGAATCTGTTCCATTCAAAACTCATTGATGGACATAATTATGCATAACGGTAAGAGATCTCCATGAGAACCTGTAATGTGGACCAAAGTAAGACAGGCAATCTCTTCTGGATTGGTCAGATCGAATTTATTGGTACTCTGCCCCAGAGAAGCTTGCAATATTGTTTTACATTGATTTTAGCTCTGACGTATGCTGGAGGGTTGTACAGAGGACACAGAGCTCTGCACCAAAGAAACTTACAGGCTGATTCATCACTAACGCCAGGTAGCGACAGAAGAGCGTCTGTAGCAGGCATTTTCAGAGCGCCCGCTAGTAGTCGCAGTGCTCGGCTGTGAGTCGCTAGCTTATAGCGACTCAGTCGCTGTGCAGTAATGTTGAATACATTGTGACGAGTCGCTATTTGACCAGTACAGCGCTGTATGGGAGCGCATGGTAGCGACTGCTCATAGCGACCGACTCACAACATATTCAAGAAGAAACGCCTCACACAACTCTGGCGCAGAAAAATGCTTATCTGAAGCCCAGAGCGCAGGAGGCGGTGTGTATAAAGTCTGTTTTTCAGCATCTATCAACTAGTAACAAAGCGAAAACATATAGAATTACATTGTAGCAACATGTAACATGAACACTTTAATGGCAGACCTGTAATGTCATTTCTGAAGAAATATATATAAATGAAAACATTGTAAATAAAAACTGCTTTTTCAATGCCAGAAGAGGTCACAGAATTTTGATTGTGATTTTTTGAAAAAAAAAAAAAAATACCCCGTTTAAAGAGAAGAAAAGGTTTGTCAATTAAAATGTATGGGAGGCAAGGCTGTGCAAGGCTGAACGCCGGTGCTGTTCGCTGAGGCTGTGAAAATGATGAATCAGACGCTACATGGCGTTATCCCAGTCGCTAAACAGATTCTGCTTGATAAATGTGTAATTGCGTGCCGTGTCCGGCGTTCACCAGTCGCTACCTGTCGCTATCTCTCATTAACCAGCCACTACCTGACGCTATCCCTTCTTAAATAAGGGGCCTAACTCTCTAAACCTGACTGCGCACATTTGCTGTGATCCATTTACCAATTGTATGTAGCGCTGATTTATTATAAAGAGCTTCTTTTAGAGCATTCATTTCACTCATTAGCAGAGCAGAAGAGGAAAAACCAACGCGTGTTACTCTGCAAATTCATTCAGATGAAAGTGACGTTCCTCTTTCATGTGTTTATTTTCAGATAACAGCAGAGTTTCCCTTTTCTCAGGCATTGCTCATAGCCAAGAAATATGATGTGCAAGACCAGATTATCGGTGGCGCAATGGAGCACCTGCTCCAGGCTATTACAGCACCATTGTCACCCAGGAGGCATAACCTGGGCTGAATTGTAGGGAGGGCACCCAGGGCACATGCCCCTAGGCAACCACTGGTTAGGGGGCCTCCACCACTTGCTCCCCTCACACTGCGGCACAGCTATGCTATGCTCTTTCTTTATTGGGGAGGCCGATTCATTAATAGCGGCAGGTAGCGACAGTTGAGCGACTGTAGCAGTATTTTCACAGCGCCCGCTAGTAGTCGCTGTGCTTGGCCGTTGTTCGGTTGTTGACAGCGACTCAGTCGGTGTGCGGTAATGTTGAATATTGGGTGAGGAGTCGCTATTTGACAGGTTCCGCGCTGTATGGGTGCGCATGATAGCGACTGGCCCTAGCGACCGGCTCCCACCATATTCATTAACAAATCACGCTCAAAAAATTCTCGCGCTGTGAAATGCATGTTTAAACCCCAGAGCGCTGGCGGCGATGGGTTAAAAGTAGTTTTTTAACCTCCAAACAACCATATTTTTGGAAACAAAAAAAAACAAGTTTTTTAAATAATTTAGTAATATCCGACCTGTAATATCAATTCTGTACAATTTTTTTTTTTTCCTTAAAAAAAAATCTAACATTGCAGAAGTGGTCACAGAATTTTTCACATTTAAAAAACAAAAAACAAAACATTAATAACAATTATGAATATTTAAAGATTGTCACATTGAAATGCATTGGAGAGCGCCAGGTAGCGAGAGGTCATACCTGTCGCTGTTCAAGGTCGGACGCTGGCGCTGTGGGGTGAGGCTGGAATAATGATGAATGAGTGGCTATATGGCGCTATCTCAGTCGCTAAGCAGGATCGGCTTGATAAATGTGTGATTGTGGTGGGGAGCCGGCGTTCTCGTGGCGGGGCCTGTCATTACCGGCTGCTCACCAGTCGCTACCTGTCGCTATTCCTTCATATATAAGGGCCAAAGTAACCATTGGTGGAGTGGAGGCTGATTTAACACTAGCGGCACATAGCGCCATGTGAGCTAGTAGACGCTGGAAGGGGGTGTCGGATGCTCTAGCCTAGCGTAGCGGGCGGACAGGTGGCGCTGTAGTATCCCGTCCAGCAGTGATAAATGTGATGTCTGCAGGGTGCTGTAGAATCGTTCTCCCTGATTCACTGCAGAGCCAATCAAGAACGCTAGGTGGTGTCCCGAGGTCAAATCGCCAAGACTACACTACATCTAACAACAGGACAACGCTGCAGCAAGTGATAGGGCCAGTAAAGTGCATCCGGCACTTGGTGCTAAAGCCCATATTCAAGAAAAAGCTACACATAAGCAACGGTGGCAATCTAAAACTGGGCGCTCTAGCATAAAGCGCCAAGCGCTGTGTGATCAAAGTCTGTTTCTAAACACATATCCACCAGCACCAGAGTGAAAACATGTGGAATGACATTGTTTTAACACTGTGGCAATGACACTACAATGGCCGACCTGCACATACAATTCTGCATAAAAAATATAATGATTTGAGCCAAAAATTTTAAAGTTTACTTTAGCAACATGCTATTTAAACACAACCAAATGAAACACCATTAAAATGTATGGGAGAGCGCCACTGAGCGACAGGTACTACATGGCGCTGCTGAACCTAGAGCGCCGGCGCTATACGCTGAGCCACCACTGGTAATACATGTGACGCTACATGATGCTGTTAAAGGCGCTCACCAGACTGACTTTCTTAAATGTGGTTTCACATACAGCGCCCAGCGTTCACCGGACGCTACCAACCGCTACTTAGCACTACCTGGCGCTATCCTTTCTTAAAGTGGACCAACACCCAGGGGGGATCAGCCCGGGAATCTATAAGATTCCTGGACCGATCAGATCCCTCCCCGCGGGGCATCCAAAATCGGGATGTCCCGCGGGATGAAACCCCCCAGGAAGCCCAGAAACCTTACCTTAAACCCGTTCCAACGGTGCATGCGTGGGCCGCGGCCGCGTCTCGCGCTTCCCTCTGGCAGGGAGCTCTCCCTGTTAGAGGGAAGCGCGAGACGCAGCCTCTAGCGCTCAGAGCCGCTGTGGTTGACGCCGCTTGTACGTGCATACCACAGCGGCTCTGAGCGCTCTGACGAGCCCACGTAGGAGTGTGGTGAGGTGAGTGTTTCCGGGCAATCTGGGGGGTTTCACACAGCGGGGCACCATGATCGGGGTGACCCACCGAAGTGGACCAAAACCCAGGATAGTGAAATCTTATAGATTCCCGGGCCGATCACCCCTGGGTGTTGGTCCACTTTAAATATGTGTTGAGCATCGAGTGCCGGACGCACTGAGCTGGAGCTACCTCTCGCTCGTTGCAGCGCTGTACTGTTGTTAGAGCGGCCAACACACATCACATTCATCAGTGCCAGCCAGGTTAATACAGCGTCCGCAACGCTCTGTTACAGCGCCTGATACCCGCTTACAGCATCTTCTAGCGGGCAATTTAAGCGCCACTATACAGACGCTCGTCTGGCAACACGTGGCGTTAGTAGTGAATCAGCCTCCACATTGGGTCCTGTATTTTATATGTAACTTCCCTTTTCTGAATATCCTTCTTTGTGTATATTGCGTCATATGTGCAAACAGCCTGCTTGAGGAATGAGTGCTTAAAGGGAAAGTCCACTTTTGATTTTTTTAAAGTGTATATTTTTGTCTAGCTAATTAAAAAAAAAAAAATTCTAATGTTAGTAAATGTGTAATTTATGGAAGCAGTTTCCACTACATGTAATCTGTTGCTTTTGGTAGCTGTACACCAAGATCTACAAGAAGAGAGCAGTAAGCCCTGTACACACAGAACACTGCTGCTATGGCCACTCACTCATCCTTACACATGGCCAGCAGCAATGTTCTCTGTGTACAGGACTCACTTCGTTCTTCTGCAACAGGTAGCAGTTAGTAAAACACACATTTGCCAACATAAGAGAAAATTACAAAAAAATACTAAATAAGCTTAGCATACTTTGAGGCCGATTCATTAATAGCGCCAGGTAGCGACAGTTGAGCGACTGTAGCAGAATTCTCAGAGCGCCCGCTAGTAGTCGCTGTGCTTGGCCGTTGTTCGGTAGTTGATAGCGACTCAGTCGGTTTGCCGTAATGTTGAATATTGGGTGAGGAGTCGCTATTTGACAGGTTCCGCGCTGTATGGGAGCGCATGATAGTGACTGGCCCTAGCGGCCGGCTCCCACCATATTCATTAACGAATCACGCTCCAAAAATTCTCGCGCTGTGAAATGCTTGTTTAAACCCCAGAGCGCTGGCGGCGATGGGTTAAAAGTAGTTTTTTAACCCCCAAACAACCATATTTTTGGAAACCAAAAAAAACAAGTTTTTAAAATAATTTTGTAATATGAATACATTAATATCAGACCTGTAATATCAATTCTGTACATATTTTTTTTTTTTTACCTTAAAAAATTTATCTAAAATGGCAGAAGTGGTCACAGAATTTTTCACATTTAAAAAAAAAAAAATCATAACAATTAATTATGAATATTTAAAGATTGTTCCATTGAAATGCATTGGAGAGCGCCAGGTAGCGAGAGGTCATACCTGTCGCTGTTCAAGGTCGGACGCTGGCGCTGTGGGCTGAGGCTGGAATAATGATGAATGAGTGGCTATCTGGCGCTATCTCAGTCGCTAAGCAGGATCGGCTTGATAAATGTGTGATTGTGGTGGGGAGCCGGCGTTCTCGTGGCGGGGCCCGTCATTACCGGTCGCTCACCAGTCGCTACCTGCCGCTATTCCTTGTTAAATAAGGGCCTAAGGGAATCATTTTGGCACAAAAAATATACACTTTCAAAAGTTCCACCAAAAGTGGAATTTTCTTTTAAAGAGGAGCAAATGCCAGGATTTGCACTATCCCAGGTCTAGTTTCACCACATCACACTGCTGGCCAATCCCCCACATATCTGTGCAAGCCATTCAGAAATACCTGTGGCAGGTACGCATCACAGAGGTGAGCCGCGGATGCTGCCTGAGCATGCGCCATGGGATTGCCGGCGAATATGCCGGGAGATTCCTGGGGAATACATATGCCGCGTGGCAGGCACCAGGCTCTTCAGCACCCCTGTGGCCAGTGGTGGGGCAGGTAATAGGGTGGGGGTACCTGCAAGCCACACAAATGGGCATGTTGATCCATTGGACCCCTAACCTGTTTCCAAGTAGTTAAAGAAAGTAATTACCACAACACAAAACCATTATTGATCTAATTTCCTATACTTACCATTACCTCCAGGGGCAGAATCCCTACTGAGAGGAGCTGTGTTACGCTCAGATACGGGACCTCTGCATATATGCATATCACTGGAGGAAAGGGGGGTTTCCCAGGCAAACCCCTGCATAGCCTGCCCTACAGCGACACACAGGCCCCACCTATGAACATATAAGAGCTGTCACCAGAAGAAACTCCAGGAGTAGTGGGGCAGTTGACAGCGCCCCCCCCCCCCCCCCCCCATCCAGAGGGAATCTGCGCATTCCAGCTTTCAGCAAAGCTCTGTTTGAAATTTAAACTATGAACTTGAACACGGACTTCCATGAGGAGACGGTACCAACCCCAAACAGTTCGGGTTCACTAATCCCTATTTATTAACTTTTGCCCTTATTCATCAAGCGATAGCGCCAGGTAGTGTCTGACGAGCGGCAGGTCCCGCCAGCTAACGGCGGCTACCGACTCAAGTACACCCGGCGGCGGTCACAATGACGCATTTATCAAGCAAAATGAGGCTAGCGCCGGCGAGAGCGACAGCTGCCGCGGGATTCATCATGTAGCGGACTGCAACGAACAGCGCCGCTGCTAATCCCATCACAGCGCCAGGTCTGACCTGTCGCTCCCTGGCGATGTCCAATGCATTTCAATGGAGCAATCTTTAATTAATCATAAATAATTGCTATTAATGTTTTTTTTTTTTTTTTTTTTTAATGTCAAAAATTCTGTGACCACTTTTGCAATGTTAGGATTTTTTTTAAGGTAAAAAAAAAAAAAAAAAGATATTGTGCAGAATTGATATTACAGGTCTGATATTAATGTATTCATATTACAAAATGTTTATAAAAACTTGTATAATTTTATAATCAAAAAATATGGTTGTTTGGGGGTTAAAAACTATTTAAAATCCATCGCCGCCAGCGTTCTGGGGTTTAAACAAGGAATTCACAGCGCGAAAAAATTCGGAGCGTGATTTGTTAATGAATCTGCAGCAAGCCGTTCGCTCTGGCCATTCGCTGTCAGGCGCACCCATACAACGCTGAACCTGTGAAACAGCGACCCCTAAGCCCGTATTCAACATTACCGCACACCGACTGAGTCGCTGTCAACAAGCAAACCCCGGCCAAGCACAGCGAATACTAGCTGGCGCTGAGAAAATCACGCTACTGGCGCTCATCTGTCGCTACCTGGCGCTATTAATGAATCGGCCTCCCCGTCATGATTGTGATCATGTCCAACAACAAAAAAAATAGACGTCTAGTCACCATTTCTCGAGGCTGCTTATTTGGGATGTCCATCCTCTTCATCCCTCCTAGCAAACTTGAATATTGGGTAAAATTACTGACCCTGTTTGTGCTCCAGTGCCAGGCTGGCGTCATGGAGAGACAGCCCGGAAAACCCTATTGTTTAGCAGAAGAGGAGTGAATGCATGTATCCAGCTGTGCACATGCAGGAAAGGTAAGTATTTTGCCGCTTTCCACTTCCCAAGAGGCAGATGGGCATCCTGAACCAGGGGAGGGTTAAAAAAATACAGGCAGGCTGGTTCATTACTAACGCCAGGTAGCGACAGATGAACGTGTGTAGCGAAGGATTTCAGAGCAAACGCTAGTAGTCGCTGTGCTCGGCCATGGTTCTTTGTTTCAGAGCGCCTTGTCGGTGGCCGGCATTGTTGAATACGTTATGTGATTCACAGTACTAAGCTGTATGGGAGCGGATGGTAGCGCCAGCTCAGTGTGACTGACTCACACCACATTCATCACTGCCTCAAACAGTTCCGGCGCTCAAAATCGGGTCAATGTAGCCCACAGCGCCAGAAGCTGTGTGATTAAACCGGACCTTCACCATGATTTATTGAAAAGCCCAAACCCTTAAAAAACAATTTCCCTGCATCTAAAATTAATATATTTTAGGTTTTTAGTCACTTACTTATTATTCTTTCCCCCACTGGGCTGCAACTCTGTTCAGGACTCTAGGATACGGGCGCCGCCATCTTGACTCACAAGCATCACACTTACTGAGGAGAGGAGAGCAGGATAAAGTACAGGGGGTGGGGTTATAGCTGTGCTTTGCTCAGACAGAGCAGAGCTGGGGTTAGGGAAAGGTCAGCAGTCCCAGAATGCAAAGCAGCATAGTCAGAAGGCACTTCCTGTTTGCAGGCTGCCTGATGTTCCATGAGCTGCCATCTTGGATGTTTAAGGGCTCATAACATGCAGTAGATGTAGGTAGGATGATTTTTAATGTGAGCAATCTGTATGTACAGGGTGTGGGAAACATATAAGATAGACTCTTATTTAGAGTGAAGGTCCGGATTAATGTGAGCAATCTGCATGTACAGGGTGTGGGAAACATATAAGATAGGCTCTTATTCAGAGTGAAGGACCGCTTTAAAGTCTGTATCCACTAGTAACAAAGCGAAAACATATTGAATGACATTGTTATTACATTGTAACATGAACACTTTAATACCAGACATGTAAGGACAATTCTGCATGAAAATATTATTAATCAAAAAAGTTTTCAAAAATGTCATTTTCTAGGCCAGGATACGTCTGAAAGATTTGAGTTTAAAAAAAAAAAATTGGGATCAGGAAAAGGATTTAAACCGGATCTTCAGCGTGATTTCATGAAAAGCCAAAACTCTTAAAAAACGGTTCCCCAGCATCTAAAATTAATATATTTTACGTTTTTAGTCACTAACTTATTATTCTTTCCCCCCCCTGGGCTGCAACTCTGTTCATGACTTTAGGATACGGGCGCCGCCATCTTGACTCAGAAGCATCACACTTACTGAGGAGAGGAGAGTGGGATAAGGTACAGGGGGGCGGGTTATAGCTGTGCTTTGCTCAGACAGAGCAGGGCTGGGGTCAGGTAAAGGTCAGCAATCCCAGAATGCAGAGCAGCACAGTCAGGAGGCACTTCCTGTTTGCAGGCTGCCTGATAAGATGGCGGCTTCCATAAGCCGCCATCTTGGATGTTTAAAGGCTCATAACATGCAGTAGATGCAGGTAGGATGATTTTTAATGTGGGCAATCTGTATGTACAGGGTGTGGGAAACATATAAGATAGACTCTTATTCAGAGTGAAGGTCTGCTTTAAGGATCGTCCATAGAAATGTATGGGAGAGTGCCAGGTAGCGACAGGTAAGACGTAGCGCTCTGCAAGGATGAACGCCGGCGCTGTATGCTGAACCTGAGATAATGATGAATCGGATGCTACATGGCGTTGTTTCAGTGGCTCACCAGAATCGCCTTCATAAATGTGGTATTGCGTACAGCGCCCAGCGTTCACCAGACGCTGCCTGCCGCTATCCCTTGATGAATAAACCCCTAGGTCTGCTTTAAGAGTCATCCACATGTAACAACACATGTAAGAGAAACTATGGTGCGCCTGCTGGTAACGATCAGTTTTGTAGGAACAACCTGTACTTTCCGAAATACTATTCCTAGCCTTTGTTTTCAACCCTCAGAACCACATGGAAGTTCTCTTAATTTTGCAATCAGCGCTGATCTCTGACCGGCCCCAGTGTGATGAGCAGCGTCAGTGACATAATATCTATGTAATTACTCCCGGTGTATGACACACACCCATTGTACAGAACACAGACACTCGTCCGGTTACATAATCCCTTCCTAGGCCGGGAATAAGCTTTCATTGTAGATAGGCTTCAATTCCATATCATGGAGCAGCACCATTGCAACGTGCCGCCTCCACCATGTCTGATCCATGAGAGGGAACATGTGAGAATGCTTCCTGCTCTTATTACACAGGGCTTTATTCATCAATGGCTTTGCGGCAGGTAGTGCCTTGTAGCGGTGAAAGCTGGGCGCTGTACACAATACGGGGAGGCCGATTCATTAATAGCGGCAGGTAGCGACATTTGAGCGACTGTAGCGGTCTTTTCAGAGCGCCCGCTAGTAGTCGCTGTGCTTGGCCGTTGTTCGGTAGTTGATAGCGACTCAGTCGGTTTGCAGTAATGTTGAATATTGGGTGAGGAGTCGCTATTTGACAGGTTCCGCGCTGTATGGGAGCGCATGATAGCGACTGGTCAGAGCGACCGGCTCCCATCATATTCTTTAAAAAATCACTCTCAAAAAATTCTCGCGCTGTGAAATGCATGCTTAAACCCCAGAGCGCTGGCGGCGATGGGTTAAAAGTAGTTTTTTAACCCCCAAACCACCATATTTTTGGAAACCAAAAAAAACAAGTTTTTAAAATAATTTAGTAATATGAATACATTAATATCAGACCTGTAATATCAATTCTGTACAATTTTTTTTTACCTTAAAAAAATTATCTAAAATGGCAGAAGTGGTCACAGAATTTTTCACATTTAAAAAAAAAAAAATTAATAATTATTTATGAATGTTTAAAGATTGTTCCATTGAAATGCATTGGAGAGCGCCAGGTAGCGAGAGGTCATACCTGTCGCTGTTCAAGGTCGGACGCTGGCGCTGTGGGCTGAGGCTGGAATAATGATGAATGAGTCGCTATATGGCGCTATCTCAGTCGCTAAGCAGGATTGGCTTGATAAATGTGTGATTGTGGTGGGGAGCCGGCGTTCTCGTGGCGGGGCCTGTCATTACCGGCCGCTCACCAGTCGCTACCTGTCGCTATTCCTTCATAAATAAGGACCTATATTTATCAAAACGATTTCGGTGAGCGACTCTAACAGCGCCATGTAGCGTCCAATTCATCATCACAGACGGCTCAGCGTATACTGCCGGCGCTCTGCTTTCCAGAGCGCCTGGTATTACCTGTCGCTCTCCCATACATTTCAATGGACAATACTTTTCTTCACTTTAAAGGGGGTTTTATTTTTATTTCTTTTTTAATCAAATCATTGTGTGACCTCTCCTGGCCTTTTAAATGTCATATTTGAAACCTTTTTTGATTTTTTTATATTTTTATTTAGAATTGTCATTATAGGTCTGGTATTAAAGTGTTAATGTCACAATGTAATAACAATGTCATTCCATATGTTTTTGCTTTGTTACAAGTGGATATGTGTTAAAAAAAACGGACTTTAATCACACAGCTTCTGGCGCTCTGGGCTACAGCGACACAATTTTGAGCGCCGGCGCTGTCTGAGGCTGTTTTTTGATGAATATGGTTTGAGTCGCTCACACTGACCAGTCGCTACCGTTCGCTCCCATATAGCTCTGTACTGGTGTTATAGCGACTCACACATCAAATTCATCAATGCCGGCCATGTTACTACAGCGAGTGAGGCGCTCTGTAATAGCGACTCACGGCCGATAAGAGCGACCACTACGGACGCTGTACAGACGCTCATCTGCCGGTACCTGGCCTTAGTAATGAATCAGCCTGACAGACGACTCCTTCCAGAAGGTAGCGAGATTGTTACACCTAACCCAGGATTATATTTATACTGTTATTATTTGTATTCGGTGTATGCTATAGTAACCAGGACAGCACTTAACATTCTAATGCAGATATGAGTCAGATATGAGTTCACACCAAGCATCCAAATAGGGCTTCAATGAATTGGGTCATGGCAAGGTTGTTGGTGCTGGAAAAGCTTTGATGGGTGAAAATATTGCCACAGGCCTCTTCAGTAGTGGTGGGGCAGTTGACAGGGCAGGAACTTGAACACGGACTTCTGTGAGAAGACGTTTCCAGCCCCAAACTGTTCAGGTTCGCAAATCCCTTTTAATTAGATTTGTCATGACATGAGTTCACACCAAGTATCCAATGGAGATTCAATGACTTGGGTCAAGGTTGTTGGTGCTGGAAAAGCTTTGATGGGTGAAAATATTTCAGAAGCAGACCACACAAGGGATCTAGGATCATCACACAGGTCTCTAGAGCTTCCACAGACTGAGGTCCCCTTTAAAACTGACAAAACCCAGGGATTTGGGGAAAATGACCTTATTACTCCATATCAGCATGGATTTATGAGGAATCGCTCCTGCCAGACAAACCTGATCAGCTTTTACGAGGAGGTAAGTTCAAGATTGGATCAGGGGGAGTCATTGGATATCATATATCTTGACTTTTCTAAAGCATTTGATACTGTGCCACATAAAAGGCTGGTACAAAAGATGAGAATGCTTGGACTGGGGGAAAACGTGTTCAGATGGGTGGGAAATTGGCTTAGTGATCGGAAGCAGAGGGTGGTTATCAATGGTACACACTCAGATTGGGTCACTGTTACTAGTGGAGTACCACAAGGGTCAGTTCTGGGACCAATTTTCTTCAATATATATATAAATGACATTGGGTATGGATTAAACAGTAACGTCTCAATCTTTGCAGATGATACTAAGCTGAGTAAAGTAATTAAAACAAAACAGGACAGCAGGCAACTACAAACAGATTTAGATAAATTGGAAGCATGGGCAGTTAAATGGCAAATGAAGTTTAACACAGATAAATGTAAGGTTATGCACATGGGAAGGAGAAATCTGTGTCATGATTGCACACTAAATAAAGAAACACTTGGTAAAACAACAATGGAAAAGGACCTAGGGGTTTTAGTTGACAATAAGCTCAACTGTAGTAATCAATGCCAGGCAGCTGCCAAAGCAAATAGGATCATGGGGTGCATCAGGAGGGGCATAGGTGCTCATGACCAGAGCATCATTTTACCCCTGTACAAGTCACTGGTCAGACCCCATATGGAATACTGTGTACAGTTCTGGGCACCTGTGCTTAAGAAGGACATATCAGAACTGGAGCACGTTCAAAGAAGGGCAACAAAGTTAATAAAAGGAGTGCGGGGGCTAGAGTACCCGGAAAGATTGTCCAAGTTAGGCTTATTTAGTCTAGAAAAAAGACAATTGAGGGGTGAGCTAATAACTATGTATAAATATATTCGGGGTCAATACAAAGATCTGTCTCACAATCTATTTATACCCCGGAGTGTAACCATAACCCGGGGGCATCCACTAAGGTTAGAGGAAAGGTGCTTTCTCCAACAACATAGGAGGGGATTCTTCTCTGTAAGAGCAGTGAGACTATGGAACTCGCTGCCAGAGGAGGTAGTAATGATGGATACAGTAAAAACTTTCAAAAGTGGCCTTGATGCCTTCCTGGCATGTAATAACATTTCCAGCTATGGCTACTAGACCACTGGGAGGAGATAAACAGGCTGAACTGGATGGACTAAAGTCTTTATTCAGCCTTACATACTATGTTACTTTGTTACTATGTATTTCACGTACCTTGGTTTTGGTCTGCACTTTTCACGATGCCCCTTGTGGAGTTGAATGATTACTTTTTAATTAAATGAATAAAGACCAGTGTGTACGGCCATTTGGCCAATCTGGGCTACACACCTGCTATTGGTCCACATTTATAACTCTCTCTTTTGACTGACAAAACACTGGTACTACCTTTCCAAACAACCCGCAATTACCCTCACTTCCACCCAACAACCCCGGATGCCCTCCAGTGCCTGACAGTTTACAACTACCCCCTAATTCAGATTATCAAACTGTCAAACCATAACTCCCCTACCCCACAGCTCAAAATAACCTCAATTCCAGGTGACAACCAAAAATTTCCCCCAAATATTGACAACCAAAAATCACCCCACTTCTAGATGACAACCCATGACTTCTTCCAGCTTCTGATAATAATCTCCCCACTTCCAGGTGATAAGCCATGGCTGCCCCCACCTTTGGATAACCCACAATTGCCCCAATTCAAGGTGGTGACCTTTGACCAGGGACGGGCTTATCATTTCTGGGGCCCCATGCAAAGTTGTGTCTGGGTGCCCTAAATAAAGACAAGTTTTGTATAGCAAAATACATTAACACACCTTGTCGGGGATGAAGCCTCAGCCTGCTCATGCACTGTGGGAGCCTGAGCGAACCCAAGGAAGGTATCCTGGCATTGTCTGGGAATTGCCCATATGGCCGTCCAATTTCTACACCATGTGGCATCCCAAACTAAGATGCCCCACTGTGTGAAACCCTATTAAATCGCTGCACCCACTCAGCTAACCTCATTCCAATGACACATGTGCAGGTCACAGCCTCACTATACCTTTAGCTAGATGCATACCCGGGGAAGCCATTTGTAATTTGCCCCCAGCTATAGGTGAGTGGGAATGCAACCAGAGGCCCACTCCGCACCATTCAGCTCACTAGCTGCTGTGATGTCACCACATCTTGCATAACTGAATTAGGTTGAGCGCCCTGATTCTGCAGCAGCCGGCTCAGGTAAGTGTACAGTGCCTTCTTTTCTGCTGCACACTAACATCGTGTTAAACGGCAACCCTATTTTTTTAAACAAAAACTTTGACACTGATCTGACCCTGCCTCTGGGGGCCCCCTGGCAGGTGGGGGGTCCATGCGTTTGCATGGTGGTTAAGCAAGCCAATGTCTGTGACTGCCCCTAACGCCTGACAATCCACAATCACCCACATTCTAGGTGAGAATCCATGACTGCCCCAGCTCCTAACAACCCATAATCACCCCACTTCCAGGTAACAAGCCATGATGGTCCTAGGTCCTGACAATTCATAGTCACCCCACTTCCATATGACAAGCCATGACTGTCCTGTTTGTTGACAATCCATGACTGCCCCAGCTCCTAACCACCCATAATCACCCTTCTTCCAGGTTACAAGCCACAACTGTCCTATCTCTTGACAATCCATAATCACCACATTTCCAGGTGACAATCCATGACTGCCCCAGCTCCTAACAACCCATAATCACCCCACTTCCAGATGACAAGCCATGACTGTCCTGTTTGTTGACAATCCATAATTACCACACTTCCAGGTGACAATCTATGACTGCCCCAACCCCTAATAACCCATGGCCCTAGGTCCTGACAACTCATAATCACCACACTTCTAGGTGACAAGCCATGACTGCCCCCAACTCCTGACAACCAACAATCACCCCAATTCTTGGTGAAACCCCATGACTTCCAGATGACAAGCCATGACTGTCCTGTTAGTTGACAATCCATAATTACCACACTTCCAGGTGACAATCTATGACTGCCCCAACCCCTGATAACCCATGGCCCTAAGTCCTGACAGCCCACAATCACCCCACTTCTAGGTGACAACCCATGACTGTCCCTAACTCCTGGCAACCCAGATTCAACTCTACTTCCAGGTGACAACCCATGACTGCCCTAGCTTATGACAACCCACATTCACCCCACTTCCTATTGACAAACCATGACTGCCCCAACTCCTGCCAGCCCACAATAATGCTGAGGCTATGGTTTTGAAGAGGCAGAACACAGGCTGGAGTGTCTTGGCTTTGGGAGTACAGTGGGCTGGGAACAGGGGGCTGAGGGGAGGGAGTGATTGGATGGGGGTGTTAGAAACATCAGGCCACCCTATGGCCAATGTGCCCTTGCTAATGACAATAGCTCTATGAATACCTCCCAAGTGTCCCTGATTTGGAGGGACTGTCTTTCGAGTCCCCCTGCCCCCTTGTTGTTCCCATTTGTCCCTTTTTGAGGTATAACATACAGATCTGCATCAATAAATGATTCATTTTCCTATTTAATGTTTATATTATTTTGTTTTTCCCACCATGAAAAATGGTAGGTGGCTTTATGTTCTCTGTAGAGAACCATCAATGTACATTAACATCTCCAAGGGGATGAATACTTTTTACAGGCACTGCAATATGATTATGACTGAGGGGGTAAGTCCTAATGTGGTGAAGTCTCCTTCTCATGTGGGAGAGCTTGTTGCCTTATGTGGAGAGCGCCACACTTTAGTGAATAACCCAAATTTCCCAATTTGTGCGAAAAGTCTTCACCTCATTCACTAACATTTGGAAAACGTCAGCACCCCTCCTGGAGAAGCTCTCCCTCCCAACACCCAGTTAGGTCAGTGGGATATAGAAGTACGTTTTATTTGCACTTTTTTTTGTTTGTTTAGGTGAAGAGCTCGGAAAATGTTAGTTATTACACAGCGCGGGAAGCGGCAAAGCGGCAGCGCTCCCCAGAACATTATCCTTGGATCCTGTTACTGCCCGCCCCAATTTACACAGGGCGGGTACCGGCTAAAGAACCCCTGAACACTATCTAAAGACCAAGTAAGCGATTTCATACATTTTAGTACTAACTATACTGGTTACAATTACCCCATAACCACAATGCATATTCCCCAAAACGGGAAGGCTGATTCATTACTAGCGCCAGGTAACGGCAGATGAGCGTCGCTCATGTACAGCGGCGCTAAGAGCGACCGCTAGTGGACGCTCTGATCGCCCGTGAGTCGCTATTACAGAGCACTCAAAATTGAGTTGCTGTAGCCCAGAGCGCCAGAAGCTGTGTGATTTAAGTCCATTTTTGAACACATATCCACTAATAACAAAGCGAAAACACATGGAATTACATTGTTATTACATTGTAACATTAACACTTTAATACCAGACATGTAAGGACAATTCTGCATAAAAATATAAAAAATCAAAAAAGTTTTCAAAAATGAAATTTAATAGGACCGGAGAGGTCACACAATGACTTGATTAAAACAAAATTATAAAAATAAAAAGAAAACCCTGTTTAAAGTGAAGAAAAGTTTTGTCCATTGAAATGTATGGGAGAGCGACAGGTAGCAACAGGTAATACCAGGCGCTCTGAAAGCCAGAGCGCCGCCGGGATCCGCTGAGCCGTCTGTGATGAGGAATCGGTCGCTACATGCCGCTGTTAGAGTCGCTCACCAGAATCGCTTTGATAAATGTGATATTGCATACAGCGCCCGGCGTTCACCGTTTGCTACCTGTCGATACGAGACACTACCTGCCGCTATCCATTGATGAATAAACCCCTAGGGCCCTTATTTATGAAGGGATAGCGACAGGTAGCGACTGGTGAGCGGCCGGTAATGACGGGCACTGCCACGAGAACGCCGGCTCCCCACCACAATCACACATTTATCAAGACAATCCTGCTTAGCGACTGAGAGAGCGCCATATAGCGACTCATTCATCATTATTCCAGCCTCAGCCCACAGCGCCAGCGTCCGACCTTGAACAGCGACAGGTATGACCTCTCGCTACCTGGCGCTCTCCAATGCATTTCAATGGAACAATCGTTAAATATTAATAATTAATTATTAATTTTTTTTTTTATTAAATGTGAAGAATTCTGTGACCACTTCTGCCATTTTAGATAATTTTTTTAAGGGGAAAAAAATAAAAAAAAAATTTGTACAGAATTGATATTACAGGTCTGATATTAATGTATTCATATTACTAAATTATTTAAAAAACGTGTTTTTTTTTTAGTTTCCAAAAATATGGTGGTTTGGGGGTTAAAAAACTACTTTTAATTCATCGCCGCCAGCGCTCTGGGGTTTGAATTGAATTTGAATTTTGAAGCGCTTGAATTTTTTGAGCATGATTTTTTAATGAATATGGTGAGAGCCGGTCGCTAGGGCCAGTCCCTATCATGCGCTCCCATACAGCGCGGAACCTGTCCTCACCCAATATTCAACATTACGGCAAACCGACTGAGTCGCTATCAACTACCGAACAATGGCCAAGCACAGCGACTACTAGCGGGCGCTCTGAAAATGCCGCTACAGTCGCTCAACTGTCGCTACCTGCCGCTATTAATGAATCGGCCTCCCCGTCCACTAGGTTTTCTTACATTATCAAGCGCCAAATACATTATTATGATGTTGATTGTTATCAGAGCACACTGTTTGAAGTAAGGATAGGCTTGCACTGAGGAAGCTGTAACTAGCGAAACGTTTGCACATACCCGACTTGCTACAACTGAGAACCAGTTTTCTAAATAAGCATCTAATCCTTTTTTGAAGCTGTCAGCGGTTGATGCTGTAACAAGCTTCTGTGGGAGGCTATTCCATAGATTTACTGTCGCCTCCAGAGACTAAGGCTCTTATTTATGAAGGAATAGCGACAGGTAGTGACTGGTGAGCGGCCGGTATTGACGGGCCCCGCCACGAGAACGCCGGCTCCCCCCCACAATCACAAATTTATCAAGCCAATCCTGCTTAGCGACTGAGATAGCGCCATATAGCGACTCATTCATCATTATTCCAGCCTCAGCCCACAGCGCCAGCGTCCGACCTTGAACAGCGACAGGTATGACCTCTCGCTACCTGTCGCTTTCCCATACATTTCAATGGACGTTCTTTTATTTCTCTTTAAACACAGAATTTTTATTAATTTGTTTTTTGTAATCTCAAATAATGTTGTGACCTCTCCTGGCCTTGAAAAAGCCATTTTTGAAAATATTTTTCATTTACTTATATATTTATGCAGAATTGACATTACAGGTCTGGCATTAATGTGTTCATGTCACAATGTTATAACAATGTAATTCAATATGTTTTCGCTTTGTTACTGGTAGATACATGTTCAAAAACAGCCTTTAATCACACAGCCTCTGGCGCTCTGGGCTACAGCGAAGCATTTTGGAGCGCCGGCTGTGTTTGATAAATATGGTGTGAGTCGGTCGCACTGACCGGTCGCTACCATTCGCTCCCATACAGCACTGTACTGCTCATATAGCGACTCCCCTCAAGGTATTCATTGATGCTGCACAGTGACTGAGACACTCTGAACTAGCGAACCACAGCCGAGCACAGCGACTACTAGCGGGCGCTCTGAAAAGCCTGCTACAGACGCTCATCTGTCGCTACCTGGCGCTAATAATGAATCAGCCTGTACATTTCTCTTTTTCCAATCGAAGGCAGTGCCCCCTTGTCTTTACAGAGGATTTTACCTGAAATAGTGTTTCCACATCTTTTTTGTATGGGCCAAAATTGTGAAGTTTGAATTGCTTGGTAATGTCATATGTGGGAACTGACATCCTGGCCCTGCTAAATACTCCCAATAAAGACAGTGTAGAAACCCAGGATTAAGGTGTCACACCAAAACCTGGGATCTTTGAGACTAACCTTTCCCCCCTTAAATAGTTATTAGTGGCCAACTTGTATGCAGGCTAACAGAACGTATAAATAGATCTGCTCTCCCACATGAGGTGGTAAATAATATTATATTATATTATATACATTATAGTGAATGACTTTCCTCTGGTGTCTAATGATCCAGTCAGTTTGCAGCAGGTCATAGCACTGCTTTGGGGTGTCAGGAGTTAATAGGTTTATAACAGCTCCCCCTCCATGTGGGGTGATTCAGTGCAGTCAGCCATCTTTGTTCTGGTGCACAGGAACCCCCGGGGGTCTGAGAGGTTTGGGAACATTGTCAACTCTGTAAAACTGCATTTGAAATAGTATATGTACCGTATGTTTCTACCCTGTCTGTAATTACTACTTTGTAAAGCGCTACGGAAGATGATGGCGCCATATAAATAAACAATAATAATAATAATAATAATAATAACATTTATTTGGGCCTAGCGTAATATTTAAGCCTAGTGTGTGATTATTTGGTGATGTGCACCTCAGTAGTCTCTGGCTACGCCTGTACACACCCCATAACTGTGGCCCATCATGTCCCTGGGCCCGGCATGTTGGCACTCGGCGAGCCCCTCACGTCCCCCTCCTTCCCCAACGCCCAGAAGCGGCATCTCAGGGCTCCCACAATCTCCTCCAAATGTTTCCATATTAGTTCAGCCTGTGATTCCCAAATAGCAGATTCCCAGCGCAGCTCGCCAGAGGATACCAGAGAGACAGGAAGAAAGAGAGCGCACGGGAAGAGAGAGACAGTAAGAGAGAGCGTGTGTATGAGAGAGAGCGAGACAGTAAGAGAGAGAGCGTGTGTATGAGAGAGAGAGACAGTAAGAGAGAGAGCGTGTGTATGAGAGAGAGCGAGACAGTAAGAGAGAGAGCGTGTGTATGAGAGAGAGCGAGACAGTAAGAGAGAGAGCGTGTGTATGAGAGAGAGCGAGACAGTAAGAGAGAGAGCGTGTGTATGAGAGAGAGCGAGACAGTAAGAGAGAGAGCGTGTGTATGAGAGAGAGCGAGACAGTAAGAGAGAGAGCATGTGTATGAGAGAGAGAGAGCGAGACAGTAAGAGAGAGAGCGTGTGTATGAGAGAGAGCGAGACAGTAAGAGAGAGCGTGTGTATGAGAGAGAGAGAGAGCGAGACAGTAAGAGAGAGAGCGTGTGTATGAGAGAGAGAGCGAGACAGTAAGAGAGAGAGCGTGTGTATGAGAGAGAGCGAGACAGTAAGAGAGAGAGCGTGTGTATGAGAGAGAGAGAGACAGTAAGAGAGAGCGTGTGTATGAGAGAGAGCGAGACAGTAAGAGAGAGCGTGTGTATGAGAGAGAGAGCGAGACAGTAAGAGAGAGAGAGTGTGTGTATGAGAGAGAGCGAGACAGTAAGAGAGAGAGCGTGTGTATGAGAGAGAGCGAGACAGTAAGAGAGAGAGAGTGTGTATGAGAGAGAGAGAGAGCGAGCGAGACAGTAAGAGAGAGAGCGTGTATGAGAGAGAGAGAGAGAGCGAGAGACAGTAAGAGAGAGAGCGTGTATGAGAGAGAGAGAGACAGTAAGAGAGAGAGCGTGTGTATGAGAGAGAGCGAGACAGTAAGAGAGAGCGTGTATGAGAGAGAGCGAGAGACAGTAAGAGAGAGAGCGTGTGTATGAGAGAGAGCGAGACAGTAAGAGAGAGAGCGTGTGTATGAGAGAGAGCGAGACAGTAAGAGAGAGAGCGTGTGTATGAGAGAGAGAGCGAGACAGTAAGAGAGAGAGCGTGTGTATGAGAGAGAGAGCGAGACAGTAAGAGAGAGCGTGTATGAGAGAGAGCGAGAGACAGTAAGAGAGAGAGCGTGTGTATGAGAGAGAGAGCGAGACAGTAAGAGAGAGCTTGTGTATGAGAGAGAGAGAGAGAGACAGTAAGAGAGAGAGCGTGTGTATGAGAGAGAGAGAGACAGTAAGAGAGAGCGTGTGTATGAGAGAGAGAGCGAGAGACAGTAAGAGAGAGAGCGTGTGTATGAGAGAGAGAGCGTGTGTATGAGAGAGAGAGCGTGTGTATGAGAGAGAGCGAGACAGTAAGAGAGAGAGCGTGTGTATGAGAGAGAGCGAGACAGTAAGAGAGAGAGCGTGTGTATGAGAGAGAGCGAGACAGTAAGAGAGAGAGCGTGTGTATGAGAGAGAGCGAGACAGTAAGAGCGAGAGCGTGTGTATGAGAGAGAGCGAGACAGTTAGAGAGAGAGCGTGTGTATGAGAGAGAGAGCGAGAGACAGTAAGAGAGAGAGCGTGTATGAGAGAGAGCGAGACAGTAAGAGAGAGAGCGTGTGTATGAGAGAGAGAGCGAGACAGTAAGAGAGAGAGCGTGTGTATGAGAGAGAGAGCGAGAGACAGTAAGAGAGAGAGCGTGTGTATGAGAGAGAGCGAGACAGTAAGAGAGAGAGCGTGTATGAGAGAGAGCGAGACAGTAAGAGAGAGAGCGTGTGTATGAGAGAGAGCGAGACAGTAAGAGAGAGAGCGTGTGTATGAGAGAGAGCGAGACAGTAAGAGAGAGAGCGTGTGTATGAGAGAGAGCGAGACAGTAAGAGAGAGAGCGTGTGTATGAGAGAGAGCGAGACAGTAAGAGAGAGAGCGTGTGTATGAGAGAGAGCGAGACAGTAAGAGAGAGAGCGTGTGTATGAGAGAGAGAGAGAGAGACAGTAAGAGAGAGCGTGTGTATGAGAGAGAGCGAGACAGTAAGAGAGAGAGCATGTGTATGAGAGAGAGAGAGACAGTAAGAGAGAGAGAGCGGGTGTATGAGAGAGAGAGAGACAGTAAGAGAGAGAGCGTGTGTATGAGAGAGAGCGAGACATTAAGAGAGAGAGCGTGTGTATGAGAGAGAGAGAGCGAGACAGTAAGAGAGAGAGCGTGTGTATGAGAGAGAGAGAGCGAGACAGTAAGAGAGAGCGTGTGTATGAGAGAGAGCGAGACAGTAAGAGAGAGAGCGTGTATGAGAGAGAGAGCGAGACAGTAAGAGAGAGAGCGTGTGTATGAGAGAGAGCGAGACAGTAAGAGAGAGAGCGTGTGTATGAGAGAGAGAGTAAGAGAGAGAGCGTGTGTATGAGAGAGAGCGAGACATTAAGAGAGAGAGCGTGTGTATGAGAGAGAGCGAGACAGTAAGAGAGAGAGCGTGTATGAGAGAGAGAGCGAGACAGTAAGAGAGAGAGCGTGTGTATGAGAGAGAGCGAGACAGTAAGAGAGAGAGCGTGTGTATGAGAGAGAGAGTAAGAGAGAGCGTGTGTATGAGAGAGAGCGAGACAGTAAGAGAGAGAGAGCGTGTGTATGAAAGAGAGCGAGACAGTAAGAGAGAGAGCGTGTATGAGAGAGAGAGCGAGACAGTAAGAGAGAGAGCGTGTGTATGAGAGAGAGCTAGACAGTAAGAAAGAGAGAGAGCGTGTGTATGAGAGAGAGCTAGACATTAAGAGAGAGAGCGTGTGTATGAGAGAGAGCGAGACAGTAAGAGAGAGAGCGTGTATGAGAGAGAGAGCGAGACAGTAAGAGAGAGAGCGTGTGTATGAGAGAGAGAGAGCGAGACAGTAAGAGAGAGCGTGTGTATGAGAGAGAGCGAGACAGTAAGAGAGAGAGTGTGTGTATGAGAGAGAGCGAGACAGTTAGAGAGAGAGCGTGTGTATGAAAGAGAGCGAGACAGTAAGAGAGAGAGCGTGTATGAGAGAGAGAGCGAGACAGTAAGAGAGAGAGCGTGTGTATGAGAGAGAGCTAGACAGTAAGAAAGAGAGAGAGCGTGTGTATGAGAGAGAGCTAGACATTAAGAGAGAGAGCGTGTGTATGAGAGAGAGCGAGACAGTAAGAGAGAGAGCGTGTATGAGAGAGAGAGCGAGACAGTAAGAGAGAGAGCGTGTGTATGAGAGAGAGAGAGCGAGACAGTAAGAGAGAGCGTGTGTATGAGAGAGAGCGAGACAGTAAGAGAGAGAGTGTGTGTATGAGAGAGAGCGAGACAGTTAGAGAGAGAGCGTGTGTATGAGAGAGAGAGCGAGACAGTAAGAGAGAGCGTGTGTATGAGAGAGAGAGAGCGAGACAGTAAGAGAGAGCGTGTGTATGAGAGAGAGAGAGAGAGACAGTAAGAGAGAGCGTGTGTATGAGAGAGAGAGAGCGAGACAGTAAGAGAGAGCGTGTGTATGAGAGAGAGAGAGCGAGACAGTAAGAGAGAGAGCGTGTGTATGAGAGAGAGAGAGCGAGACAGTTAGAGAGAGAGCGTGTGTATGAGAGAGAGAGAGCGAGACAGTAAGAGAGAGCGTGTGTATGAGAGAGAGAGAGCGAGACAGTAAGAGAGAGCGTGTGTATGAGAGAGAGAGAGCGAGACAGTAAGAGAGAGCGTGTGTATGAGAGAGAGAGAGAGAGACAGTAAGAGAGAGCGTGTGTATGAGAGAGAGAGAGCGAGACAGTAAGAGAGAGCGTGTGTATGAGAGAGAGAGAGCGAGACAGTAAGAGAGAGAGCGTGTGTATGAGAGAGAGAGCGAGACAGTTAGAGAGAGAGCGTGTGTATGAGAGAGAGAGCGAGACAGTTAGAGAGAGAGCGTGTGTATGAGAGAGAGAGAGAGACAGTTAGAGAGAGAGCGTGTGTATGAGAGAGAGAGACAGTTAGAGAGAGAGCGTGTGTATGAGAGAGAGAGAGACAGTAAGAGAGAGAGTGTGTATGAGAGAGGCAGTAAGAAAAAGAGCATGTGTCAGAGAGACAGCAAGAAAGTGAGTGAGAGTCAGAGAGAATGAGAGAGTGTGAGTGTCAGAGAGAGAGATAGAGCAAAACAAAACATGTGCATGAGAGAAACAGTAAAAGAGAGAGTGAATGAGGAAAAGAGGCAGTAAGGAAGAGAAAGCAAGAATAAGAGAGTGTGTTTGTTTGCATAAATGAGAGCGAGACAGTAAGAGAGAGCGTGTGTGTTTGTGTGTGACACAGTAAGAAGGAGAGTGTGTGACGTTAGAAAGGGAAAGCAAGAGAGAATTAGTGTGTGTGTTTGTTTGTGTGTATGAGAGAAAGAGAGAGAGAAAGAAAAAAAGAGAGAGAGTGTGAGAGAGGCATTAAGAAAGATAAAGCAAGAGAAAGAGATATGGAAGAGAAACAGTAAGAAAAAGAAAAAGCAATTGAATGAGAGAATTAGAGAGTGTGTGTGTTTTTGTGTATAAGAGAACACAGTAAGAAAGAGAGAGAGAGGAGTAATGGTGGGTTTTCGGCAGCTCCATACGCACTCTGTGCAGACAGGGCACATGGGTGTGTGCGTTGGGGGGGGCAGAGAGCGAGAAAAAGCTTTGCGAGTATGTGTTTGTGCGCATGAGAGAGAGAAAGAGAAAGACAGTAAGAAAGATAGTGTTTGTGCGGCAGAGAAAGAGACAATAAGAGAGCATGTACTGTATTAGGGAGACTGTAAGAAGGAGAGTGCAACAGGAAGAAAGAGAAAGACACAGTAAGAGTATGTGCATGGCAGAGAGTACAAGAAAAAAGCATGTGAGAGAGACAGTCAGAAGAGAGTGCAAGCAAAAGAGATAGAGAGACAAAGAGTGTAAGAGAATACTAAAGGAACATAACAGAATGAACTAAAGAGAGAGAAAGAAAGAAAAAAGAAAGTGTTGTGTGTATAACTGTAAGAAAAGTAAGAAAAGAGAGTGCAAGCCAGAGAGTAATAGTAAGTGTGTGTGTGGGAGAGAGACACAGTAAAAAGAAGATATCCCAAGACTAAAAAGGAGGAGTGTGCGGACAAGAAAGAGAAAGGTCTGAGACAGACAGGAGGAGGGAAGAGAAAGACAGAGACAATGAAAGAGAGAGAGGGAAAGAGAGAGAAATAGAGAGAGTGCAGCAAAAAAGTGCGTGAGGTTGGGACAAAAAGGGAAAGAGAAGAGAAAATGGGAGAACCATGGAAACATTAAAACATAGAAGAAAAGTCACAGAATAGGAAATTAGTGTAAAATAGATCGAGAGAAATGATATAACTGAGACAGAAAAGGAAAGAAAGTGAGAGACAGGAAAGAAGGAAATTGTGTTTAGAGAGAGAAGTAAAGTAAAGAGAAAGTAAGGAGGGAAGATAGGGGGAAATAAAATGAGCAGAGGAGATACCATGCAAGTAAAAAGGGAGCGGGGGAGGATATAACGAAAAGACCAAGAATGTGAGAGACAGGAAGGCCAAAAATAGAGGGAAAGAGACAAGGAGGAAAATGAAAAAAGGAGAGAACAGTGGAGAAAAAAAGGGAGAAATGCGGGGAGGGAAAGCAGAGAGAGAAAGGGGAAAGAGGTGGAAGAGAGAAAGAAAGTGGGAGAAGGAAGACTGGGAGAGAGAGAAGGAGAAAAGGAAGAGACCAAGCCAGACAGTAAAAGAGAGAGTGCATGAGGAAAAGAGACAGTAAGAAAGAGAATAAGAGATAGAGAGTGTGTGTGCATGATTGAGAGTGAGACAGTAAGAGAGTGTGTGTGTGTGTGTGTGTGAGAGAGATACAGAAAGAAAGAGAGAGTGTGAATTTAGAAAGGGAAAGCAAGAGAGAATTAGCGAGTGTGTGTGTGTGTATGATAGAGAGAGAAAGAATAAGAGAGAAAGCGTGAGAGCGACATTAAGAAAGAAAAAAGCAAGAGAGAATCAGAGCATGCATATTTTTGTGTGAGAAAGAGGAGGGGAAACAGAGACAGAGGGGAAAGAGGTGGAAGAGGGAAAGAAAGTGAGACAAGGAAGACTGGGAGAGAGAGAAGGAGAAAAGGAAGGGGATATAGAATGAAAGAACCAAGAATGTGAGAGACAGGAAAGCCAAAAATAGAGGAAAAGAGACATGGAGGAAAAGGAAAAAAGAAGAGAACGAAACAGTGAGAAAAAAGAGGGAGAAAGACGGGGAGGGAAAGCAGAGAGAGAGGGGAAAGAGGTGAGAGAAGGAAGACTGGGAGAGAGAGAATGAGAAAAAGGAAGAGGATATAATGAAAGGACCAAGAATGTGAGAGATGGGAAGGCCATAAATAGAGAGAAAGAGACAAGGAAGAAAAGGAAAAAAGGAGAGAACGAAAAAAAGAGGGATAGCGAGTGTGTTTAGAGAGAGTAGTAAAGTAAAGAGAATTTAAGGGGGGAAGAAAGAGGGAAATACAATGAGCAGAGGAGATACTATACAAGTAAAAAGGGGACAAGAGAGGATATAATTAAAGGACCAAGAATGCGAAGGCCAGAAATAATCCCATTTTGTGAATACTCACCTGTAAAATGGGTATTATAAGTATGTCACACACCCCGCTTCAAGAAATTCATAACGTGTGGGTAATACCGACCTGTAGAGGGCGATATGCAGAGATGATTGGAGGAAAGAGAGCCCCTCCCAGTCCACAAATACCTGGGACCTCCCACTCATTACCCAGTATAAGAACAGCAGTAAGGTAAGGGACCAGGAAGAGCCCAACACAAAGCATAACAACGCAAAGTTCACCATATAAAGGATCCAGAATACAAAAGGGCAGGGTGAAGCGGGGTGTGTGACATACTTATAATACCCATTTTACAGGTGAGTATTCACAAAATGGTATTATTCTAAGTATGTCACACACCCCGCTTCAAGAAATTCATAACGTGTGGGACATCCAATAGCAGTGTCCATAAAGGGCGGGGATCCAAAACAAGGCAACAAGGCACAACTTAAACCACTGCAGCTTGCAGAACTTTGCGGCCAAAAACAGTATCCGCTGAGGCCCGAACATCAACCTTGTAAAACTTGGAAAAAGTGTGAACAGAGGACCAAGTAGCGGCCTTACAAACTTGCTCAACAGAGGCCTGGTGCTGAAAAGCCCAGGACGCCCCAACAGCACGAGTAGAATGAGCAGGAACACGAAAAGGGGGTACCTTCCCTTTGGCAGAACAGGCCCCAACTATGGTCTGACGGATCCATTTACTAATGGAAGACTTGGCAGGCGCCAAGCCTTTTCGGGGCCCGGAGGGCACCACAAAAAAGGCATCCGTCTTACGAAAGGAAGACGTTACCTCCAAATAATACTTCACAACACGAACCACATCCAAAGAATGCAGGGCCCTCTCCTTGTCATTGCTGGGATTAGGACACAGAGAGGGCAGAACAATGTCTTGGTTTAGGTGAAAGGCAGAAACAACCTTAGGAAGGAAATCGGACTTGAAACGAAAAACCACCTTGTCCTGATGCCCCGAAAAGTACGGGGCTTGAATGGACAAAGCCGCCAACTCAGAGACACGCCTAACCGAAGTGATGGCTACCAAAAAGGCCACCTTCTGCGTAAGTGAAGACAAGGCAATATCATTCAAGGGCTCAAAAGGAGAATCCTGAAGAGCAGAAAGAACCAAATTCAAATCCCAAACAGGGAGCAAAGGTTTTGTAGGAGGCCGCACGTGCGTGACTCCCTGGAAAAAAGTCTTAACCAAAGGATGTAGGGCAAATGACCTTTGAAAGAAACCTGCCCCTTCAGAGTACTAAGCTGGAGCCCCAGGTCCAGACCATGTTGAAGAAACTCCAGGATTCTGGAGATGGAAAATTCCCTACAAGGCAACGCCCTGATCTCACACCAATCAATATAAGACCTCCAAGTCCTATAGTAGATATTAGAGGAAGACCGCTTCCTAGCACTAATGAGAGTTCGAATCACAGCATCGGAAAGACCTTCCTCCTTCAAGATGGAGGTTTCAACAGCCACGCCGTCAAAGCCAGCGTTGGTAAATTGGGATAACGTAGTTGACCCTGGGTGAGCAGATCCGGCAGCAGGGGCAGAACGAACTGATCCTCTGCTAACCTTACCACATCTGCGAACCAAACCTGTCTTGGCCACCTTGGAGCCACCAGAATTGCGCACCCTCCAGGGCCAGCTTGCGCACCACTCTGGCCACCAAGGGAAACGGAGGGAACAGATACAGAAACCCCAGATCCCTCCAGTTCAGAGACATGGCATCCACTCACTGCCAGAGCCAGTGGATCCCGTGAGAGAGACACAAATGTCGGAAGTTTGTGATTGTGACGAGAGGCAAAGAGGTCCACCACCGGGGACCCCCACCTGAGACAAATCAAGCGAAACACTTTGGGGCTGAGAGACCATTCCCCCCGGAGAGCTGAGAACCTGCTCAGAGAGTCCGCCTCCGTGTTCTCTGCTCCCGGAATGTAAACTGCTGAAATGCACGGGACGTGGGTCTCCGCCCAGGCCAGAATCAAAGACACTTCCTTGAGGGCACTCCTGCTGCGAGTCCCTCCCTGGTGATTGATGTAGGCGACCGCCGTCCGATTGTCCGACCGGACTTGAACCGGCAATCCTTGCAACTGATGAGTCAAGCGAAACAGAACCATCCTGATGGCCCTCAATTCCAGAACATTGATGGACTCGTGAGCCTCCTGAGTCCCCCACAGTCCCTGAAACTGACGATCCTTCCAGAACCCCCCCCATCCTGATAGACTGGCATCCGTGGTGACCGTCTCCCAACAAGGGGCCAGAAAGGATCTGCCCCTCGACAGATTGATTGGATCCAGCCACCACTGAAGGGAGCACTGAACTCGGGGGGTCATCAGGAAGGACTGATCCAACGACAGTGGCGACCCGTCCCAGGCCGCCAACAGATGGAGCTGGAGCGTCCTTGCGTGGAACTGAGCAAAGGGAACCGCTTCGAGGAGGCTACCATCAATCCCACCAGCCTCATCCCCAGTCTGATGGCCGGACGAGGGATAGACAGGAGGAGTCGGACCAACTCCTGAATCAAGAGAACCTTGGACTGAGGAAGAAACACCCTGGCCTGGGAAGTATCCAGGGACATTCCCAGAAAAGACACTAACCTGGACGGAGAAAGGGAGGACTTGGGGTAGTTGATCACCCACCCGAATCTCTCCAGAGTGGACACCACAGTTCTGGTGTCCAATACCGCTTGGCTGAAGGGAGATGCCATAATGAGAAGGTCGTCCAGATAAGGGACAATGCGAATACCCTGGGCTCTGAGGAGAGCCATCACCCCGGCCAGCACCTTGGTGAAAACCCTTGGAGCCGAGGTAAGACCGAAAGGAAGTGCCACAAACTGAAAATGCAGATCCTCCACCACGAACCTGAGAAATCTCTGGTGCGCTGGAAAAATCGGCACATGCAGATAGGCGTCCTTGATGTCTACGGACGTCAGAAAGTCCCCCTGCCGAAGAGAATGGATAGCTGAACGCAGCGTTTCCATGCGAAATTTTCGCGGACGGACGAACCTGTTGAGTATCTTTAGAACCAGAATGGGTCGAACCGAGCCGTCCTTCTTGGGCACCGTGAACAGATTGGAATATAAGCCCCGACCCCTGTCTGAGGGGGGCACTGGGCAAATAACTGCCATATCCAACAGACTCTTTACTGCCGCCTGGAGCTCCTGCGCGGCCAGAAGGTCCGAAGGCACCTGAGACCTGAGGAATCTGGGAGGGGGCCGGAGCTCGAACTCCAGCTTGTAGCCGGAAGTCACCACTTCCCGGATCCATCTGTCCGAGACCTCCCGGTCCCAGACCTGGGAGAAGTGTTGCAGCCGTCCCCCCACCCACATGAGTGAGGGCACCCCCTCATTGCTGAGCTGGCTTGGCAGCGGGTTTGAGCTTAGAGCCCCAGCTGTATCCTGGGCGGGCACGTCCTCTGCCCCGGTTCCAGGAATCTCCTCTGGCTGCGGGGAAAACAATTCCTCTGCCAGCTCTAGCCCCACGAAAGGAAGGAGCTAAGGAACCCGCCCCCCGAAAGGGACGACGCTGTTTTTTGCGTTGAGGTAACTTACCACCCTTGGCAACTGAATCCAACTTCTCACCAAAGAGCCGTAATCCCACAAAGGGAAGAGCGGTCAGCGACTTTTTAGACACAAAATCAGCCGCCCACTGGCGCAACCAAACCGAACGCCGAATAGTCACCAATAGAGCCGACGTTCTGCCACGCATCATCAGTGTGTCATCCAAGGCGGCTAGTACAAATGACAAAAACAATTCACACCTTTTAAGGCCAAGGAACTCGTCACTATCCGGATCTAACCCGGAAGAAGTCAACAGGTCCCTGACCACTGACCTGGTAGCCACCACCAGCAGCGCTGAAGCACAAACCGGCCTCATGGCTGACCCAACACTGGCAAAACCATGACAAGCCATTTGGTCAATGCATTTATCCTCACCATCTTTAAGCGTGGAGCAATCAGGAGAATTTAAAACAGTAGTGTTGGATAAACCCAGAATCTGTGCATCCACCTCGGGAGGGGACACCCAACGCTTAACCATATCCAAGGGAAAGGGATTTTTTTTTTTTGTCCCAACCCTGAGGGACACCTGGGAGCCGGGCAGGCCTCTCCCATTCCTTAGCAATAATCCCATCAAAATGCTTTTGGTTAGGAAATTCCAAGTGCGGCCTGGATTCTTCGAAAAATTCCCCCTTTTGCTGTGGAACCGCCTCAGGAGGAGAAATAGCCAAAACCTCAAACATCTGAGCCAGAACATTAGGAGTATCCGAAGACCTCCCCAAGCCCCGCTCGGTATCAGCACCCACAAACTGCTGATCGTCTGAATTATCTGATTCTTCATATACCTCCCCTTCCTCAAGTTGGGAGTAATCAGACCAGTCCAGATTATCAAGATCATCCAAGTCGGCCGCCGGTGAAGACGGCGACAAGTGCTTTCTTTTAGCCGGAGCCTTTCTGGTGACCGTGCTGGAGAATAATTTTTCAAGATTGGCCAATCGGGCACACATCTCCGATTGCAACTGCCCGCCCATGACAACATCAGACTGGGCACGGATCAAACTGGGACGGGGGGGGGAGGAGAGACCAGCGGCGCTGAACCAGACGCCTGGGGTCCGGACTGCCGCGTAATAGTCTGCTGTGCGCATGGTATACACAGAAATACATCATCGCCAGTAAGGGATGCCCCACACCCCATACACTTCCGGGATTGCCCCGAGGGGAGCCCGAGCCCAGTATCCGGGGATGCCTCCATAAGGTGAACTTATAGTTGGTTGCAATGACCGAGGGAATTACGCATATTAGCAACCCGGGATGCCCCTTTAATGTCCCAAGTGGGAGGATTTGCAATAAGCCAATTAAGAACCCAGGGACCCTAGGACCGGGAGAAACCCCCTAACACCACTGTAGGTTATATCTGAAAGACATAATAAAAAAGGCTAATAAGAAAAGTGGAGTATAAAATATATATATATATATGACATAAAAATATATAATTACAGGTGATGGGACAGAAGGGGGGCCCACCGGGCCACTCACTGTGGTCCTGAAGACAGCTTCCTCTCTCCGTGAGGTAAAGAGCAGCTCTGAGGAGAGAAGGGGGGCGTGGCCAGCTCCTTCGGAGGAAACAGGCACAGAGAAAAGCACCTCAGCGTTGCCTGTGACACAGGGGCGGGCCGCAGCGCTGGAAAGCCCGGCCCCGCCCCCAAGAGTGAAAGTGTGAGGGGAGAAGCTCCCCTCCGCCATGACAATGCAAAAAGGCCGGCACCGCAGCCATGTGCGGCCGCGGCGCCGGTCTCAGAAGAGTCAGAAGGAGGGGAGCGGGCTGTGGCTTTGACCCTGACGCCCGGCCCCGCCCCTTTTACCTCAGGGAGAAAGCCTGCATAAAAATGGCGGCCACAGCGCCGTTTTGACAGAGAAATACACGCTGTTATGAAGTAATAAATAAGTTAATAACTATTGGGAAGGATAATTTAATAAATTAATACATTAAAACATTATTAAGAATTAATGATTACAAAATTTGGACCTAACACCGAATAAGGGGCCCTGCTCCTACCCTCCGCTATCCCGCTAGAGAGAGGGGCATTACCCAAAGGGGGGGACCACCCAAAGTGTAAGGCCAAGGGACGGGGCATCCCAAACCGGGGTCACCGTCCCGGATGACCGCCTACCCTCTTATATAGGGTCTCACGGGAGAGCATTTGCTCTTAAGCACCAAGGGTGCTTTTCTACCCTCACCCGGACCGTCAGCCTAGGCTGGGAGGCATGAGGTAACAGAAAAAAAAAAAGATCCAGGCGGAAATAGATAACTAAAGGGCCGGGAGTCATCCCGCTACCTGAAATCCCCCTGTGCAAGGAGGAGACCACATCTTCTGACTTGCTCGCCGTCTGCAGAGATGAAGACTGGGTAATGAGTGGGAGGTCCCAGGTATTTATGGACCGGGAGGGGCTCTCTTTTTTCCTGGCATCTCTGCTCTCTCATATTGCCCTCTACAGGTCAGTATTACCCACACGTTATGAATTTCTTGAAGCGGGGTGTGTGACATACTTAGAATAAAGGGAAAGAGACACGGGGGAAAAGGAAAAAAGAGAGAACGAAACAGTGTAGAAAAAAAGGAGAAAGACGGGGAGGGAAAGCAGAGAGAGAGGGGGAAGAGGTAGAAGAGAGAAAGAAAGTGAGAGAAGGAAGACTGGGAGAGAGAGAAGGAGAAAAGGAAAAGGATATAATGAAAGAACCAAGAATGTGAGACACAGGAAAGCCAAAAATAAAGGGAAAGAGACAAGGAGGAAAAGGAGAGAACAAAACAGTGAGAACAAAGAGGGGGAAAGACAGGGAGGGAAAGCAGAGAGAGAGGGGAAGAGGTAGAAGAGAGAAAGAAAGTGAGAGAAGGAATACTGGGAGAGAGAGATGGAGAAAAGGAAAAGGATATAATGAAAGGACCAAGAATGTGAGAGACGGGAAGGCCAAAAATAGAGAGAAAGAGACAAGGAGGAAAAGGAAAAAAGGAGAGGACAAAAAAGAGGGAGGGGAAGCAGGGAGGGGGAGAGAACGAAACAGTGAGAAAAAAGAGGGAGAAAGACGGGGAGGGAAAGCAGAGAGAGAGGGGAAAGAGGTGAAAGAGAGAAAGAAAGTGAGACAAGGAAGACTGGGAGAGAGAAGGAGAAAAGGAAGAGGATATAGAACGAAAGAACCAAGAATGTGAGACACAGGAAAGCCAAAAATAAAGGGAAAGAGACAAGGAGGAAAAGGAAAAAAAGGAGAGAACAAAACAGTGAGAACAAAGAGGGGGAAAGACAGGGAGGGAAAGCAGAGAGAGAGGGGAAAGAGGTAGAAGAGAGAAAGAAAGTGAGAGAAGGAAGACTGGGAGAGAGAGAATGAGAAAAAGGAAGAGGATATCATGAAAGGACCAAGAATGTGAGAGATGGGAAGGCCAAAAATAGAGAGAAAGAGACAAGGAGGAAAAGGAAAAAAGGAGAGGACAAAAAAGAGGGAGGGGAAGCAGGGAGGGGGAGAGAACGAAACAGTGAGAAAAAAGAGGGAGAAAGACGGGGAGGGAAAGCAGAGAGAGAGGTGAAAGAGAGAAAGAAAGTGAGACAAGGAAGACTGGGAGAGAGAAGGAGAAAAGGAAGAGGATATAGAACGAAAGAACCAAGAATGTGAGACACAGGAAAGCCAAAAATAAAGGGAAAGAGACAAGGAGGAAAAGGAAAGAAAGGAGAGAACAAAACAGTGAGAACAAAGAGGGGGAAAGACAGGGAGGGAAAGCAGAGAGAGAGGGGAAAGAGGTAGAAGAGAGAAAAAAGTGAGAGAAGGAAGACTGGGAGAGAGAGAATGAGAAAAAGGAAGAGGATATCATGAAAGGACCAAGAATGTGAGAGATGGGAAGGCCAAAAATAGAGAGAAAGAGACAAGGAGGGAAAGGAAAAAAGGAGAGGACAAAAAAGAGGGAGGGGAAGCAGAGTAAGAGGTGAAAGAGAGAAAGAAAGTGAGAGAAGGAAGACTGGGAAAGAGAGAAGGAGAAAAGGGAAGAGGATATAATGAAAGGACCAAGAATGTGAGAGATGGGAAGGCCATAAATAGAGAGAAAGAGACAAGGAGGATAAGAAAAAAAAGGAGGACAAAAAAGAGGGAGGGGAAGCAGAATAAGAGGTGAAAGGGGTGGAAGAGAGAAAGAAAGTGAGACAAGGAAGACTGGGAGAGAGAAGGAGAAAAGGAAGAGGATATAGAACGAAAGAACCAAGAATGTGAGACACAGGAAAGCCAAAAATAAAGGGAAAGAGACATGGAGGAAAAGGAAAGAAAGGAGAGAACAAAACAGTGAGAACAAAGAGGGGGAAAGACAGGGAGGGAAAGCAGAGAGAGAGGGGAAAGAGGTAGAAGAGAGAAAGAAAGTGAGAGAAGGAAGACTGGGAGAGAGAGAATGAGAAAAAGGAAGAGGATATAATGAAAGGACCAAGAATGTGAGAGATGGGAAGCCCAAAAATAGAGAGAAAGAGACAAGGAGGGAAAGGAAAAAAAGAGAGGACAAAAAAGAGGGAGGGGAAGCATAGTAAGAGGTGAAAGAGAGAAAGAAAGTGAGAGAAGGAAGACTGGGAGAGAGAAGGAGAAAAGGAAGAGGATATAGAACGAAAGAACCAAGAATGTGAGACACAGGAAAGCCAAAAATAAAGGGAAAGAGACATGGAGGAAAAGGAAAGAAAGGAGAGAACAAAACAGTGAGAACAAAGAGGGGGAAAGACAGGGAGGGAAAGCAGAGAGAGAGGGGAAAGAGGTAGAAGAGAGAAAGAAAGTGAGAGAAGGAAGACTGGGAGAGAGAGAATGAGAAAAAGGAAGAGGATATAATGAAAGGACCAAGAATGTGAGAGATGGGAAGCCCAAAAATAGAGAGAAAGAGACAAGGAGGGAAAGGAAAAAAAGAGAGGACAAAAAAGAGGGAGGGGAAGCATAGTAAGAGGTGAAAGAGAGAAAGAAAGTGAGAGAAGGAAGACTGGGAAAGAGAGAAGGAGAAAAGGGAAGAGGATATAATGAAAGGACCAAGAATGTGAGAGATGGGAAGGCCATAAATAGAGAGAAAGAGACAAGGAGGATAAGAAAAAAAAGGAGGACAAAAAAGAGGGAGGGGAAGCAGAATAAGAGGTGAAAGGGGTGGAAGAGAGAAAGAAAGTGAGAGAAGGAAGACTGGGAGAGAGAGAAGGAGAAAAGAAAGACACTAAGCCGGCCTGCTTTCCCGCCCGCAGCATCCAGATGGGAGCGGAGAAGAAACAGAAGGCGGCGGCTGGCGCTCAGGACAAGAATATAGAGCAGAAAAAGAAGAGTAAAGAGAAGGAAGGCGGCGTGCAGCGGGATGAGGTGCACACATGCTGCGGATGCCGCTTCCCCCTGTTGGTGGCCATGCTGCAGCTGATTCTGGGCGTCTCCATCGCGGTGGTGGCCTTCATCATGGCGGCAGGCTGCTCCTCGTTACTGGTCAGAGACACGCCACACTGGGCCGGGATTAGTGTAAGCAATGATGTGCTGCATGATCCGGGGTGTGATTAACCCTCCTGCACCCAATACACTAACCAGGGGAGCGGGCCCGGGGTGTGCATATAAACACAGGGCCCAGACACCCGGCAATTAGCAAGCGGTGGTGTGTGCCGTTACCGTGGCAACCAACCAAAAGGAAATAAGGAAAACCCTTGGAGATTTTTTTTTTAACGACGTGGCGTCATGAAAGGGTTAATTCCAAGTCTATTGTCCGGCCAGAGATGGCAGCCTGCCCCCCTGGGAATATCCTTCACCCCCTGGCGTGTAACCCTTTCACTGCCACGTGCGTCATAATCGCATAAAAAGGGCCTGAAATAAGAACTGTGCGCGTTACCGCCGTACGCGACCGCCGGCCTCCATGTTTTATTTATAGTCGCAGCTTGTCCAGATCCATCACAGATTTGTCATCAACAGCCTGACATAAAAGCTGAATAAGAGCCTATCTTATATGTTTCCCACACTCTGTACATACAGATTGCTCACATTAATCCGGACCTTCACTCTGGATAAGAGCCTATCTTATATGTTTCCCACACTCTGTACATACAGATTGCTCACATTAATCCGGACCTTCACTCTGGATAAGAGCCTATCTTATATGTTTCCCACACTCTGTACATACAGATTGCTCACATTAATCCGGACCTTCACTCTGGATAAGAGCCTATCTTATATGTTTCCCACACCCTGTACATGCAGATTGCTCACATTAATCCGGACCTTCACTCTGAATAACAGTCTATCTTATATGTTTCCCACACCCTGTACATACAGATTGCTCACATTAAAAATCAACTACCTGCATCTACTGCATGTTATGAGTCTTTAAACATCCAAGATGGCGGTTCATGAAACATCAGGCAGCCTGCAAACAGGAAGTGTCTTCTGACTGTGCTGCTCTGCATTCTGGGATTGCTGACCTTTTCCTGACCCCAGCTCGGCTCTGTCAAAGCAAAGCACAGCTATAACCCGCCCCCTGTACTTTATCCCACTCTCCTCTCCTCAGTAAGTGTGATGCTTCTGAGTTAAGATGGTGGCGCCCATATCATAGAGTCCTGAACAGAGTTGCAGCCTGGTGGGGGAAAGAATAATGGAATCCCTGGGAGCATCGGGGTGGCCTGTTGTGTGAAACCCCCCAAGGTGTCTGTATAAACTCACCTTTCCCCGGTCCAATGGCACATGCGCACACTCCCCATCGTAAACAATCAGAGCTCTGATTGGACGAGAGCCTGCGCTCAGGGCCGGCTCCAGGTTTATGTGGCCCCTCGGGTGTCATGGCTCAGTGGGCACCTTTGCGGTGGAGAGTTGCGGGTCAGGGGTCTATAAAAACTAAGAAGGGCTGCTTATCCTCCAACCCCCTATTGGAGCTGTTTTTGGCCCCACATTAATGGGCAGAGTATTGAGGAAGAGGGATGGACAAAACAGGAAGGGCAAAAATGGATGGATGGAAAGATAGCTGGAGGAAGAGGGATGGATGGGCAACATGAAAAGCACAGGAATGGCTGGGTAGAGGTGGGGGGGGGGTGTAGATGGGAAGAGCTGGAAGAAATATGAATAGACTGGCAGAGCTGGAAGGAAGCGGGGCAAAGCTGGGAGGACAGGGATGGAGAGGCATAGAGCTGAGCAAATGGGGCAGAGCTGAGGGTAGAGGGGTGGATGGGGAAGAGCTGAGGGGACAGGGATGGATGGGGCAGAATTGGGGTGACATGGATGGATGGGGCAGAGCTGAGGGTAGAGGGATGGATGGGGCAGAGCTGAGGGTAGAGGGATGGATGGGGCAGAGCTGAGGGGACAGGGATGGATGGGGCAGAATTGGGGTGACATGGATGGATGGGGCAGAATTGGGGTGACATGGATGGATGGGGCAGAATTGGCGTGACATGGATGGATGGGGCAGAGCTGAGGGGACAGGGATGGATGGGGCAGAATTGGGGTGACATGGATGGATGGGGCAGAGCTGAGGGTAGAGGGATGGATGGGGCAGAATTGGGGGGACATGGATGGATGAGGGGAAAGGGATGGATGGGGCAGAATTGGGGGGACATGGATGGATGAGGGGAAAGGGATGGATGGGGCAGAATTGGGGGGACATGGATGGATGAGGGGAAAGGGATGGATGGGGCAGAATTGGGGGGACATGGATGGATGAGGGGAAAGGGATGGATGGGGCAGAATTGGGGGGACATGGATGGATGAGGGGAAAGGGATGGATATGGCAGCACAGGGACCCAATGCATTGTTAGTAGCAAAAATGTTTAACGTTCTTTAACCACATTGTGCCAGCTGTCAGTGGGCCCCCTGGGGGGGTGGGGGCCCTCGGCAGTTGACCGGGCTCGCCGGGTGCTGACTCTGGGCCTGCCTGCTCCTGTGCTATTGGACCGGGGGAAAGGAGAGTTTTTACAGGCAAACCTTTTACTGAAATATTCAGCTAAATATTCAGCTGGAGGCATCCCAATTTGTAACACTCTTCTGTGTGAAATCCTGCCATTGCCCATCATACCTACCTCACCGGAGATCCCCCGGCAGCAGCTTCTGCTGCATCCCTTTGTGACCGTGTGAGGCCATGGCAGCCATAACGAAATGTCTGCCGCCACCATGCAGGGCCATTGTCGGGATGCAGGGGATGCCGCCGCCGCCGGTACACTCCCATTCAGCTTTTTTAGCCGCTCATATATATGCAGAGCCAAAGAAAGCTGATTGGAAGGGAGCCATGCATGTGCCGTGGGAATATTGATGAGGTTTCCCTGGAGTATGGACCAAAACCCAGGATAGTGGGAAAGCCTGTGTTTTGTCCACCTGAATCTGGCCCAGCATGCAGACAGGATAACACATTAGGTGAGAAGGGTCTGTCATCAGCTGCTCTTTCATAAGGAAGGACTATTAATAATAATAAAGTGGAGCAATGACCAGGACTTTCACTATCTTGGTCCTTGTCCCCGGGGCATCCCAATTTTGGATGCCCTGCTGTGCGAAACCCCCAGGATGCCCATTAAACTCACCTTTCCACAGTTCCCACAGAGCATGCGCAGGCTCTCATCCAATCAGCACTCTCGTCCAAAATAAAGCTGTTGTTTTGGGCTGATGCGGGGGCTTAGAGAATGGCGGCAGCCACATCCCCTGACGACATTACGCTCTGGGGGGGGGGGCACCTTTCTTAAGTTTGCCTCAGGAAGCAGAGAGGATAGCTTCACCCCTGACCATGACTGCCAACCCATGATGACTACCCACCATCCTCACTGCCAACCCTTGACTATCCACCACCATGACTGCCAACCTATGATAACTACTCACCACCATGACTGCCAATCAATGATGACTACCCAACACTATGACTTCCAACTCATTATGACTACACACCATTCTGACTGCAGCTCATGATATCTGACCACCATAATGACTGCCAACCCGTGATGACTACCTAGCACCCCGATAACTAATGATTACCCACTACCATGACTGCCAACCCATGATGACTAGCCACCACTCTGACTGCCAACATATGATGACTACCCACCACCATGACTGCAACCTATGATGACTATCCTTCACTATGACTGCCAACCCATGATGACCATCCACCATCCTCACTGCCAATTCTTGACTATCCACCACCATGATTGCCAACCTATGGTAACTACTCACCACCATGACTGCCAACCAAAGATGACTACCCAACACTATGACTTCCAACTCATTATGACTACACACCATTCTGACTGCCAGCCCATGATATTTGACCACCATAATGACTGCCAACCCGTGATGACTACCTAGAATCCTGATAACTCATGATTACCCACTACCATGACTGCCAACCCATGATGACTAGCCACCACTCTGACTGCCAACATATGATGACTACCCACCACCATGACTGCAACCTATGATGACTATCCTTCAGTATGACTGACAACCCATGATGACTATCCTTCAGTATGACTGACAACCCATGATGACTACCCACAATCCTCACTGCCAACCCTTGACTATTCACAACCATGATTGCCAACCTATGATAACTACTTACCACCATGACTGCCAACCAATGATGACTTCCCACCACCATGACAGTCAACCTACCACTATGACTTCCAATCCATGATATCTGACCACCATAATGACTGCCGACCCATGATGACTACCTGATAACACATAACGATTACCCACTACCATGACTGCCAACCCATGATGACTACCCACTACTCTGACTGCCAACATATGATGACTATCCACCACTATGACTGCCAACCCATAATCACTACCCACCACTCTCACTGCCAAACTATGATAATACCCACCACCCTGACTGCCAACTCATGATGACTACCCACCACCCTGACTGCTAACCCGTGATGACTGCCCACCAGCCTGACTGCTAACCCATGATGACTGCCCACCAGCCTGACTGCTAACCCGTGATGACTACCTACCACCCTGACTGCTAACCCATGATGACTGCTCACCAGCCTGACTGCTTACCCATGATGACTACCTACCACCCTGACTGCTTACCCATGATGACTACCTATCACCCTGCCTGCTAACCTATGATGACTACCTACCAACCTGACTGACAGCTCATGATGACTACCCACCATTCTGACTGCCACACATAAATATATATTTATAACAGCCCCTACTACCCTCACTCCCTGTAGGAAATCTGCTGCCACCCTAGTTAATCAAGGACTACCCTAACATCCTACTGACTACCCACTACTACCTTCAATCATGACAACCTGCACCCTTTCCTACACCATGCAAAAATGCCTGGAGTTAGGCAGCTGTAGCAGCTACTTGTCTATACACTATAACAATTAAGTGTCTGTATGTCAGTGCACTAGCCCAGAGGTGTCTCTGGAAAGCTATTAACAGGGAGAGAGATCAGAACCCCCCATCAGTAGCCAAAGGATCATCATAACACACAGGCATTGACCACTGCCAGGGTCATACGCTGTTGCATTGGTTCTTCATGCTGTTCGGATGACACGCTCTGTCTCACTCGGCTCATGTTTCCATTTGAATTTTCTTGGGATGATGCCGGGTGAATTCATGGCATTGGACCCTTGCCAGTCCCTACGCTGTCATCTGTAGCCTGATCCTTTAATCTGTAATAATATCTGTGTGTCAGTGCCTACAAAGCTAAATATACAAAGCGTAGGATCCTGAAATGAGAACCTGTCATACAAAATCCAGGGCCTGCCATGGCTGACAGCCTTCATAAGGGAATACTTTACTTGATGGGGCCTTATTGCAACATTTGGATGAGTCTTGATCTCCTTGAGAGTCTCAGTTTACAAAGTACTCTGAGGAAGCTTAATATAAGGGGAAAGAGCTCTTGCAGTCTATATAAGGGAGTATACAGAAGGAAGAAGAGCTCACAATCTATTAGGGTATAATGGAGGATACAGAAGGAGAAGGGCTTACAATTTATTAGGGTATAAGACAGGATACAGAAGGAGAAGAGCTTACAATTTATTAGGGTATAAGACAGGATACAGAAGAAGAAGAGGTTACAATCTTTTGGGGTATAAGACAGGATACAAAAGGAGAAGAGCTTACAATCTATTAGGGTATAATGGAGGATACAGAAGAAGAGCTTACAATTTATTAGGGTATAAGGCAGTATACAGAAGGAGAAGAGCTTACAATGTTTTAGGGTATAATGTAGGATACAGAAGGAGAAGAGCTTACAATCTATTTGGGTATAATGGAGGATACAGAAGGATAAGAGCTTACAATCTATTAGGGTATAAGGCAGGATATAGAAGAAGGGATTACAATCTATAAGGGTAGAGGGAGAATATAGAAGTAGAAGAACTCACAATCTAAAAGGGAGGAAACAGAAGTAGAAGAGCTTACAATCTATTAGGGTATAAGGCAGGATACAGAGTGAGAAGAGCTCACGATCTATTAGGGTATAAGGGAGGATACAGAAGTAAAATAGCTTACAATCAATTAGGCTATAAGGGAGGATACAGAAGGAGAAGGGCTTACAATCTATTAGGGTAAAAGGGAGGATACAGAAGGAGAAGAGCTCACAATCTATTAAGGTATAAGGCTATAAGGCAGGATACGCTTACAATCTGTTAGGGTATAAGGCAGGATACAGAATGAGAAGAGCTTACAATCTATTAGGGTATAGGGGAGGATACAGAAGGAGAAGAGCTTACAATCTATTAGGGTATAGGGGAGGATACAGAAGGAGAAGAGCTTACAATCTATTAGGGTATAAGGCAGGATACAGCAGGAGGAAGAGCTTACAATCTATTAGTGTATAAGGCAGGATACAGTAGGAGAAAAGCTTACAGTCTATTAAGATATAAGGAAGGGAAGGTACAGGAGAAGAGTTTACAATTTATTAGGCTATAAAGGAGGAAATAGAAGGGGAAAGAGCTTACAAATTATTATGGTATAGGGGATTATACATAAGGAGAAGAGCTTACAATCTATTAGGGTATAAGTATAAAAAAGGGGGAAGTAGCTCTAGTCTATTAGGGAATGTTTATTGGTATAAACAAAACACAAATAAGGATGTTCAAATAATCATCAGCTGATAATATCAATAGTAACATAAATATATACAAATCATCGTGATAAAAAAAAAAATATTTGGTCACATATGACTATTCGTTATCTATCAGGTTATTCTGTTAAAAAAATAATATATTAACTACGCATTGTCAGTGCCTGAGGGGAAATAAAAGAAGACTCCATCCCATGAGCTGGCATTTTTACCACATTTCTGCAGTTCTAAGCTCTTAATCCATCATAACTTTGACTTTGGTCACCTCTTGGCCCTGAAACGGCTCCCTGTGCATGAAGGTAAGGGTTTGGTAGTGCCAGTGGTAGTACTTGATGGTAGTTATGGTTATATACAAAGTTTCTTGGCGAATACATAAAGCTGTCCTGCGCACCTCATATAGTCTGTCAATGTAAGTCAGATCTCCATCATCATCCCCCTGATGCCCAGCCTGCTTGCCTCTTCCTTCCAGTGCACTCCACCAGAAAGTGCTTCATTGTCTCCTCCATATCACAGCATAGGGGCAGCTCCTCTTGGGCAGACACAGCCACTTCAGGTCCCCCCTGACATAAAGCTTCCTGTGAAAGGACAGCCAAGCTACATCAAAACATTTAGTGGGTAACCTTCCTCCATTCGGGCTTTCCTGCAGGGTTGCTCTGCCTCAGTCAGTGACCTGGAGGGAGAACAGAAGATATATATATATCCTGGTGCTGTTCTCCAGGTAGTTCTTCTCAATTTTACAGGTCCTCGTGGAGTGAGTAGGAAGGTTCCCCATTCCCCTCCCCTACCACCCAGCACCCAGGACTCAGCAAAGGGCACTATCCAGCCATAAATATTCTTAGCCCAAGTTCCAGGCATCCAAAATTGACCTTTCGGAAGATGGCATCAAAGAACACTCTAGGGTTCAGCATGTCTAATCCTCCCTCTAGCTTTCTCAGGTAAGTGATGCCTCTCTTTTTACAAAGTGTAAGTCCTGGCTGATAGAGAATCCAGTATAGGGAATATGGCAGCAATTGGGACCAAATAGACTTTCAGTAGTGTAGCCTTTTCCCTGTAGGCAAATTGGTCATTTGTTTCTTCCACTGCTGAACCTTTGTGTTTGCAGTCTCTAACTTCTCCTGCTAGTTCAGCATGGCACATCTCCCAAATTTTGTATGGGTGTTAGCTTTTTGAAACAGAGACAAATCAAAAGAGAAGGACATCAAGAAGAACACACTTTTTTCCATATTGATCAAGGATCTCCCGAGTAACATGAAATGACCAAGGACAACTTGTGTACCTCACTAGGACCAGATACTACCACTGTAATGTCATCTGCATAAGCAACTATAATGAGTGGCACAGCCTGGCACAGCAACTATAAAGAGAGGCCTGGTACCCCCTAAAATCCACACTCCTGCAGAGACCTTAGAAAGGGATTGATGGAAAATACAAACAGGAGGGGACTCAGAGGGCAACGTTGCCTCACCCCTGCTTCCACCTTAAAAGTGTCACCCTGCCACCCAATAATCGGAGGGAATGTCTCTGCTTTTCTGTACAGAGTCTTCAGCCAGTCAACAAATTGTTCAGGGACACCGTACTGAAGCAATGTCTCCCACAGGTAGCGGTAATTGACTCTATCGAAAGTTTTTGTCTGGTCCAGACTGACAATATATATTTGCCGTATCCAAAAGCCTTGCATCTTTTAAACATTTCTCCTAATGGGATAACAGCCCCGGAGATGGTCTGACCTTTCCTTGTCCCCTATTGACAGACTGCCAACAGTGCAGGAGTCAAGCCGATACGCCTGGAAAAAGTCATTTTGGCTAGGATGTCAACATTTAGAAGGGTTATGGGCCTCCAGTTCTTGATGTTGCCAGGTTCTTTCCCTTTGGACAGCAGAATCAAGGATGAAGTTTTGCTTGCTAAAACAGCTTTCAAAGACACCCACCAAGATGGATGCTAGGAGATCTTTAAACTTCTTATTGAAATTATGCAGAGAGGCCATCAGGCCCAGGAGTCTTCTTCTGATGTAGACCTTCTATCACACTTTTCACCTCTTCCACATTTATGTCTGATATTATATGGGAGAAATCCACATGACTGGTATTGGGTCTCTTGAATGAACTCCAAAAACTGCTTAATCTTCCCTTGATCTACTGTTAGGGTGAGCGCTGCGGGCCCATCTCACAACACTCCCCTCACCTCCGTTGCTGCTCCCGCTGCCCGGGTGAGCGCTGCACGCCCATCTCGCAGTGCTCCCCAGTCCCTCTCCTTACCCGCTCCTGCCGGCGGGTCCGCGGTTTCCAGGGTGGTGGCTGGCCGTGCGCCGGCTGCTCCCAGCCGTCTTCCTCCTCCTCGTGCTGCTTCCTCACATGGTTCGGTGCGCGCACGCCCCCGTCCACCAGAGGGAGTGCGCGCTGGATTCCTGACATTTAAAGGGCCTGTACACCACTGATTGGTGCCTGGTCATCCAATCCTGCATCCACTTCCCCAATTTAAGGGGCACTTCCTTTTCCATCAGTGCCAGATCTTGGTCTTCCTTTGTATGCAGAAAGTCTGTTGTTTTCAGTATTGCTCACCTGTGTACCGACCCTTGCCTGTCCCCGACTCTGAACCTGTGCTGCCAGCCCTGACCTCTGCTTGAACTTTTACATCGCCTTTTGCCTGCCTCCTTTGTACCACGCATTACCTAAGCTGACTGTGTGGCCGAGCCGCTGTTGGGGGGTAGCGACCTGGGGGTCACTCGCCGCTACAAGACCAACCTGCCTTGCGGCGGGCTCTGGTGAATACCGGTGGCCTCTTAGACTCCGCTCCCCTGACGCAGCACTCGCTATCAGTAACACGGCCACAGCGGATCCACACCTGTGCCGCCACACCCGGGTCCGTGACATCTACTGCCTTCCTCCTAAACTGATCCTTGTAATAAGCCTTCACAACTGACAAAATTCCCTCCCGAGACTCTTGCATATTGCTCTGGGGGTCTCGAAAATGTCACCAACTTATTAGCCACTTTTTGCTGACAGTTTTCATAGGGGTCTTGTGTCTCGTGGGTCCATAGTCCTGCTCCACTATCAGGGACCTATCTTCTGTTGTGCCTCTGCCCTTCTGAAAAGAGAGATTCCAGTTGTTTTCTGAGTTTTATATATTGGCAATAACTGCTCTGCTCCCTGTGTGCAGAAAGTTTCCTCAACAGATAGGCAATGCCCTTTTTGGCATCTTCCCACCACTCAGCACTGTTTTCATAAAAGTCCATCCTGTCCACCTATTGTTATCTGGCCCTCCACATTTTTCATCAATTATGGATTCTCTAATAGCCTTACATTAAGCCTCCATAGACCCTTATCCATATCCGGGTGTTTACTGCCTACTATAGTATAAAACAGAGCCACGTGGTCTAAATATGGGAATAGCCTCTCCCCCATGGAATGAATGTTTTCCATAGGGCTTACCAGCACCATGTCAATCCGTCTTCCAACTTGATGTTCTAGCACAGTTCAAATCTCCACCAAATATTACTGCCATTGAAGTGTATAGGTATTTTCTAATTTCTTTAAATACATTTGTCCTTCTGATTACTGTTTGTGGCCCACAGATATTAATGAGTCAGAGTCTTCTGCCATGAACTGGAATCTCCAGGATCAGGCGCCTGCCCATTGACACCTCGGTTAACCTATGCAATGTTATATCCTGGTGCTAAACAGAATTGCAACCCCAGCAAATGGCACCACAGCTAGTGACCAGAAGGAGCCACTGCCACTTGTGCTGCTGTGCTTCCTGGATCTGTTTGATGGTGGATAGACAGTGTCTTCCTAATTTTTATGTTATTCACATTAGTGGTGACCAAACTAATGGAGAAGCCTGCCATCATTATGCAGAGAAACAAAGTAACATAAGCCATCAACATAAGTCTACATCAAAGTTCCACTGCCTACTATTTGTCTCCATATCTGAGCCTACATGTTCAACAGCTGCTGGTGATTTGTTTTGTTGTTGGCGGGTCTTCCTCAAAAGCATAGACATAATCTCTAGCCACTCATTTTAGTTCCTGTTCCAGTTCAAGAGTCTTGCCAGGAGGAATCAGTGACTGGTTCAGATAGCACATTAAATCTATTTGAGGTGACCACCACCCCCACATCCCCTCTTCTCTTTGGCATATTAGCTGTTTTTTTCACCAAAAACTCACCCTAAGGTCTGCTAGTGGACATATCCTATTTTTTCTCCTTCTTGCTGCTAGAAGTTTTGCAGTCTCCAGAAGAAAAGGCTATACCAGGGGAAGGGGCTTCAACAAAGTGGTAGCTACAAGCTTGTTCTAGTGTAGCCTGTGGTGTAGCTGTGACAGGTAGTGGGGTCATATCTACCAGATTTGGTTTTTCGGATGTTTTCCTTAACACTAGCTTTATTATCTCTCTGGATATCAGAGCCCCATGTTCTTCAGCCTCCACCAGCTCCTCATCTGCAGCCTGGCTGTGTGTGTTGTGGAAAGCCTATGAACAATCCTTATAATAATGCCCTAGCTTACCACATATGTTGCATCTGACATTTGTACATTTGGCACTGGTGTGACCTATCTCCCCACACAGATTGCACTTCATGACTTGTACAGACGCCAGCAGCATGGACAACCTTTCTACGCTTAAAGTATAGAAACAGGCCTCCTCTCGCAGCCGATAAAGAAAGACTTGGGCAAATGCAGAGTTACATTATTTTGTTGTCTAAGCTTCACAAGAACCCTCCAACGACCTGACCAAATCCATTTTGTGACATTAGATACCATATCGCAATGCCTTCTGAGCCACATCACTATGTCCTGTGGGGGGATGGACTCATTCCAGAATATAATATTCACAGCACAGTGCCCAGCTTTGATACAGGAAACTTGTTCCAGCCTTCTGTGTCCCTAAACCTCAAAACTCCGTCCCAGAACCGGTCCAACCTGGCCATGAGTTTAAAATTGATTTCATAGCCTGTCTGGGAGGTTGATCAAGTCCAGTATGTCAGCCGGTGTGAAGCCCATCTGGTGACACAAGAGTTTCCAAACAACAGATCTCCTATTAGGAAGATATTCCTTGGTACCCTTATTTTTGAATCTGACCAAGTTTCTCCTCTTAAAAGCCTGACTGGTGCTGGGTGAGGCAGAGCTGAAATATGGGGCACCCCTGCTTCAGGCATTCTGCAGAGGAGCATGACCAGATATGCTGTAATTATTTAATTATCATTATTACAGCTGCCGAGTCTGGATTGCGGGGGACCCGCTACCTGTGTCTGATCACCTGAGGGAGAAAAAAACAGTGTTAGTAAGTTCAGCACACTCAGTCCAATTATTCAGAGGAACTGTTCATTGCCCCAAAGTGATTGTACTCCATTTGATTTGTGTTGTTGCTGCTTCCATTTCCTGACTGATTGAGGTCACTCTGTGGCATAGACAGTCCAGTATCAGAGTTTCTGTGGTGTTGCTCACTGCTGCCCCCTGGGGGTGGTTGATCTGCTTGGCTGGTGCCACCCATGGACAGCTGGGCTTTTGCAGCACTGGTGTCTTGTGCAGCTGTAGTAACTCCTGAGTGGAAGCCTCCAGCTCTGAGGTAACAGAGTCTGATTCAATGTATTGTCTGTATTTTGTAAAGTACCGGAAACCCTCAAAACATTGCCGATTTTTGTAGTGTTCTGCCATGGGCCCCATTGGTTTCATGAGCTCATCAATGTCAGTGACTATGAAACCTAGCTGTGTGCTGTGTTACATTAGCTGCTCATCATAGGAGGTTTGCAGCCTTCAGCCTGTATATTTGGTCAATTTGCTTTTGCAAGGCTTTCCTGGTTTCTATAAGGTCGTCCATCTTTTTCATCATGGCTGAGAGCTCTTCTGCAGGTTGCAACTCTGGTGCGGGTCCCCCTAAACAGCTGCTTTGTTTTTTATGGTGCCTGCAGAATGTTTGAATGTATCCTGAGATTTCTTAGTCTTTGCCTCCAGTCCAGTGTTTGTGATTCCTGAGGGTCTCTCAGCTGAAGGGGAGCATGTCTGCAATTTCTTCCCCACTGCAGTTATTTTTGTAGGGTTAATTTTTGAGTCCTGAGCTGTATGCTTCATGCTGGTTCCAGGGCTGGCAGTGCTCCCCGATTTTGCAGCACTCTGGATTACAAGGTTATCAGCTGATTTATCCTTTCCCAGTATATTTCCATTGCTGGGGTCACCTGTTCCAGGCTGCTTTCAAGATCTCAGTACACAAGACTGTTTATTCACCCTAACATTTTGCTTGAGGATTTTCTCCATTGTCATGCAATCCAATTATGTCCTCCTCTGCTTCTGTTGTTTCACATTCACACCAGCTACACACTCCTGAACTGTTGCACTGAGCTGGGCAGGCTGAGGCCTATCTGCCATTGCTGGCTGCTGGAAAATCTCCTGGCCCAGCACAATATGGTCACTTTCATGGGTAGGTTGCCCTCCTGTCCCCACACACTGCACGTATGTACTTTCATCAGATTTCTCATCATACATGTCACTCTTTTCAGCACACATATTTCCCTATGTAGGACACCTAACACCATACCTCCCAACTTCTGAAAATGTGAAAGCGGGACAAGCCATGCCCCCGACCACACCCCATGTCACACACCCATCACGCCCCGACCACACCCATGTCACGCCCCGGCCACACCCCCGTCACGCCCCGGCCACACCCCTGTCACGCTCTCCAGCTCCAGCAATGTCGGCTGCCTTCACCCCTGCATGCGTACGTTTTTTTTATCCCCAACCCAGCATACCGCCCACCCACCCCCGTGCGCCCGCCCCACTCTCTCACCCCACACGCCAGGAAGTTAGTATCTTCGCGCCGGCGCCGTTGCGGCCCTGGGCACACTGCCACGGCGCAGGGCGTCCCGGGACATTTGTTAATGTTCCGGGACCGCGGGATTCTTTGAGAAAATCGGGACAATCCCGGGAAAATCGGGACAGTTGGGAGGCATGCCTAACACATGTGTAGGACACTTTTGGTGTCTATTGCCTCCTTAGGGCTCCTCATGCTCCCATAAGTGCAATTCACCACAGCAGGAGAACCTTTCACATTGTTCCCAGATACAGTCCTGGAAGCCTGGGGCCTGCCTGGAGAGTGCCCCCACCCAGGGCCGCCCAACCCTGGGATAGACCCAGACATCCAAGAGATAGTGGCCGCCGCACTCTTACCATAGGAAGTAGTCAATAAATGTTTCAGGGTAACACAGAGGCTAACAGCTTCCAGTTCATTAATCATGAGGTACAGTTGAAAAGACAACTGGAGAATTGTAAGAGAAGACTTCTATCAGCCCTCTAATACAAGAGTAACCCTAACAAATCCAAGTAAATACATGTATAAAAATGAATATTAAGACCTAGTAGATAAATACACAAAGACAATTTAAAAACTAAACAGAGAGACAAAGACATACCCCTGGAAATATCAAAGATAAAATATAGACCAAACATCTAAAATAAATAGTAGTCTCAACTTTTAGCTGGCTCAACATTTTTTGTCTGAACCTTTTATCACTGTATTGTAGCACTTTAGTATTCAGTATCACCTTGTTAGCACTGTAGCGCTTTATCATTGATTCATTTTTGTCATTGGTAGCACTATTATCTGCTTGGTGTAGTATAGGTGAATTGATAGTTTTGGAATAGCACTGTTTATTCCTCTTTTGCTACCCTTACGTTTGCATATATATATTCAAGTGAGACGTGAATATATTTTAGATGTGTGGTCTATTTTTAAAGTGGACCAACACCCAGGATTTTGACTATCCTGGGTCTTGGTCCACTTCGGTGGGGCACCCCCGATCGGAGTGCCCCGCTGTGTGAAACCCCCCCCGATCACCCGAAAAATTCACCTTTCCCCGCTCCCAGCGCCGACGGACAAGCAATCTGACAGTCCCGGACAAGCGGCTCCTCCGCCGCCGCCTCCCGCGCGTCCCTCTTGACGCGCGCGCGCCCGCGCCGGCCATTCACAGACGGCTGGCGTGGGCGCACGCACGCCTAGAGGGGCGCGAGGGAGGCGCCAGCGGCCGGCCACCGCCGGGGATAAGGTAAGGGGGTTTGGGGTGTTTGGGGGGGTTTCACCCGCGGGACATCCCGATCTCGTATGTCCCGCGGTGAGGGAGGTGATCGGCCCGGGAATCTTATAGATTCCTGGGCCGATCACCCGTGGGTGTTGGTCCACTTTAATATTTGATATTTTTAGGGTTGTAGCTTTGTCTCGCCCCTTACTGTCTGTTTTGTTCTTAAACCAGACCTTCAGCATGATTTAATGAAAAGCCCAAACCCTTAAAAAACTATTCCCCAACATCTAAAATTAATATATTTTTAGTATTTAGTCACTTTTTATTCTTTTCCCCACTGGGCTGCAACTCTGTTCAGCACTCTAGGCTACAGGCGTCGCCATCTTGACTCAGTAGCATCACATACTGAGAAGAAGAGAGCAGGATAAAGTACAGGGGTTGGGGCTATAGCTGTGCTTTGCACCGACAGAGCAGAGCTTGGGTCAGGAAAAGGACAGCAATCCCAGGATGCAGAGCGACACAGTCAGAAGACACTTCCTGTCTGCAGGCAGCCTGATGCTCCAAGAGCTGCCATCTTGGATGTTTAAAGGCTCATAACATGCAGTAGATGCAGGTAGGATGATTTTGAATGTGAGCAATCTGTATGTACAGGGTGTGGGAAACGTATAAGATATGCTCTCATTCAGGGTGAAGGTCCGCTTTAAAGTGGACCAACACCCAGGATTTTCACTATCCTGGGTGTTGCTCCACTAACACGGGGCACCCACGATCGGGGGCGCCCCGCTGTGTGAAGCCCCCCAGAAAGCCCCAAAAACTCACCTGACCCCGCTCCCACGTGACTCGCTCCACCAATCACCGCCGATGGACAAGGTGAGAGCGCCCGCCGCCGCCTCTCGCACGTCCCTCTTACAGGGTACTCGCCCTGCTAGAGGGATGCGCGAGAGGCGGCGGCGGCCCGCGCATGCGCCATTGGAACGAGGAACAGGTAGGATTTGTGGGCGTCCTGGGGGGTTTTCACACAGCGGGGCACCCCCGATCGGGTCCGCAGGCAGGGAGCTGATCAGCGGTGGGTGTTGGTCCACTTTAAATTGTCTTTGTGTATTTGTTTACTAGCTTTGTTGCAATAGATATTCATTTACTTGTTGTGCAGGATTTGTTAGGGTTACTCTTAGAAAGGGTTACTCCCCATATATTCGCTTGCACCAAGAGATATAGATATATATATATATATATATATATATATATATATATATATAGGTGTTTGCAACCTTCCTCTCTGTACAGTTTAAAAGGTAAATTATTAGTAATAGGTAGCTTACAGGAAGGGAAACGGTTTACGGTTAGGGTATAAGAAATAGTACAGTATACAAACGAGCTTACAATCTATAGAGGATACAGAAAAGGAACAAGATTGTAATTTATTGGAGTAAACAGCATTATGCAAACAAACAATCGTTTCCAGATCTATTAGACTATACAAAATCTATTGTGTTATTATGGAGGATACAAAAGGTAAAGAAGCTTAAAATCACAAGCAGTGACTTTACCCATCAGTGGGCTGCCCTGATCAAGATGCCCGGGGAGCAGTTGGGAGCAGGGCTGGACTGGCCATAGGGAGACCCAGGAGAGTGCTTGGTGGGCTGCACTGCTTTATATCCAGTTGGGCTGCTGAAATTTAGAGGCTGATTCATTAACAGCGGCAGATAGCGACAGTTGAGCGACTGTAGCGGCATTTTCAGAGCGCCCGCTAGTAGTCGCTGTGCTTGGCCGTTGTTTGGTAGTTGATAGCGACTCAGTCAGTTTGCCGTAATGTTGAATATTGGGTGAGGAGTCGCTATTTGACAGGTTCCGCGCTGTATGGAAGCGCATGATAGCGACTGGCCCTAGCGACCGGCTCCCACCATATTCATCAAAAAAATCACGCTCAAAAAATTCTCGCGCTGTGAAATGCATGTTTAAACCCCAGAGCGCTGGCGGCGATGGGTTAAAAGTAGTTTTTTAACCCCCAAACAACCATATTTTTGGAAACCAAAAAAAACAAGTTTTTTAAATAATTTAGTAATATGAATACATTAATATCAGACCTGTAATATCAATTCTGTACAAATTTTTTTTTTTTAAATGGCAGAAGTGGTCACAGAATTTTTCACATTAAAAAAAAAAAAAAAAAAAAAAACAATTAATAACAATTAATTATGAATATTTAAAGATTGTTCCATTGAAATGCATTGGAGAGCGCCAGGTAGCGAGAGGTCATACCTGTCGCTGTTCAAGGTCGGACACTGGCGCTGTGGGCTGAGGCTGGAATAATGATGAATGAGTCGCTATATGGCGCTATCTCAGTCGCTAAGCAGGATTGGCTTGATAAATGAGTGATTGTGGTGGGGAGCCGGCGTTCTCATGGCGGGGCCCGTCATTACCGGCCGCTCACCAGGCGCTACCTGCCGCTATTCCTTCATAAATAAGGGCCAAAATCCCAATTCAGGATGTCCCGGTGGTCAGGAACAAAACCTGGGAAAGTCAAATTCCAGGATTTTGTTCTGCTTTAAGTGTTATGGTCGCCAGTTCTCTTTAAACTTTTTCACAGAATAGGTGTTGTTCCTAATGCAGGGGGCATCTCAATGGCTGGTGCCCCCCTGCCCATTAACCCTGGTAAACCGGAGCAATCTCCTCAATCCTCCGGCAGCTGGCAACCATGTGACCGCAGTGCCAAATCGCTGCACTCGATTTTTCTGGGGGGCCGAGAAGAAAGCTAAGACTTCTCCTGTTTAAAAGGTTTAATGCGCAGATGGGCAACGCTCCCCCCCCCCACGCTGGGGACAACACCCTACAAACAACATCAGGGTGTAACTTTGGTGGGGCAGGGGGGGCAACCACACCGTGACCACTGTGGCAAATCGCAGTGCATTGTTTTGCATGGGGACCGAGAAAAAAGGTGAGATTTCTCCTGTTTAAAAGGGTTAATGCGCAGGGGGCAGCACACTCCCCTACACTAGGGACAACACCCAACGCCCTACAAACAACATAAGACAGGGGTGTAACTTTGGTGGGGCAGGGGGGGGCAACCACACCGTGACCACGGTGGCAAATCGCAGTGCTCTGTTTTGCATGGGGACCGAGAAAAAAGGTGAGATTTCTCCTGTTTAAAAGGGTTAATGCGCAGGGGGCAGCACACTCCCCTACACTAGGGACAACACCCAACGCCCTACAAACAACATAAGACAGGGGTGTAACTTTGGTGGGGCAGGGGGGGCAACCACACCGTGACCACGGTGGCAAATCGCAGTGCTCTGTTTTGCATGGGGACCGAGAAAAAAGGTGAGATTTCTCCTGTTTAAAAGGGTTAATGCGCAGGGGGCAGCACACTCCCCTACACTAGGGACAACACCCAACGCCCTACAAACAACATAAAACAGGGGTGTAACTTTGGTGCGGCGGGGGGGGGGCAACCACACGGGGGGCCAAAAGGTCAGAAAGGCCCCATCATTGTTGCTGCTCCACCTATTTTTTATCATATTTGTGCTCATTTGGCATTATTTAGATTAATGAAGCACTATTTATCTCTGCTGTTTTAGTCTTTAATTGTCTATCTGCATCCAATTGAGTTAAAAGACAAAAACAAACTTACTGTAAGCGCTTTAACAAGGCCCCATTTAGTTAAGCCACTGACATCAGGAGTAAATATTTAAAGTAGGTAATAATACTGACCTATGAGAAGGGGCAGACTGGCCATAGGGCAGCCCAGTGGGGCCAGTGCCAGGAGCTGGGGCAGTGCTGGATCATGTCACTGAGGGAGGCTACACTGACGCTATAGTAAAGCCTCGTATATTTCTTTAAAAACATGGAACGCTCTAACTTTTTAACACTCTTTGGGAAACATATGTTTTGGCTGGAGAACCACTTACACCAGACCATCAGCATCATATAATGAAAAGCCCAAACCCTTATGATTCCCCAGCATCTACAATTAATATATTTATATATATATTTAATATATTAATATATTTTACGTTTTTAGTCGCTTACTTATTATTCTTTCCCCCGCTATGCTGCAACTCTGTTCAGGACTCTAGGATACGGGTGCCGCCATCCTTCCTCAGAAGCATCACATACACATTACAGGGGGCGGGGTTTTAGCTGTGTTTTGCACAGGCAGAGCACAGCTAGAGTCAGGAAAAGGTCAGCAAAAGGACAGCAATCCCAGAATGCAAAGCGGATTATTCAGAAGACACTTCCTGTCTGCAGGCTGCCTGAGATTCCACGGGCCGCCATCTTGGATGTTAAAAAGTAAAAAAAAAACACAATGGGTGCAGGGAGGATGATTTTTAATGTGAGCAATCTGTATGTACATGGTGGGGGAAACATATAAGATAGGCTCTAATTCAGGGTGAAGGTCCATATTAATGTGAGCAATCTGTATGTACAGGGTGGGGGAAACATATAAGATAGGCTCTTATTCAGGGTGAAGGTCCGGATTTATGTGAGCAATCTGTATGTACAGGGTGGGGGAAACATATAAGATAGGCTCTTATTCAGGGTGAAGGTCCGGATTTATGTGAGCAATCTGTATGTACAGGGTGGGGGAAACATATAAGATAGGCTCTTATTCAGGGTGAAGGTCCGGATTAATGTGGGCAATCTGTATGTACAGGGTGGGGGAAACATATAAGATAGGCTCTTATTTAGGGTGAAGGTCCGCTTTATACAGCATGTTGAGACATGCCTCATGTGTAACATGTAGATTTCATCATATAACCAGTGGTGAGGATGGTTCATCTTTTAGGTCATTGAAGTTCCTGTTTTAAACCGACATCCTTCCTTTCTGGCAGAGGCAGAGTTCCCCTTTAGCCACCTCTGCAATTGGGCAAAATCATGTTTGAGTTTTTTAGATTGCAAAACTTTCCTCTTGTGATCAGCAGTGAGCGCCCTGACTTCATTGTTTGTGTGTCTGCCAAAAATAACTCATTTCTAAAAATAGCTGGTGGCAGAACTTTAACCCACCTATCTGGAAACTTTCCATTTTTTTTTTAAAGAGTGCTCCATCCAGTGCATTTCCTTTAAAGTGGACCAACACCCATGATTTTGACTATCCTGGGTTTTGGTCCACTTCGGTGGGGCACCCCGATCGGCTGTGTGAAACCCCCCAGAACGCCCAATAAAACTCACCTCTCCCCGCTCCCACGTGACCGCTGCAGCCAATCCCCGCCGGCGGACAAGCGAGAGGCAGCGCCGGACAAGCAGAGCCGCCTCCCGCGTGTCACTCTTACAGGGAGTGCACCCTGCTAGACGGACGCGCGGGAGGCGGCGGCGGCGAACGCGCATGCGCTGCTGGAACGTGGAAAAGGTAGGATTGTGGGCTTCCTGGGGGGTTTCACCCCGCGGGACTTCCCGATTTCAGATGCCCCGCGGGGAGGGATCTGATTGTAGGGATCTGATTCTATAAGATTCCCGGGCCGATCCCCCCTGGGTGTTGGTCCACTTTAAAGCGGTCCTTCACCCTGAATAAGAGTCTATCTTATATGTTTCCCCCACCCTGTACATACAGATTGCTCACATTAAAAATCCTCCTACCTGCATCTACTGCATTATATCACCCTTTAAACATCCAAGATGGTGGCTCATGGAGCTTCAGGCTGCCTGCAAAGTGTTTCTGATTGTGCCGCTTTGCATTCTGGGATTGCTGTCCTTTTCCTGACCCCAGATCTGCTCTGTCCGTGCAAAGCACAGCTATAACCCACCCCCCTGTACTTTCCCCCTCTCCTCTCCTTAGGATGTGATGTTACTGAGCCAAGATGGCGGCTCCCGTATCCTAGAGTGCTGAACAGAGTTTCAGGCCAGTGGGGGAAAGAATAATAAGTAAGTGATTAAGAATGTTAAATATATAAATTTTACATGCTGGGGAAGCTTTCCCACAGCTGTCAAAGTGATTTAAAGTGGACCAACACCAAGGGGGGATTGGCCCGGGAATCTATAAGATTCGAAATCGGGATGTCCCGCGGGGTGAAACCCCCCAGGAGGCCCACAAACCTTACCTCAACCCCGTTCCAACGGCGCATGCGCGGGCCGCGTCTCGTTCTTCCCTCTAGCAGGGCGCGCTCCCGCGCTGGCCGTTTGCGAGTGGCCGGTGCGGGCGCGCTCCCTTTTAGAGGGAAGCGCGAGACGCGGCCTCCAGCGCTCAGAGCTGCAGTGGTTGGACGCCGCTTGTACGTGCATATCACAGCGGCTCTGAGCGCTCTGATTGGACGAGCGAGTCATGTGGGAGAGTGGTGGGGTGAGTGTTTTGGGGCTTTCTGGGGGGTTTCACACAGCGGGCACCCCCGATCGGGGTGCCCCACCGAAGTGGACCAAAACTCAGGATAGTGAAAATCCTGGGTGTTGGTCCACTTTAAGGGGAAATGACATTGCTGACCTCCCATGAGTCATGCAGCCATACTTCCTACTTATGTATAAGCTAAGAGGCCGATTCATTAATAGCGCCAGGTAGCGACAGATGAGCGCCAGTAGCGTTATTTTCACAGCGCCCGCTAGTATTCGCTGTGCTTGGCCGTTGTCCGGCTGTTGACAGCGAGTCGGTGTGCAGTAATGTTGAATACAGGGTTAGGAGTCGCTGTTTGACAGGTTCCGCGCTGTATGGGAGCGCATGATAGCGACTGGCCATAGCGACCGGCTCCCACCATATTCATTAACAAATCACGCTCCAAAAATTCTCGCGCTGTGAAATGCTTGTTTAAACCCCAGAGCGCTGGCGGCGATGGGTTAAAAGGAGTTTTTTAACCCCCAAACAACCATATTTTGGGAAACCAAAAAAAACAAGTTTCTAAAAACATTTTGGAATATGAATACAATAATATCAGACCTGTAATATTAATTCTGCACAAATTTCTTTTTTATTTTTTTCTTACCTTAAAAAAAATATCTAACATGGCAGAAGTGGTAACAGAAATTTTCACATTAAAAAAATATATATATATATATTAACAATTAATTATTAATATTTAAAGATTGTTCCATTGAAATGCATTGGAGAGCGCCAGGTAGCGAGAGGTCATACCTGTCGCTGTTCAAGGTCGCTCGCTGGCGCTGTGGGGTGAGGCTGGAATAATGATGAATGAGTGGCTATCTGGCGCTATCTCAGTCGCTAAGCAGGATCGGCTTGATAAATGTGTGATTGTGGTGGGGAGCCGGCGTTCTCGTGGCGGTGACCGTCATTACCGTTCGCTCACCAGTCGCTACCTGGCGCTATCCCTTGTTAAATAAGGGCCTAAAGCTTCATTACCATTGGATAACATGGCTGTATCCACTCCTAGCAGTGAGTCTCTACATTGGGAGGAGGGACATAGCAGGAACGTGGCTGGGTTTCCATGAGCTGACCAGAGGCCAATAAAATCCTGGGCTGATTTTTGGCTCCCCATCTGCCACTATTTCAAGCTCTACTCACCTAACTCCAGCGGACGACAGGCCATAGGGAGCACGGGGAGATTTCCATTGGGATACACTGCTTTGGAGCTTACCCAGACCCTTCCTCATGTTTTGCTGCTTGCAATGTAATAGTTCAACACACCGATAAGAAAAGCCAATATAAGCATATATCAGTGTTTGTCCAGCTTCTTATAAAACATAACTCTGTAGTCTCAGCTGTGGGATGTGGTTACACCTGGGTTCCGACTAAGAGGATTATTCATGAACGGATAGCGCCAGGTAGTGCTGCGTAGCGGCAGGCAGCGTCTGGTGAATGTGGGGCGCTGTACGCAAAACCACATTTATGAAAGGGAATCTGGTGAGCAACTCTAACAGCGCCATGTAGCGTCCGATGTATTATTACAGGAGGCTCAGGCCCTTATTTATCAAGGGATAGCACCAGGTAGTGTCTCACTAGCGCCAGGTAGCGCCAGCTATCGGCGGCTACCGACTCCAGAACAGCGCCGCTGCTAATCCCATCACAGCGACAGGTATGACCTCTCGCTACCTGGCGCTCTCCAATGCATTTCAATGGAGCAATCTTTAAATATTCATAAATAATTGATATTAATGGTTTTTTTTTTTTGGTTTTTTTTTAAATGTCAAAAATTCTGTGATCACTTCTGCAATGTTATATCTTTTTTTTTAAGGTAAAAAAAAAAAATAAGGTTGTTTGGGGGTTAAAAAACTACTTTTAACCCATCGCCGCCAGCGCTCTGGGGTTTAAACAAGCATTTTACAGCGCGAGAATTTTTTGAGCGTGATTTGTTAATGAATATGCTGGGAGCCGTTCGCTATGGCCATTCGTTGTCATGCGCTCCCATACAGCGCGGAACCTGTCAAACAGCGACTCCTAACCCCGTATTCAACATTACCGCACACCGACTGAGTCGCTGTCAGCAACCGAACAACGGCCAAGCACAGCAAATACTAGCCGGCGCTGTGAAAATCACGCTACTGTCGCTCATCTGTCGCTACCTGGCGCTATTAATAAATCGGCCTCCCTGTGTATAGCTCCGGCGCTCTAGATTCCAGAGCTCCAGGTATTACCTTTCGCTCAGTGTCACTCTCCCATACATTTCAATGGCCGTTCATTTTCTTGTGTTTAAACAGCGTGTTTGACATTTTTATTTTTTTTTTTTACTCAAATCATTGTGTGACCTCTCCTGGCTGCAAAAAAACACTTTTAGAAACTTTTTTGACTTTTTATATTTTTATGCAGAATTGTCATTACAGGTCTGGCACTAAAGTGTTATTGTCAATGTCATTCCATGTGTTTTTGCTTTGTTACTGGTGGATATGTGTTCAAAAACAGACTTTAATCAAACAGCGTCTGGCGCTCTATGCTATAGCGACCAGATTTAGAGCGCCGATGCTGTGTGTGTGTCCTTTTTTGATAAGCATGGTGTGGAGCACCGAGAGTCGGTCGCACTGAGCTGGCGCTACCTTTCGCTCCCTGCAGCGCTGTACTGTTGTTAGAGCGGCCGCACTGAGCTGGCGCTACCTCTCGCTCCCTGCAGCGCTGTACTGTTGTTAGAGCGGCCGCACTGAGCTGGCGCTACCTCTCGCTCCCTGCAGCGCTGTACTGTTGTTAGAGCGGCCGACATACATCACATTCATCAATGCTGGCCAGGATACTACAGCGACTGAGGCGCTCTGTTACAGCGCCCGATACCCGCTTACAGCGTCTACTAGCGGTCGCCCTAAGCGCTGCTATACAGCCGCTCATCTGCTGATACCTGGCGTTAGTAATGAATCAGCCTCCATGTAATTTTTTACTTTGCACTTTTTTACGCTTTGGCTATTTTAACTGCTAATATTAACAGTTATGTTTAATAAGAAGCTGGACAAACACTGATATATGACTTGTAATGTAATAGCCTCAGCATCATGGCTATCGGTAGCCAAACCCACCCCTGCCACAGTATCCGACAATACTAAGGCCCTTATTTAACAAGGGATAGCGCCAGGTAGCGACTGGTGAGCGGCCGGTAATGACGGTCACCGCCACGAGAACGCCGGCTCCCCACCACAATCACACATTTATCAAGCCAATCCTGCTTAGCGACTGAGATAGCGACATATAGCGACTCATTCATCATTATTCCAGCCTCAGCCCACAGCGCCAGCGTCCGACCTTGAACAGCGACAGGTATGACCTCTCGCTACCTGCCGCTCTCCAATGCATTTCAATGGAACAATCTTAAAATATTCATAATTAATTGTTATTAATGTTTTTTTTTTTTGTTTTTTTTTTTAAATGTGACAAATTCTGTGACCACTTCTGCAATGTTAGATATTTTTTTTAAGGTAAAAAAATAAAAAAATGTGCAGAATTGATATTACAGGTCTGATATTAATGTATTCATATTACAAAATGTTTTGAGAAACTTGTTTTTTTGGGTTTCCAAAAATATGGTTGTTTGGGGGTTAAAAAACTACTTTTAACCCATCGCCGCCAGCGCTCTGGGGTTTAAACATGCATTTCACAGCGCAATAATTTTTTGAGCGTGATTTGTTATTGAATATGGTGGGAGCCGGTCGCTATGGCCATTCGCTATCATGCGCACCCATACAGCGCGGAACCTGTCAAATAGCGACTCCTCACCCAATATTCAACATTACTGCAAACCGACTGAGTCGCTGTCAACAACCGAACAACGGCCACAGTCGCTCAACTGTCGCTACCTGGCGCTATTACTGAATCGGCCTCCCCAGCTTCAGTGGCCAGGTGCAGAGATGCTGCGTGCGCAGGTGGGGCATCCCGCGGTGGCCACAGGTCAGTTCCTATTCTATCTCTCATGGGAAGTTGCTGCCATAATCCCATTTTTATTCGGTGCAGTTTGAGGACATCTGCTAGATGAAGCTTTTGTTGAGTTTTCATGTCAACAAGATAATGACGAGCGAGCAACAGCGCTCAGGAGCCGCGTGACTGTCACAAACGCCGGCGGCCGCGGCTTTGATGTTCGGCAAATAACAGCTGCCAGAAAGTAAATTTAGAGTGTTAAATTGTCTAATATTAGCCTATCCCTAGTGTTGTGCCTCACCTGGGACAGAGCGCGCGGGGACACACTTAAAGGGGGCTTCAAACTCCAGCATCAGCAGCTTTCTAACGAAGTGTCTGTCACTTAGAGGTTTCTATCATCCACTTTCCTTTCATCCTCCATCATTTAACTCTTGGCAAAGCCCAAAAAAAACCTCCTCCTGCAGGTGAAGTCTCATGGAGTCCTGCAGGCTTAGCCGGGCCGGCTGATTCATTAACAGCGCCAGGTAGCGACAGATGAGCGTCAGTAGCGTTATTTTCACAGCGCCCGCTAGTATTCGCTGTGCTTGGCCGTTGTTCGGTTGTTGACAGCGACTCAGTCGGTGTGCGGTAATGTTGAATACGGGGTTAGGAGTCGCTGTTTGACAGGTTCCGCGCTGTATGGGAGCGCATGATAGCGACTGGCCATAGCGAACGGCTCCCAGCATATTCATTAACAAATCATGCTCCAAAAATTCTCGCGCTGTGAAATGCTTGTTTAAACCCCAGAGCGCTGGCGGCGATGGGTTAAAAGTAGTTTTTTAACCCCCAAACAACCATATTTTTAGAAAAAAAAAACATGTTTTTCAAAACATTTTGTAATATGAATACAATAATATCAGACCTGTAATATCAATTCTGCACCAATTTTTTTTTTTTTTTTTTTTTTAAGCTTAAAAAAAATATCTAACATGGCAGAAGTGGTCACAGGAATTTTGACATTAAAAAAAAAAAAAAAAAAAATAATAGCAATTAATTATGAATATTTAAAGATTGTTCCATTGAAATGCATTGGAGAGCGCCAGGTAGAGAGAGGTCATACCTGTCGCTGTTCAAGGTCGCTTGCTGGCGCTGTGGGGTGAGGCTGGAATAATGATGAATGATTCGCTATCTGGCGCTCTGTCAGTCGCTAAGCAGGATCGGCTTGATAAATGTGTGATTGCGGAGGGGAGCCTGCGTTCTCGTGGCGGTGAGCGTCATTACCGTTCGCTCACCATTCGCTACCTGGCGCTATCCCTTGTTAAATAAGGGCCAATGTGGATCCATGCTATTAGTGCTGATAGTGCACTACCCGGGCAGCCTCAGTGCACATGCTCAACTGCCAGTCATTAGAGAGCAGGCACCATTTTGATTGATGTATCATATGCATTCTGTGATAGACTATTATTATAATTATTATTATTATTATTATTAATATTAAAGTTTATTTATAAAGTGCCATCATCTTCCATGGTGCTGTACAATGTGAAATTACAAACAGGGTAACAACTAACTTACAATACATGACAGAAAAGCACAAATACATACAGGCTGATTCATTACTAGCGCCAGTTATCGGTAGATGAGCGTCTGTACAGAGGTGCTTAGAGCGACAGCTAGTAGACGCTGTGATCGGCTATCGGGCGCTGTAACAGATCGCCTCAGTCGCTGTAGTAACCTGGCCGGCATTGATGAATGAGATGTATGTTGGGCGTTCTACCACCAGTACAGCGTTGCAGGGAGCGAAAGGTAGCGCCAGCTCATTGCGACCGACTCTCAGCGACCTCAACATATTCAACAAAAAATCAGACTCAGCGTCGGCGCTCAAATTTGGTTCGCTGTAGCATAGAGCGCCAGACGCTGTGTGATTAAAGTGATTTTTTGACCACCAGTAACAAAGCGAAAAAACATGGAATGACATTGTTGTAACATTGTGACATTAACACTTTAGTGCCAGACCTGTAATGACAATTCTGCATAAAATTGAAAAAAAATCAAAATATTTTCAAAAATATATAATTCCAGGCCAGGAGAGGTCTAATCATTTTTTGAGAGAAAAAAAATAAATATTAAAAATGGGATCAGGATAGGGATTAGAAGGAACGTCCATTGTGGGAGCACGACAGGTAGCGACAGGTGTTACCTGTCGCTCTGGAAGCCAGAGCACCGGAGCTATACACTGAGCCGCCTGTGATGATGAATCGGACGCTGTTAGAGTCGCTTACCAAAATCGCCTTCATAAATGTGGTTTTGCATACAGCGCCCGGCGTTCAGCAGGCGCTGCCTGCCGTTACGAGGCGCTACCTGGCGCTGGAGCTTCATGAATAAACCCCATAGTCATACTGAAATACACCAGGAGAGATGGCCCTGCCCTTGTGGGCTTACAATCTAAAGGATAAGTGTGGAGGCAAAAGGTAGGTCACAAGTTGTATATACGGAGAGGCTGATTCATCATTAGCGGCAGGTAGCGACAGATGAGCGTCTGTAGCGGCATTTTCAGAGCGCCCGCTAGTAGTCGCAGTGCTCGGCCGTGAGTCGCTACTTTATAGCGACTCAGTCGCTCTTCAGTTATGTTGAATACATTGTGAGGAGTCGCTATTTGACCAGTACAGCGCTATATGGGAGCGCATGTTAGCGACTGCTCATAGCGACCGACTCACACCATATTCAGGAAAAAAACAGCCTCACAAATCTCTGGCGCTGAAAAATACTTGTTTGAATCCCAGAGCGCAGGAGGCGGTGTGTTTATAGTCTGTTTTCCAGCATCTATCCACTAGTAACAAAGCGAAAACATATGGAATTACATTGTAACAACATTGTAACAATGAACACTTTAATGCCAGACCTGTAATGTCATTTCTGAGGAAATATTTAAAAAATTAAAAAATTATGAAAAAACTGCTATTTCACTGCCAGAAGAGGTCACAGAATTATTTCTGATTTTTTTGAAAAAAAAAAAAAAAAACGTTTAAAGAGAAGAAAAGGATCGTCCATTGAAATGTATGGGAGAGCGTCAGGTAGCGAGAGGTCATACCTGGCGCTGTGCAAGGCTGAACGCTGACGCTGTTCGCTGAGGCTGTGAAAATGATGAATCGGACGCTACATGGCGCTATCCCAGTCGCTAAACAGATTCTGCTTGATAAATGTGGAATTGCGTGCCGTGTCCGGCGTTCAACAGTCGCTATCTGTTGCTACCTCATTAACCAGGCGCTACCTGACGCTATCCCTTCTTAAATTCGGGCCTCAGTATGATGGAAAGTGAAGAGGCTCGGGCTGTCTTTTATTTAGGCCAGGTGATATGCTCGTCTGAATAGTTTGGAGGGTTTGGAGGGCACCCTTAAAGGCTTGAAGGCTTGGGGAGTGGTGGATTGTATGGGGGAGGGCCATTCCAGAGTAATGGGGCGGCGCGTGTGAAGTCCTAGATGTGGGACTGGGAGGAGGTGATTAGGGTTGAGGACAGGAGGAGATCCCGGGCAGAGCGGAGATTGCATTTGGGTTGGTATTTGCTGATAAGCGATGAAATGTAGGCAGGAGCCTGACTGTAGAGAGCTTTGTATCTTAAGGTTAGTATTTTAAATTTAATTCGCTCAGACAATGGCAGCCAGTGGAGGGACTGACATAGAGAAGCCAGAGGAGAGATGGATGAGTCGAGCAGCAGAGTTGAGAATAGATTGGTCTGTTGGTAGACCACAAAGGAGGGTGTTGCAGTAATCTGGCCGAGAGATGATCAGGGCGTGCACTAGGACAGGGGTACTCAACCACTTCTTGAAATGGTCCACATACGGGCATCTGGTGAGAGGTGAAGGTCCGGGCGGGGGCTGTCAGGGGGTGTGGATAGTTAGAAATCAGCGCACTGGCGATGGTGGAGGTATAGATTCCACAGGCAAAGGCTGGGATAGATGGGACCGAGCTGGGGGGGGGGGGGGTGTCAGGAATGGGTGGGGATGGAATGGATAGGACAAAGCTGGGGAACAGGAATGAGTGGGGCAGAGATGGCAGGACAGGATTGGATGGGGCAAAGAGACTGAGAAACAAAGTATTGCAATGCTAGGTGCCAGGGAGCCATGACACTGGCAGGGAGACTAAGCACTACATTGCCCATCAAGTAAAGGTGGCAGCACTGAGCACGCCAACACAACAGCAACTAAGTGCAGGGTTGTCAGGGCAGGGGTCCAAAAATCTGGTGGCGAGGTCCGCATTTGGACCCCGGTCCGCCAGTTGAGTACCGCTGCACTAGGATATTGGTGATATCAGGTGAGAGGAAGGGACAGATGCAGGAGTTGTTTTTGAGTTGGAGACAGCAGGAGATGGCAAGTGATTGAATGTGAGGTGTGAATGAAAGTGAGGAGTACAGTATAACCCCAAGGCATCGTGCTTGGGGTACTGCAGTGACTGATCAGTCAGTGATAGATAGTTGGCGTGGAGGCAGTAGGAGAGTTTGATGGTGGGAAAACAACAAACTCAGTCTTGTCCATGTTTAATTTTTAGGGAGTGGGATGACATGAATGATGAGAGAGCTGTCAGACAGTCAGGAACATGGGATAGGAGAGAAGAGAGATCTGGGCCATAGAGGTAGATCTGAGTGTTGTCTGCATAGACGTGATGTTGGAAGCTTGTACAAGACCATAAGGTGTAGACTGAGAAGAGAAGTGTCCTTTTATATTTATCAATATTGCATTCCTAGGTCTAGTGTAAGTTGCCAAAGATTAGGAGGCCGATTCATTAATAGCGGCAGGTAGCGTCAGTTGAGCGACTGTAGCAGTATTTTCACAGCGCCCGCTAGTAGTCGCTGTGCTTGGCCGTTGTTCGGTTGTTGATAGCGACTCAGTCGGTGTGGCGTAATGTTGAATACAAGGTAACGAGTCGCTATTTGACAGGTTCCGCGATGTATGGGAGCGCATGGTCAGAGCGACCGGCTGGTCAGAGCGACCGGCTCCCACCATATTCATCAAAAAATCACGCTCAAAAAATTCAAGCGCTGTGAAATGCATGTTTAAACCCCAGAGCGCTGGAGGCGATGTGTTAAAAGTAGTTTTTTAACCCCCAAACCACCATATTTTTGGGAACCAAAAAAAAAATTATTTTTAAATAATTTAGTAATATGAATACATTAATATCAGACCTGTAATATCAATTCTGTACATATATTTTTTTTTTCCCTTAAAAAAATTATCTAACATGGCAGAAGTGGTCACAGAATATGTCACATTAAAAAAAATATATATATTAACATCTCAGTCGCTAAGCAGGATTGGCTTGATAAATGTGTGATTGTGGTGGGGAGCCGGCGTTCTCATGGCGGTGCCCGTCATTACCGGCCGCTCACCAGTCGCTACCTGTCGCTATTCCTTCATAAATAAAGGCCTAGAAAGAATTACCGCCGCGGCCCGGGGGTTAAAAAACCTGACCTGGGCCCTTGAGAGTTAACCACTTCTGAAGATGGACCTGAAGCTTGTTATTGGGTGTGCGTGCCGCTCGCCGTGTATCCCCATGAAGTCAGGAGGTTATGCTCTTTCAGTATATAAACTCTTTTAATCTGATAACAAAATAAAAACAAAAATAAAAACAAACAAGATGGTAGGCGAAGTAGTTAGTTGCCGTAGCTGTTGCAGTTAAATGTCCAATTTGTTTCCAGTCTTTGAGAGAAGGGAGAAAGTCTCCAGTACATCCACGTTTCTTGCTGTTTCCTGCTGTTTCTGTAGAACAACGCGCGTTTCGTCCTTTGACGTCCTCGGGTTCTCAGAACCCGAGGACGTCAAAGGACGAAACGCGGCCCCATTCTTTCTAATCTTTGGCAACTTACACTAGACCTAGGAATGCAATATTGATCATAAATATAAAATGATACTCTCTCTTGTTCCTGATCCTATCAGGGCTGCTAAGACAGATTAATCTGCCAATACAGCCAATAATTGAAATTTAGAGGACTCCTAGAGATCACCCTAATATTATATATATTTGTGGTTAGAATCCTCTATGACAATCAAGAAACGTTTATTAATTGCAGCGCGACTGAAGTTCAACGTTTTTTCCATCTGCTTTGTCAACTTTTTTTAACCTTTGTTTTTACTATTTGAGCTGCCCCTCACATCCAGTTGCTGCTCTGTTTATATACTCTAGCGCTTCCCCACAACATAGAAAATTCTGAGTAGAGAAGTGTCCCAAGAACAGAACCTTGTGGTTCACCAACTGACAGAAGGTGGAGAGAGGAAACCATGTTTGAGTGGGACACACTAAGGAGGTTATTTAAGAAATGCTAACACCACATAGCGCCACGTAGCGTGAGGTGAACGCCAGGTGCAGTATGTGAAAACCATATATATGAATCTGGTGAGCGCCTCTAATAGCGCCATGTAGCGTCACATGTATCACTAGCAGTGGCTCAGTGTAAAGCGTCAGCGCATATTCAGCAGCCCCTGTCATTCAGTATCGCTCTCCCATACATTTCAATGGTGTTATTTTTGCTTGTGTATAAATAGCGTTTCAATCATTATTTTTCTAGGATCAAATGATTGTGTGACCTCTCCTGCCCAGCAATCAAACACTTATATTGTTATACTTAGATATTTTTTTTATTCAGAATTGTATCTGTTGGTCCGCAGTGTCATAGTTACAGTGTTAAAACAATGTCATTCCATATGTTTTCGCTCTGGTACTGTTGTATATGTGTTGAGAAATTGACTTTCTTCATACAGTGTCCAGCGCTCGATGCTAGAGCGCCCAGTTTTGGAGCGCCGACGCTGTTTTTTTGTTTGATTTTCTAAATATGGGCTTCAGTGCCAAGTGACGGACACACTTAAAGTGGACCAACACCCAGGATTTTGACTATCCTGGGTTTTGGTCCACTTCGGTGGAGCACCCCAATCGGGGGTGCCCCGCTGTGTGAAACCCCCCAGAAAACCCCGAAAACTCACCTCTCCCCGCTCCCACGTGACCGCTGCAGCCAATCCCCGCCGCCGGACAAGTGAGAGGCAGCGCCGGACAAGCAGGGAGCGCACCCGCGCCGGCCGTTTGTGGGAGCGGGTGCACTCCCTGTAAGAGGGACGCGCGGGAGGCGGCGGATGCGCATGCGCCACTGGAACGTGGAAAAGGTAGGATTGTGGGCTTCCTGGGGGGTTTCACCCCGCGGGACATCCCGATTTCGGATGCCCCGCGGGGAGGGATCTGATCGGCCCAGGTATCTTATAGATTCCCGGGCCGATCCCCCCTGGGTGTTGGTCCGCTTTAACTGGCGCTAAGAACGTATATGCCAGCTCTGGATGCACTTTCCCCAACAACCACGGTAAGGCAGCACGGAAGAGAGAGCTCACCTCCGTATGTAGTAGTGCTGTGAATAATGAACCGGCCAGCCTCCGTGTTGTGATAAAACGTCCAGGTTTAATGAAGGTTGGTTAAAATGTTCCTCATGGCAACATCAATACAAAATAGCCAATATAAAAGTGGTAGCGGCGTCGACGCGTTTCGGGCTTGGCGCCCTTATTCATGACAATTTGACAAAGGTAAAACCTTCCTATATATAGACAAACATCATTCTCTAATTTAATTACGAAAGTAACAAACACATGATTAATTAATCAAACCACTAAGTACTCACACTTTGATGCACGCGCTGGTCTCCTTCATCCGCCGCGCGATGACAACGTCATCCCCCAGAGCGGCCAGGGGCCCAGGAAGCCAATGGCATAAGCGCCAATGACGTGGCTCGCGCCAATAGGCTGGTGGAATGCCTCGTCAGAGTGAGGGCAAACTGAGTCCCCATACGCTCCGGGGAAGGGCGGAAGACAAGCGCAGCAGGTGAAAGCTGCGGCCAAAGCTGCGATCAAACGCACCAGGCATTGAAAATACAATGATAGTTGTCTTGGTTATGGGATGGGGGATATAATATAAAAAATGTAAAATAAATACATGTTATATATAAATTGATTTATTTGATTACTAATCCCCCCATTAATTCTCAGATCACAGTTCACCTACCAATAGTAAGAGGAGGGGCCGGCAGGCAAAAAACTAAAACCCCTCCGTCATTCCCCCTTCTTATCCACTTCGCCCCTCTTAAGGTGAGCCATAAGTTTCCCATTTTTCTGGGTATGTGCCATCAGAGGGGAATCCCAAGTGAGACAGGACAATGAAAATCTCGTCCCCAAAATGGGTCCAATCTATTTGGATGCAGAATAAGCATATCTGTTCCCTATCATTATAGAAAACCCTCAAGGAGAAGAGTCAGCAATGTCAAAGCAGAGGGGAAGTGTAAGGATTATTGTGTTGACAATAAATATTTGATGCCCATATCTGGACTTAGTAACCCAAAATTGTCATCCTAAAAAGAGATCCACATCCCACCTTGAGTTCAATCCCAGGGGGATGCGGGTCTGTAATTTAAATATCCAAAACACCTCCCTCTGCAAAATCTTCTGCTGTAAATCTCCCCCTCTAGGGCCCAATGACACTTTCTCTATACCCATACAGGTGATACCCGAAAAATCTCCAGAGTGAACATTAAATATGTGCCGACCGACATTGGATAGTCTAGAAAAATCTCCCCTATGTGTCGCCAAATGTTCCGCTATCCTTTTCTTAAAGGGTCTCGTGGTGCATCCTACATATTGGACTCTACACTCCACACATGTGATCACATATACTAGATTTTTTGTGTTACAATTTATAAATTGTTTTACCTTAAATTTCTCACCGGTAACTGTGGATTCAAAATCCTCACTCTGGTAGACCAATTTACATATGTTGCATCTCCTCCCTCCACATCTAAAGAATTATGATGATTAATTAATCATGTGTTTGTTACTTTCGTAATTAAATTAGAGAATGATGTTTGTCTATATATAGGAAGGTTTTACCTTTGTCAAATTGTCATGAATAAGGGCGCCAAGCCCGAAACGCGTCGACGCCGCTACCACTTTTATATTGCCTGTTTTGTATTGATGTTGCCATGAGGAACATTTTAACCAACCTTCATTAAACCTGGACGTTTTATCACAACACGGAGGCTGGCCGGTTCATTATTCACAGTTTAACTGGCGCTACCTATTGCTCGCTGCAGCGTTGTCCTGTTGTTATATGTGGCGTTGCTCTGGGTGGCTTTTCCTCGGGGCGCTACGTATGCATTGATTGAGGGAGAACGCTTCTACAGCGCCCTTCAGACATCACATTTATCACTGCTGGACAGGATACTACAGCGTCACTTTTCCGGGCGCTATACTAGGTTATAGCTCCAGACAACCACTTGCAGCGCCCACTACATAGACGTTCAAATGGCAATATGTGGCGCTAGTCTTAAATCAGCATCCACATGTGCGAGCAGAAAGGTAATGCTTGCAACTGGGCCCGGGCACATTTAGACACTTATTTAAGAAAGGATAGCGTCAGATAGCGCCTGGTTAATGTAAGGTGGCGACAAATAGCGACTGGTGAACGCCGGACACGGCACGCAATTCCACATTTATCAAGCAGAATCTGTTTAGCGACTGGGATAGCGCCATGTAGCGTCTGATTCATCATTTTCACAGCCTCAGCGAACAGCGCTCAGCGTTCAGCCTTGCACAGCGCCAGGTATGACCTCTCGCTACCTGTCGCTCTCCCATACATTTCAGTGGACGAACCTTTTCTTCTCTTTAAACCGGGTTTTTGTTTTGTTTTTCCCCTAAAAAATCACAAATAATTCTGTGACCTCTTCTGACATTGAAAAAGCTGTTTTTTCAAATTTTTTTGATTATTTAAAAATTTCTTCAGAAAGTGTTCATGTTACAATGTTGTTACAATGTAATTCCATATGTTTTCGCTTTGTTACTAGTTGATAGATGCTGAAAAACAGACTTTAAACACACCGCCTCCTGCGCTCTGGGCTTCAAACAAGTATTTTTCAGCGCCAGAGATTTGTGAGGCTGTTTTTTTCCTGAATATGGTGTGAGTCGGTCGCTATGAGCAGTCGCTAACATGCGCTCCCATACAGCGCTGTACTGGTCAAATAGCGACTCCTCACAATGTATTCAACATTACTGAACAGCGACTGAGTCGCTATGAAGTTGCGACCCATGGCTGAGCACTGCGACTACTAGCGGGTGCTCTGAAAATGCCTGCTACAGACGCTCATCTGTCGCTACCTGGCGTTAGTGATGAATCAGCCTCCCCTTAGAATGATATATTCATTTTACTATAGTTCAATTTTTTTTTTCATTTTAGTTAAACATCTGTATATTCTTGTTAGAGGTCCCATTCAAAAAACTGTCGTTTTTAGAGTAAAAAAAGAAACCCCCTTTACCTCCAGTCAGGGCTGGCCTTAGGGTAAGTGTCGCCGTGTGCAAAATTTAAAGGGACTCTACAGGCAAAGTGCATTAACTATCATTCAGCAGGTCATCTCATCATGGCTGCCTCTCCCTTCCTGTAAGAATGCATCTGCTCCTGGAAACAAGGCAAAGAGTAGTGGCACACCCCCCTGAATTCCGTCGCCATAGACCACCAAGATGGGGAGGCCGATTCATTAATAGCGCCAGGTAGCGACAGATGAGCGACAGTAGCGTTATTTTCACAGCGCCCGCTAGTATTCGCTGTGCTTGGCCGTTGTTCGGCTGTTGACAGCGACTCAGTCGGTGTGCGGTAATGTTGAATACGGGGTTAGGAGTCACTGTTTGACAGGTTCCGCGCTGTATGGGAGCGCATGACAGCGAATGGCCATAGCGACCGGCTCCCACCATATTCATTAACAAATCACGCTCAAAAAATTCTCGCGCTGTGAAATGCATGTTTAAACCCTAGAGCGCTGGCGGCGATGCATTAATATCAGACCTGTAATATCAATTCTGCACAATTTTTTTTTTTTTTTTTACCTTAAAAAAAAATATCTAACATTGCCGAAGTGGTCACAGAATTTTTGACATTTAAAAAAAAAAACAAAAAAACATTAATAACAATTAATTATGAATATTTAAAGATTGTTCCATTGAAATGCATTGGAGAGCGCCAGGTAGCGAGAGGTCATACCTGTCGCTGTTCAAGGTCGGACGCTGGTGCTGTGGGGTGAGGCTGGAATAATGATGAATGAGTCGCTATATGGCGCTATCTCAGTCGCTAAGCAGGATTGGCTTGATAAATGTGTGATTGTGGTGGGGAGCCGGCGTTCTCTTGGCGGTGCCCGTCATTACCGGTCGCTCACCAGTCGCTACCTGGCGCTATCCCTTGTTAAATAAGGCCCTCAGTCGCTAAGCAGGATTGGCTTGATAAATGTGTGATTGTGGTGGGGAGCCGGCGTTCTCGTGGCGGGGCCCGTCATTACCGGCCGCTCACCAGTCGCTACCTGACGCTATTCCTTCATAAATAAGGGCCTAAATGAATACCGGACACTTGGCTGCCATGCTGATCCTCCGGGTTCACTGCTCACAACGTTACCAACCGTTTTAGAAAAATAAATAAGAAAGTGAGAATAAAACTTGGCAGCAGCCTGCTGTGTATTGCTGTAAGTGATGGCAATGGCCTCCTCTGTGCAGCTGGCGCCATGTTGCGATCAGGACGCTGTTAGTTTGTTGGATGGAGTCACGGGGGAGTCACGAGAGAGACAGGGTAAGAGTTCATTTCAGGGAGTGTGTGCTCTCTGTACATAGGCACAGGATAGATTTCATATCTCCAGGATCCAGAGCCTGGGAATGGCAAACAATCCATGGAGGAGGACCTATCATGGTCACAGATAAATCAGAGATGTCAGCCACTATTAAATGGAACCTGTCACCAGGGCCAGCCTTAGGGGAAGTGTAGCCCTGTGCAAGATTTCAGCATGCCGCCCCTCTAGAGACACACACAAAATGCAAAGCAAGCAACAGAGGAAACACGGAAAAGAGACAGAGAGATGGAGGGAGAAAAACAGGAGGAAAGAGCAAGAGGAATTAAGGACAACAAGGGGGAATACAGTAAAAGAAATATAACAGGAAATGTGGAAAAGAGATAGAGAGCAAGAGAAAGCAATATAATATGTAAAGAAGGTGAAAATAGACAGGATAGAGGGGATGTGGAGAATATAAAAACATAGGATGAAATAAAAAGAGAGAGAAGGAGATTAAAGGAATGTGACTTGAGAAAGATGGAGTGAATGTGGAAATGAGAGCTAGATGGAGGGGAGACGAGTGAGACGGGGAGGCCGATTCATTAATAGCGGCAGGTAGCGACAGTTGAGCGACTGTAGCAGTATTTTCACAGCGCCCGCTAGTATTCGCTGTGCTTGGCCGTTGTTCAGTAGTTGATAGCGACTCAGTCGGTGTGCAGTAATGTTGAATATTGGGTGAGGAGTCGCTATTTGACAGGTTCCGCGCTGTATGGGAGCGCATGATAGCGACTGGCCATAGCAACCGGCTCCCACCATATTCATTAACAAATCACGCTCAAAAAATTCTTGCGCTGTGAAATGCATGTTTAAACCCCAGAGCGCTGGCGGCGATGGGTTAAAAGTAGTATTTAACCCCCAAACAACCATATTTTTGGAAACCAAAAAAAACAAGTTTTTAAAATAATTTAGTAATATGAATACATTAATATCAGACCTGTAATATCAATTCTGCACAAATTTATTTATTTTTTTTTTACCTTAAAAAAATTATCTAAAATGGCAGAAGTGGTCACAGAATTTTTCACATTTAAAAAAAAAAAAAAAAAAACCATTAATAACAATTAATTATGAATATTTAAAGATTGTTCCATTGAAATGCATTGGAGAGCGCCAGGTAGCGAGAGGTCACACCTGTCGCTGTTCAAGGTCGGACGCTGGCGCTGTGGGCTGAGGCTGGAATAATGATGAATGAGTCGCTATATGGCGCTATCTCAGTCGCTAAGCATGATCGGATTGATAAATGTGTGATTGTGGTGGGGAGCCGGCGTTCTCGTGGCGGTGCCCGTCATTACCGGTCGCTCACCAGTCGCTGCCTGTCGCTATTCCTTCATAAATAAGGGCCTAAATGAGGGAATGAGATTGAGATGGAAGGAATGTAGAAAAAGGAGAATGGAGGAGAAAGAAAGAGAAAGTGAGCTAAATAGGGCATTAAAAAAAGGGGGATACAGAAAGAGAGAAAAATGGAGGGATCATGACTTACAAGCGAACGAAGGAGAAAGGGAATTATGAAGAAATGTGCAAAAAAGAAAGAGAGATGGTGGAGTTTTGAAAATATATAGGCCCAGTGGTCCAGCCGAGAGTTCCTGGCACCCCTTACAGAAAGTTTGGGGTGGCGCCCTGTGCAACACCTTGCACACCCCAAAAGCCGCCCATGCCTGACACCGAGGCCCTTATTTAACAAGGGATAGCGCCAGGTAGCGACTGGTGAGCGGCCGGTAATGACGGGCCCCGCCACGAGAACGCCGGCTCCCCACCACAATCACACATTTATCAAGCCAATCCTGCTTAGCGACTGAGATAGCGCCATATAGCGACTCATTCATCATTATTCCAGCCTCAGCCCACAGCGCCAGCGTCCGACCTTGAACAGCGACAGGTATGACCTCTCGCTACCTGGCGCTCTCCAATGCATTTCAATGGAACAATCTTTAAATATTCATAATTAATTGTTATTCATTTTTTTTTTTTAAATGTGAAAAATTCTGTGACCACTTCTGCCATTTTAAATTATTTTTTTAAGGTAAAAAAAAAAAAATTGTACAGAATTGATATTACAGGTCTGATATTAATGTATTCATATTACTAAATTATTTTAAAAACTTGTTTTTTTTGGTTTCCAAAAATATGGTTGTTTGGGGGTTAAAAAACTACTTTTAACCCATCGCCGCCAGCGCTCTGGGGTTTAAACATGCATTTCACAGCGCAAGAATTTTTTGAGCGTGATTTGTTAATGAATATGGTGGGATCCGGTCGCTATGGCCAGTCGCTATCATGCGCTCCCATACAGCGCGGAACCTGTCAAATAGCGACTCCTCATCCAATATTCAACATTACGGCAAACCGACTGAGTCGCTATCAACTACTGAACAACGGCCAAGCACAGCGACTACTAGCGGGCGCTCTGAAAATGCCGCTACAGTCGCTCAACTGTCGCTACCTGGCGCTATTAATGAATCGGCCTCCTAGTATGAAACATCACACTAAACATACATAGATCATGCGCTAAAATCATTCAACATCAACTCTCTTTTACTCTATATCACAACACAGAAAAGGGCTTAGGGCCTGCAATCCCACTCCACCCTAACCACAGGAGCACCTGCTAGTCCCCGGCTCCATATTGCGTGTTTGGACTCATGGTTTTTACTTTCACTTTTATTCATTGTTTGATATCGTCATTGTTGCTTGCGTTTTTGCACCTACAGGTATTCCTGACCAGTCAGTTCACAGTGTTCTTAGAGGCCGATTCATTAATGAGCGACAGTAGCGGTATTTTCACAGCGCCCGCTAGTATTTGCTGTGCTTGGCCGTTGTTCGGTTGTTGATAGCGACTCAGTCGGTGTGCGGTAATGTTGAATACGGGGTTAGGAGTCGCTGTTTGACAGGTTCCGCGCTGTATGGGAGCGCATGACAGCGAATGGCCATAGCGAACGGCTCCCAGCATATTCATTAACAAATCACGCTCAAAAAATTCTCGCGCTGTGAAATGCTTGTTTAAACCCCAGAGCGCTGGCGGCGATGGGTTAAAAGTAGTTTTTTAACCCCCAAACCACCATATTTTTGGTAAAAAAAAAAAAAGTTTTTCAAAACATTTTGGAATATGAATACATTAATATCAGGCCTGTCATATCAATTCTGCACAATTTTTTTTTTTTTTTACCTTAAAAAAAATATCTAACATTGCAGAAGTGGTCACAGAATTTTTGACATTTAAAAAAAAAAAAAAAAACATTAATAACAATAAATTATGAATATTTAAAGATTGCTCCATTGAAATGCATTGGAGAGCGCCAGGTAGCGAGAGGTCATACCTGTCGCTGTTCAAGGTCGCTCGCTGGCGCTGTGGGGTGAGGCTGGAATAATGATGAATGATTCGCTATTTGGCGCTCTGTCAGTCGCTAAGCAGGATTGGCTTGATAAATGTGTGATTGCGGAGGGGAGCCGGCGTTCTCGTGGCGGTGACCGTCATTACCGTTCGCTCACCATTTGCTACCTGGCGCTATCCCTTGTTAAATAAGGGCCATAGTATATTGAGTTACTAGTTACAGATATTAATGTATATAAATCTGTGTATTTAT